>BMAV01013750.1:66446-132986 GCA_019973955.1 Trichonephila inaurata madagascariensis | reverse complement strand
TTTAAGTTTGTATTGTAGCTGAAGCGTCAAGTATAGTATTATTGCATGCAATAAATTGCTACTGTATTCCCCGCCCGCCGCGCGCGATGAAAATTCTGATTGAATATTGGATCGCCAACATTGAAAGTTTGAGAAGCACTGACTTAATGTAAAAAATAAATATAATTCAGGAAAGATATCCTTTTAGGAGACCTCAGAAGCGGTTTCAACCTAAAAACGAGTCCCATTAATGTTGTTCAGAAATGAAATGGGAAGAATATCTCAACGAATTGTGTCCTACAAAAAGTAGGGGGAAAAACGGTTTATTTATTTATTTATTTTTTTGTGACATGTAAGAAACTAAAACGTTTCGATCAGTAATATCGACTTGGATATCTAAGCAAGAATTTTTCTTTTTTAACACGCTTTTATTAGCTTCACCTGTATGTAACGGAATCTTTGAACTCGATTTTTACCCACTTTGAAAGATCAGATCAAATCGAAAGTTTGCCCATTTGTCAAGGACCGATGACAGTATAATAATTAATAATTTTGTTCCTTTGTCCTGATCAAGGTCATCAGCAGTGGCGTTACGGAGATGGTTAGCCCCCCCTGTTAAGTCAAGTTTTGAGCCCCAAGCCGGTTCTTACAAAGGGCTTCAGTTAGGATTTGGGCCCCCAAGAACCCTGGGTCCCCAGCGTTGCGGGGTTGTATGTTAGGCCACTGATCATCAGGATAAACGAGTTCCCATTTCCAGACTTGACGAATAACTGATTAAGTTGTAACCCTAAAGCAAAAATGCTCATGGTTAATACAAATACAACAAACAAAAAAAGTTTTCTTTATAAGTAAAAAAAGGGAAGGATGCGCAGCACTTTCTTACCTTAATATTAACAGTTGCCTAGTTTTTGTGAAAATGGAAATAAAAATTTTAAAAAAAAAACTCGAACTGGTGAAAAAAATAATTCAAGTTCTAATTGCTTGAAATTCAAACATAAAGTCTGTTTTTCTAAATTTTCTTGTCAGATCTGTGGAATGAAACATTATTCATTGCTTCATTTCACCAAAACAGCTGATAATCGGTTAATTGATCACCGGATTAAATAATTTCTCACAAACTCTTTGATTCAAACTTTTATGCCTAATGATATTATATTGACTTTACACCTTCTTCCACATTAAATATTTCAAAAACTTAGCTCTTCCAGATTTCCTTCACAGTTAGCTGACCTACATTTTACAAACCAGACCATATCGGAGCACTGAAAGGATGCCAATGGGTATTCCAAATTCTAAAAAAAATGACGCATTTAAGATTAATTCATCAATAAATAAATGACAGTTTAAAAAACTGAAAAACAAACTTTTATTGAAGATCGAACTAAAAAATTAAAAAATAAATTATAGCTCGAAAAACTAAAAATTCATACTAGTTAACTGAACTAAAAAGTGAAAAATAATTTTCAATATGAGAATAAAATTACTAACGTTAAAATCAATGTGATTGTGGTAAAAGCGTAGGGTACTTTGTGCTACATTTTCACTGTATTTCGCAATAGAACTGAAAAGAAATTATATAACAATATCTAGCACCCCACGCTTTTATAACAATGACACTAATTTTCTCGTTAATCATTTTATGTTTTTATTAAGAATTATTTTTTACCTTTTAGTTCTATTCACTATAAAAGCATGTTTTTTAGTTTTATAAACTATAATTTATTTTGCATGACTCTAAAAGTTTTTTTTGTAAAATTAAATCGCTCATTACAGCAAAAAAGAAAAACTTCGAAGTTCTCGCCGTCTTACATATTTCTCTCTTCAAAATCATCCATTCTTCTTTGGATGCGAACTATGAAAATATTTAATTCAATCAGGCCGCTCGCTCTACAAAGCCTTTTGCGTATCAAAGTTGCGTGAGAAATTGCAAAAAAGAATTTTCGGTCTATATTCTATGAAGGGAAGTAAAGTAGAAGTCAATCTTAATTAGCTTTACAAATTTTACTGTGGCTTCCAATAGATATGGAAGTGCATGTCTCCTCAATCTCAATCTGTTTCTTTGCCGTAATTAGACGCGTGTATTGAAAGACAAAACTTAGAAACATGTTTTCATCGGTCGCAGAAGAGAAAACACAAAGTTTCTCTTCATTCTTTGAGGGGCGCTCCGTGATCGCTTCCAACTTTTTTCATTACTCACGAATCTTAGCAGCGAGTTTGTCGTCTTGTTAAGTGAGGCCAATGAATTATGCAAATTAATGAACTCCTGGATGAGAACGGAGTCTTTGTTCTGTTTTCTCTTCAAACATCGAGTTAATAAGCAGAGTCATGTACTTCAAAGCATATCCTCGCACACTGCTACTCAAGTACAGTGAATCCTTTGTGGTTAATTAGTATTTCATAGTTAGAGATGAATGAGGTTTCTTCTTTACACTGCGGAATTTCGTATTCTCAGTCTGAAAAGTATTTTCTGGAAAGAAACTTTTTTCTTATGCGTGTTGCTAAGTGAAAAATACACATCTTTTAATTATTTTTTCAGCGTTTATTACGTAGAAAATTTGTTGGATAAAATGTAAGTGAGTATGACTTTTTTTCAAAACTAGGGTCTTAAAAATTGTATTTATTTAAAAATATTTTATCTCAGAACTAGTAATGAATCTCGATTACACTCTTACAAAATATATATATATATATAAATATATCTTACCATTGTAATAATATCTCAAAATAAAATGTTCTGGATTTGACTTTCAAGATATTTGATGTACACAAGATCGAAAATAATTTTTCAGGCAAAAATAAGTTATAATTATTGGAGAAAAACGAACTCCTACATAAAAATGTTTGGATAGAGGCTTCTTTGATTGGATGATATTTTTAATGTCATTCTTTCGAAAGAACATTCTTTGCGATGCATCTCGTAACATTGAACCCCGATCAAATGACGATGACACAACTTTTAAGTTAGCTCCCTATTTTCCAAACTTCCATACCACTCCAGAATGAAGATTTTCAGCTTCAGCACTTTAAATGTTTAAAAATTTCTTCACATGACAGGTCTCATGTGGACACAGAATTCGAACCCTCGGACAGACAGAAACATCACCGTCCATGATTTTGGGGCGTGACTACTTGGCCACTTCGTGCTTTTGCATAGGGCCGGCAGCGCTAAGTTAATTTTCATGAAAACGGAAAAGCCTTTAGTCAAAGTACTTAAAAACACTCCTGATGAAAAGCAATAAATCGCTTGATCGGAAACAAACGAGAGTTTAAATTTTTAATAATAAATAATCTGTTGCGATGAAGGTAATAAAACGATTTATTTTGATTACGATTAATTTTGAAAAGGAAATATCACAAACATTTTGTATTGATTTCTTTCCACTCAAGTTCTGGGTTCGAATCTTGATTCCATTAAGAAAAATACTATTGATTGATATATGAATAATCAAAGGAATAGCCCAGTAACGCTATATGAAGCAGACGGGAATACCATCAATCGGAAGTTTTTATTTCAATGATAAAAAAATCGGAGAACATTTTACAAGATTCGATCTCACTGGAATGCAAAACTTTTCAAGCTTCTTAAGTATAGATAGCAATCCAGCATCGGTATACATTCAAATCACGTGAAGTGGGTGAGTGAGTGAATATTAACGTCGGTCGCACTGTTTAGCTACACTAAGGCTTTTGGCGACGTTCCACGTAATTTTGAACCATGATCAAGGGACGTGGACGACACCTGAGCTGGCACCCCCTCTCCTAACTACCACACCACATCAACGGGAGGATGTTTGAGCTCTCGACAGATTTAACGTGCATCGCTTCCCTACACGGCGGGTCCTTAGTGGTACTGGGCTCGAAGTGACAAGGCCAGCCACGATCCGATACCATGACCTCTCGGCTACCACGGCCACGATGTGGGATCTGAGAGCGGTAAGAAGGGAACTCGTCTGATCCTCCCTGAAAGATCGGTGCTAACTTAGTTGACATGTGATACAGAAGCGCCTTTTGTGTGTGTTTCGTACTTTCAAATATAATACACAAAAGATAAAATTTCGAGGGTTTTCAAGAGTTGAACAAGATATACAATATAACTATTTTGAAGCAAAACTGTTCTCTTTGTTGTGCCTACAGTGTAGCGCGGATGTACCTTTAAAGAGTGTAATCGGAGATTTTATGAAATGAATATATTTTGCTCCAATTGAATAGTAGTACCTGGATTAGATGCTCGCTAGGTTTGTCTTTAAACTGTGGAAGCTGCAAGTGAAAGTAAATAACAATGGACAATTGAGTGACGTTTGAAAGATAACCGTGGATTAATCCAGCAGCATTCCTTCTAAGTGCTGTTGTACAAGGTAAGCGAAATACCCTTTTTTTAAATGGGAGGAAAAGAGATTGAGAAATTTGAAAAATATATGAAAAACATTGCAATATTTTGGGCATTCAGTTCTATATTATTTAATCCAATTGAATTGTGTGAGAGGTGTTGTCATTGATTTTAAAGTTCGAGAACAAATAATCTGAACAAGTGTAAGAAATAGATAAACAGAACAAAATATATATATTCTAGGACATCTTCCGTGCTGGAGTGCGTCGTTCAGTGGTAGTAGGAAAGTAAGGTGAAAATAAAAATAAATAAGTATTTATGGCGGCATCAATTACAAAATCAATCTGTTAGTAGCAGGCAAGTATTCTTTCCTATAATTTTTTGCATTTTCTACTAGCGTTGATATATTGAAAGAGATAAGTTTTATCAAACTGTTAATAAAATAAAAACTCACTTGCATACGTCTACAAACATGATAATGTAACTACAGTAAAGTAAAAGGTACATAATATTATATTCCTCAATAACAATGCAAATAATTCAAATGTTTCTGAAAGGAAAAAAAATTATACTTAATATTTTGGTCATTTCAAATTCTTACTGTTGCGGAGGTAAAAAATCTAAGTAAAAATATAGCAGATTTACCTACTTACTGTAAAATATTTTGAAAAAAAAATTTTTTTTTGCCGGAAAATTAAACAAATTATAAGTGTTTTTGTGATTTTCGGTGCCTTTATTAAGAACATACAAAAATAAAAAGTGTGAACTGAATTTTATCTCTTAATACAGAAAGACCACAATATGGGAAGCTCAATAAAACTGTATATAAGTATTTTTCAAAATTAATAATTTTCATTCTTGACAAATCCGATGACTATAAAAAATATATTTTGCATTAATTTAAATACGTATGTCTTTAAATCAATGGCTGACAGCAGGGGGAGGGGATGGACTTCATTTTATCGCTCTAAAATTTTTTTCGATTAAGTGTAATCCTATGCATATAGTAATATGTACGTCTGATAATTTAATTATTTGATATTAATAATTTATTTCATTAATGAATGCTAATTACTTATTTTACAAAATTTTTTTCTGTTTTTTTTTTTGTTTTTTTTTTGCTCTTGACAATCGATAAAATCGAAATAATGGTTGGCATCGTATCGGGGTTTGGTACACGAATGGTGCAGAATGAAAAGTCCCCCTTGAAAAATTCCTGTAAGCGCCACTGCCTCAAATGCATGTTTTTTTTTGTTATTAATGCCTTTTTTTCTTTTTTTTTTTTGCTAGTTCTTTTTATAAAATTGTTTAGTTATAATTTTATTTCTGTTTTATTATTTAATTTAGTTTAATTCGGTATTAGATAAGGAAACTGATTAATCAGATGTTTGGCTGAAATGTTACAAAATTTACATCTAAGACCGAATTATACAAGAGAGCACGCGATCAATTTAATTTCCAGAATTACTTCTCTCTGAATAACAAGTAACTGTGTGTTTAGTGTTTGTCTGGGTGTTTAGTTATGAGCAACATTTTGCATTTTAATTGGAAAACCATATTACTAATTGTAATATCGCGTTCAATGCGTAGGTGTTTCAAAAAGTAAAGTAACAAGGTTCTTGCAGATTGGCAAATGACCCCTATGAATAAAAGTCCATTTTAAGATAACGAAGAGGATCACAGCATTCAAACGGTACCGGTAGGTACATGGTCCACAATTGAAATAATAAATGCATGTTAATATTTTTCCGTTTAGCTGGCGCAGGCCATAAAGTCACCAAAAATGATACAACCAACTTCAAACGGAACATTCCCGTTAGTAGGTTTTTACTACCACATATTCAAAACAAGTTGTGGTCTTTTTTTCAGTAATGTCTTTTTCCTAAAGTATCAAAAAGGGGTGAAAAACTAATGAAAATTGACATTAATTAATATTTTTGAAGTGTGTATTATGTGTTGTCGCCAATAACGCCAACTTGGCGAGACTTGCGCCGCCGAAAAGAAAAAATACCGAAGAGTGATACGGTTTTGGGATTTATAAAAAAATTCTCGATCCGTAATTCCTCGGCATTTGGTTGAAGCTATGACGGCCACGTCATGAGGACAGGTGTGGTTTGGTTGTACAGAATTTGACAATATGTGCGAGATGAAGAAAGATCGTCTTCTGTGGGAGGGACGGGGTTTTCATCTCTTCGGACGTTTCGAGAAACACTGGGATGGTCAACCTTTCAGAACCGATGCCGAGTTTCAGCATGCCGTCTTGACGAGGTTACGCAACTTTGACAGTGATTTCTACGATGCTGGTTTCGATGGTTGTTGAACCAATGTCTCAATAAGTAGGGTGACCCTATAGAGAAGTAATATGCAACACCTTCCTACATTGTTCTTGCATATTTTTTATTTCCTGAATAAACATTGACTCTGAATGGGCTTGTTACTTAAATTTTTAAAAACCCTCCTTATATCTAAAAATTCAGTTGTGCAAACTGAAATACTATTTCAGTTTACTTTTATAACCATTTTCATATCATTCAAAATACAGCTTTAAAGTATTTTAATTTTGAAATGATTATACATTTTATCAATCAAAAAGGAATAAATGTTTAAAGATTTATGCTGGTTTCTTTTACTTGTACTCCGTTTATAAAGTTAACTAAAAATCTGTTATCTCGATGTTATAAGCCTTATTCTCATCTCTTTTTATTCTGAACTTTCTAACTCACCCCGATTTTTCTTCGTAACTACAAAGAAAACAATTTGCCACGAACATCCAATCCCAGCGCACCTCCTTGAATTGGACATTCCGGTCACGATTATCCGTTATTCCACCCACATGTGGAATGTGCTTTCAGGAAAGAAATGAGCATGCGCGGTATCTATTACGGAAACCGTTCCATAATTCATCAGTTCCGTCTCCCTTTAAAACTCTCCACTTTCATTAACTTTCCCGCCGATCTAATTTTGGTTTTTCTCTTAATAACAGATTTGTAGCTTTTCGGGTTTTTTTTTATTAAAATGATTTAACCGTGTACAGAAAAGTTCTCTTGTTCGCGCTAGACAGCCACCGGCACGGAAGTAAGGATTAGCTAAAAAAGAGGAACGAATAGATAGTCAAAATGTAATTTTCCCAATAAAATATACCTTATTAAAAAAACGAACATATAATTTTAAAAAAAAACATTGCATTTTATTCCCCAGTCTCACTCTAACTTCCATACAAGCACTTTTTTTTAAATTAGCTTCCTACGTCAATTAACATAGAGGGTTTCTAAGGTTACATCAATTATAAAAAGTAACATTAAGTTCGGAACCCACTGTTTTCTACAGTATGATAGTATTAATCGTATATATATATAATTTCTATGTATATAAGATCCTTCCATGGAGACTACTCTCTAGAGAGCGCTGATGACGCAGCCACCAGCGAACTAACAAGAGTAATAACACTAAAAACAGCAAAAATGTTTCGGGCTCAAAAATAGTTTATTATATTTAGTTTATTATTAAGTGCTTGGGCTCGCTAAACACGAAAATCTCCATAAAAAATTGTTAGATTAGCGATTGTCTTCAACAATCAGAACTCCTCCTTATTTATAAATAGCTGTATTTTGTGTCATCTTTACTTTCTGTGTATAAATTTTGCAATGTTCATTTAAGAGGGTAGATAGAAATACGTGCCACTGGATCGATTTTTAACTTATACGAAATGCGTGTAACAGCAACACCTCTGCAAGTGTGTCTTGAGAGTAACCTAGAGCCACAGTAGAGCAAAGAACAGACAATAGTGCGCGATTCAAGTAACGATTCCCCACAAACTAAATCAAGCAGAATCAAGTGACCTCGTAAGAGATGTTGACTTGCCAAAACAGAAGACAGAGCTTCTGTCATCGAGACTGCAACAATGGAATCTACTCCAAAAGGTGGTCAAAGTTTTAGAGAATAACACTCGTGGAAAGAATCTTCTTCATTTCTCTTAGAAAAAAAACATGTGGTTGCATATATATATATATATATCAGCGGCTTGCTGAATTTCATGATCATCAGTTATGATCCAAATAAATAGAAGCTTTTCCTAGCTTAGTTGGAATTCAGTATTATTACACAACGGCAACCTTCTTCCTACCATTCCCATTGACGTGAAGGAAACTTATGCAAATGTGATAGTACTTCTCCAGTTAATAAAATACGAGGACCATAAATGGCAGATCTATAACAACTTGAAAGTCATTGCTTTACTCATGGGAATGCAGTTAATCAATACCAAGTGCTACTGTTTTCTGTGTTTGTGGTACAGTAGAGATCGAAACTCGCACTACATGCAAGACAAATGGCCGTCCAGAAATCTAAGATCCGATGAGAGAAATGTCCAAAAGGATCTTCTAGTAAAGCCAAAGGACATTCTGCTTGCACCCTTGCACATTAAGCTGGAATTAATGAAGAACTTTGTGAAATTCATTAACAAGGAAAGAGAGGCTCTCCAATACCTAGGATTGAAATTCCCAAGATTGAGTGACACAAAGATTAAGGAAGGAAATTTCGTTAGCCTTCAAATACGCAAAATCACGAAGGACACCACCCCGCTTTTGATCACATTCTAGAAAAAAAAGTGAAAGTAGCGTGGGAAACCTGTAAAAGTGTGGTACGAGGACTTCTAGGCAGCAAAAAAGGGAGCTATCAACAGTTGGTGAAAGAACTTCAACAAAAGTTTCATGGCCTAGGATGCAATATGTCTCTCCATTTTTCATATTTTAATCTTGTTTTTTCCCCTAAGAAATGTGGAACTGTAAGCGATGAACACAGTGAAAGGTTTCATCAATAGGACGTAAATACCAGGGTCGTTGGGATTAGTCAATACTCGTAGACTAATGCTGGTCCGCTATAAGAGATACTCAGGCTTCGGCATACAAGAGGCAATCCAAAAGGAAAATGTTCATGAGAAATAAACTGATTTCTGATATGAACACAGTTTGTTGAAATTTGACTTATTGTATTTATTAGTAATGTATTGTTATTTAAATTTAACCATAAATTGATGGATGTGCTGTTGTATATTTTAAAAACAAGAGGTAATAAATAAATTTCATTTACGTATTCATTTTTTTTCAACCCATAATGAGTAAGAATAGGCTATTTAAAACTAGGAAACAGACAAAAAGCTGTTTTTCGTCACCTGGTGTAATTAGCGAGTGAGGATTCAACTCGCAGGTTTACCGCTGCTGAAAAAGATTGAGCAACTGGGAACTGGCCGTGTAGGGACCAGCTGTCCGATACTAGAAAGGGAGTGAAGCGTAGGTTACTCACATCACCTGAGCTTCATAACCCATCGTGAACTGTATCAGTGTTGAGTGCTAGAAATGGGCTAAATGTTATTCATTATTTCTTTATGTGTTCGTGTAGTAGTGTGTAGTCCTGTAAAATATGTCCACCGTTAAATGTTAGTTTTAGTAAAAATCAGTGTTACCATTAAAATACCCTAGAACTGTGCCACAACCCCACACATATATTTATATATAACTTTGGGACACAGGGAGCTGAATTTTCTTGGAAAGGATTCAATTTGTAATGAATTGGTTTTTACCTGCTGTAGAATTTTACTGGAAACTTTGTGAGAATGAGATCTTTTCAAAGACAGCGAATCTTATACCCGCATAACAAAATTGTTTTTAATATTTTTACCATAAACGTTATAAAAAAAATCTGATAAACTTTAAAGAATGTGTATCTTAACTTTTTAATAATATATTTCACACATGTTTTCCATCACTCTGGCATCAAAGTTGTTGTTGAGATATTTCACGGATCAAAAGTAGATCACCGAGTTCCAGAATATGAGAAGGAAAAAGCTGAACTAGTTTTAATCATAAATGTAAAATTTGATCATTAGTGCGATTTTTTTAATTTGAATTAAATTCTTTTTTGTCCTTTGTTTTGT
This sequence comes from Trichonephila inaurata madagascariensis, assembly GCA_019973955.1. Lineage (NCBI taxonomy): Eukaryota > Metazoa > Arthropoda > Arachnida > Araneae > Nephilidae > Trichonephila > Trichonephila inaurata. The sequence goes on along the minus strand of BMAV01013750.1, from coordinate 122,748 downwards.
TGGATAAGAGTGAAAACACTTAGAATTAAAAATTAAATTATCTTTAAATTTGTATTTAAATATCTTTTAAATATTACACCCTACACACATAAATTGTGCAAATTTTACGTATTTAAATATTTTTTTGTGCTTTTAACATTTTGAAGAAAAAACGATTGTACTGTTATCGTCAAATCAACACACCGCATTCAACTGTCTCATACTTTTCAATATACATTAAAAGAAGGAAAATAATTATTACACTTAGAGAGCAATAATGTCTAGAAATGTGCACTGTAGAAATATTTTATTTTTACGATACTTTTCTTGGGGAGATAAATTAAAGTATAAAAGCTTTATTTTTCTAAAACTTGTTAAATGTGTGTACATATTTAAGTATATGACTTAAATATATTTAAAATGCAAATTGAATTCATGTACTACACTGCTGGCCACCGTAAAAGCAACACCAAGAAAGACAAGAGATAGTACAACAAAATTTATTTTGTAGCTAACATGTTGACCAAGTACCATATGATTAAATTTATAGACTTCTGTGAAGTGTGGTTCCTGCCAGAATCAGCAGCCAGAGTGGCCGCCATTGTTGGAGATCACCGCTGCCACACACGCCTCGGCATGGATTCAAAGAGACTTTGGATGTGTTCTTGGGGTACAGCAGACCAACAGCTTCCACACGTTGCCAAGGTTGATCAGGTGGGGCAGCTGGGGATGTAATCTGGGTCAATCGTTGAGGAACCATGGACCATATCTTTTCTATCGGCGAAAGATCCAGAGAGCGAGCCGGTCAGGGAAGCAATTCAATCTGGTGATTGACGAAGAACCTTTGGACAAGTGTGGTCGCGCCTTATCCTGTTGAAATATGACTGTGGCCAAGCCCTGAAGGTAAGGAAGGACAACTGGCTCCAACACCTAGGAGATGTAGCGCTGGCTGTTTAAAGTACCGGCAATGCGTACTAGAGGAGTGCGAGAGTGATATCCAATACCGCCCCATACCATAATACCCGGTGCAGGACCAGTGTGGCGGTGAATAACGCAGCTGTTCAGCATCCTCTCTCCACGGTGTCTCAAGACTCGAATCCGACCATCGTGGTGTTGCAGACAGATGCGTGACTCGTCAGTAAAGACAGCTTCATTCCATTCTGCCACCCACATCCTTCTTTCATCGCACCATTGACGGCAGATACGTCTGTGATTCTGCTTTAAGGGTAGACCAAACAATGGACGTCTTGCGGACAGACCACTGTGTTGTAAACGGCGTCGAATGGTACGCGCAGACACTAAATGATGCGTTACAGAGTCAATGTGCTGTGTTATGGTTCGTGATGTGACTTTGCGATCCGTGACTGCCATGCGCACAATTTATCTGTTCTCACGTGAAGTGATGCACTGAGGTGGATGCGATCGAACACGTCGGTCCGTCATACTCTCCTGCATCCAACAGTCACATATCCGCATTACAGTTGTTTGGTTCACGACTACCGATTTCCCTGAAAGATAATCCACAATCTAGGTAGGCCACTATCCTTCCTCTATCGAACTCGGATAGTTAAAAAGCTGGTCGCTGTTTTCTACGAGACATAATTGATCATTTTTTGAAAAATCCACAAGAAAAACACAATTGCCGAACTTGAAATCGTTGAAATCTATAAGCCTTAAATAGCGCTTTGAGGTAGCGCCACAGTTCCGCGTGATGTGTGTCTGTGCTGAAATTCTAATAATTTGCCTATCTCACCTCCGCTAATGCATGTTGTAAATTTCATGTTATTTGCATGCTTCCTTCAGGATGTTTCATTTACGCTGGCCACAACAGTGTATTTGAATTTTTTTATTTCTGTATTCAAGTTTGAGCTGTCAAAAAAGCGATTCAACTACATTACATGGTTAAAAGGCAGTTAAGAGGATGGATTTTCTGTCTGGAAGAACAAAGCTTTCCCAACTCTATTTCCAAAATACCTGATGGAATTCTGATGTGCACTTGAAATTATGCCGGACGATAATGACGCGTTATTTTCTGCGCTCATGTGTATCGGTTCTCAGCTTCAAACATAGTGATCTATTTTCTAACTCCTAAAGAACCCTGTTCCCACTGTTAGTATCGGTGTGTTGTTCTCAAGGGTAGCGTTGCTTATAGAATATCTGGTGTTGAGTCCTCACCGGACGCTCAGGCACAGGCAATGCGTCAATATTTGCCATTTACTTAAAAATCTAATGTTGGAAAATAAGTTGTTTGCTGTAAAGTTATGTGCATGTAACAAATCGAATAGACACATATACGAGTGAAAAATCAGAGATGGAGTTGATTCTTTTAAAAATATTAACACGGGCAAGAATAAATCTGGAAATATTCCTTCCTGCTTTAGTAATGATGGATATAGGAAAGCATATTCTTCGAACACGCCGCCCATTTTCTTCAGAGGAGTTCATTTTAAATTGCATTCTAGAGTTTCAAGAATGCATTGATAGTGAAAATAACATACCATGTCTTTTCTTTTTAGCAGCCCCCACCTTATTCTCCAACTTTGTATATATATTTTTTTTATGAAATATTTATTTCACGTTCCCCGAAGAAGGAAACCAAAAGAGAAGGGAATGCGTGCTATTTTCTTTTTTTAGGTTGAGATGGGGAGTTGTTACGAGATGCCAATAAAATAATCCCTTCCCTCCACTTCGGATATTTTATTGCTCCTCTGTTGGGTGTTTCGCGTGTGAAGAGGGCGGTCGAAATTTGCGGGGATTTATTCCATAGATTACAGATACTTTGTCATGTTACACGAACGTCACATAAACTTTCTTTCTTACATTCAATTTATAAAAAAAATGTTCTTTATTGTGAAACAGAACTAAGATTTCTTTTTTTTCTTGGATAATGTCTTTTGTTTATATTGTGATACTCCCGAAGCTGTGTGTGGGAAACGTTATTTTTTCAAACCTTGCCCACACTAAAGTGGTGATGACGAGCGACTAAGCAGCTGAACTATAACACAAATTAAAATAAGATTATATATAGCCTGAATTCTCTACAAATGAGAGATGAAAACAGAAAAATATATATACTGAGATTTTATGAAGACCATCCATAGAAGGATATATGAAAACTAAAATTTAAGAAATGGATGCTGTAGTATTATAAACATTGCTGACTTAGGACCGCTAATATATAAAACAATTTTTATAAAATGGGTTTGAACATGTTTTTTGGCCAGCTAACCTTCCCTCTTTATGTTGATAATAATGGAAAGAAAGTCTAAACCCATTACAAGCTAAATGTAACTGACCTAAAAATTGCACTCAAAAATGCAGAGCCCGCGCTAAATCTGAGTACAATAATTACGTTATTGCCAGATTCTGGACCCATACGCAAATTCAAAGCATGGGAATGGCTGAATTGTAGCTCTTGCGAAAAGTATGAAAAGAATAGAAACAAAAAATTTAAAAGAGTTTACTAACTACCATAATTTTAGTGACACTAGAGTTATATATGAATTAAATAAGAGTAATTTTATCTAAAATTAGAACATGGAGGTAACTATAACTAGGTAAAATGATGTTTATAGTAATAAACTCATATTCTAAGGAATTTTAATCCTTACTATTTAGAATTTCTTTATTCAAATAACTATTAATAAAATAAATTGGGTATTTCAGAATTAAGCAATATTTAGTGGCATGTTTTTTCTTTTTTTCCGATTTTTTTTAAACTAGAAATTGATTGCATTGTATATAAATAATAATATTTCTGAATATAGAAACATGCACATTACTCTCCCAATGAGGAACTTTTATAACATTGAAATTAAATTATTCTCTTTTATCAAAAATATTAGCAACTAAAACATTGTTTTATTTGATATGTATATCAGGAGAATTTGCTTCATTGTTGTTACTATTTGTCTGTATAAAATTAAGATATTGGGGATATAAAAATTAGTGATAAGTTAAACATTGTCTTGCTTGCCAAAAATGATTGTCATCTATATAACGAAAAATGTCATATTCAGGATTATTAATGAAACTGTTTTCTTAATAATGTAAATATAAAATGACAAGACAGTTGCTGTGGCAGAGCCACCTTGTGGCAAACCTTTAATCTGTAGATAATAGTTACCATTATAATGTATATAGTTCTCGTTGAGTAAAAAGTTAAGATGTAAAAAGCTAAGATTTATCATAATCAACCTTTTTAAATAAATTTTCTTTATGTAATTTTACAAGTACATTAATCATATCTTCAATATTAAAAGAGTTAAAAAGATCTTTAAACTCTAAACTATAGATTGAAGAAATCTTTTTATCTTCCATTTGTTCAATAGGTTCTTTACTATTTTTAAGTATAGCTGTGGATTTACGATTATTTATTGCATCTTGTAATATTTCTTGGAGAATATTGCCTGATTTGCTGATATGCGTTAAAACCATTAGTAACTGTTCTATACTTGACTGGGTCTTAATGAAATTTAGGAGTAAGAAATATAGGTGGAAATTTAAAATGTAACAAGAATGGTAAATATAGACGCACTCTTTTCGCCGAATGAGAATGTTTGCTTAACCAGTCAGAGCTCGGAAGAGGAAGCGCGCGAAAATCTCTCGTTAATTTCTAATACTCTTAACTGTTTTAATGTAATTGTAACTGTGATCCTTTTTCTTAATGTTTTTTTTTTAGTTTGAATTTAGAAACCATGAAATAAAGTTGAACTTAGCTATACGAAGTAAATTTCTTTGATCTCAGTTTCACAAAAATTATTATTATTAATTTGTATTCTGAATTGTTTATGAAAAGCTAAAATGCGTATATTTATTTTTCTATCAGAAACTGATGACTTAATAAAAGCTGCATTATTAACAAAATATTTGTTGGTCATTAAACTATAATAGCATTTACTTATGAAGGTAAATTTTCCTTGTACTTTATCAACATAAACTAGAAAAATTTATTTTGTAATTTTTTATATAATCTGATTATTAATATCATTAAAAAAGATATTATCTGTACCAAAGTTATATTTTTTTAGCTGTTGTGTAGCATTACATTTGAATTTTGTGAATGTCTCTATATGCATACTATATTTAAAAGTTATTTTATAAATGAATTGCTCAATATCATTATATAAATGATTTTTATAGTTTTATTATTGGAAATTCTTAGTCTAAAACCAGTACCTGTATTTACTATATTTCCGATATTATTGTCTTTTACAATATTGAGGTCACCAGTAATAACATGCTGGTGATGTTTATCTATGAATTCTTCAGATTCATTACAGTCACATATTAACTTTTCCTGCTTTATAGGCACATTATAGTTAAAGAAATTGATCTACTTATTTTTTTACTGTATATTAAAGCTTTTTTAATAGTAATATTTTGGGAAAAATGACTTAGGTTTTTTAAAAATGCTACACTAATTAATATTATCATACGATTTACATATTCATACATAATAATGTACAATGTTCTATTTGATAATCTTTATTTACATTGACTTTTTTATGTTATACTTATGTTTCAAAAATTTATGAGTGACTTTTATAATATGCAAATCATGACATTATTTTATTTTATCTGAATTTAGTACATCTTCTGTAATACATAATTATGTCTTACTGAGTCTAAACATGAAAGATTTAATGTGTTTTACTAATAATGTGAAATATATATATATATATATATATAATTTTAAACTTATTGAAACTTCCAATCGCGCATTACATTCGGTATTTAAAATATATTACATCCTATTTTGAAACTGCATTAATGCGAAGATGGAATTTGCGACAATTGAGTGAACGTGTAATGATTTCTTTAGCACCATATTATTAATTTGTAATAGCTCGGTTGAAAAACTAGTGATACTTTCTTTTAAGGGGATTTTTCTTATTTCAACAAACATTGCCAAAGACCTCTGTAAACAAGTTCGTTACGGTTGCAGCAATCACCTAAGCGTTTTGTCAGGGTTGTCGGAAAGTAAAAATCACAAAATATCTTGTTGTGGGAGTATCCTATTAGTCATGGTAAATAAATTGTAGACAGCGTTATTTTTTTTTGAGTCATGGATATGATGCTACTACTACTTGAAATTCGTGGAAGCCCAGTCGAATGATTGAGATGCGGAGATATTCTTTTAAACCTCTTGATTCTTTATAAGAAGATTTTTTGTGAGAATTAATGTTTTTGAACTGGATCTCCTACCTCTTCAGTGCCTCTAAATCTCGAAATCATGACACGTCAGTCACGAGTAGTTCGTGATAGACCCCTTGAAGTCTTTTCGTAGGTTAGAATGCATGTTTACAGAATAAGATGTTAGTTAAATTATTGTCATCTTTTGATCATGGTATAAGATCACGTGGTCCGTCACAAACAGCCCTCGAGTTGCTTTAGAATGTGATGTTAAAAAATAATCCATTTGGAACACTGTTGTGGGAACGTGTTTCAAGCAACATGTATTTCTTCTCATCAGAAAACAATATTACGAAATATGTTCTTAAACTTAGATCACTCGCACCTGTTTTTGGTACCGTCGTTACTCGCGGGGTGTAGAGAATGCCCCAAACTTTTAACACATGTATTTAATTGTGAAAATAAAATTAAGTCATTATGATACATAATTATAAAGTACAAGATGTTTTTGTATTATACAAAAAAAAAAATTGCATACAAAGGAGACTAACATTAATTTAAACTAAACATACAAAATTTTCCTTTTAAAACACATAATTTTATACTTTTTCATAAACCAGTATAAAACGTATATACCAGTAATAAATATACTTTATAATTAATGAGATAATGATAGTAGAAAGTATAGAAAAATAATATTTTAATCATTTTCCAAACATTCAGAGCAGACTGTATACAAATGCTCAACTTCTCGTGGGAGTTCTCAGCCCCCCAGATAAACTTTTAAAGGTCATTACACATTAAAATCATTCGAGAAAGAGGAATTGCATCAGGCCTGAAGGTTCAATGACCTAAAATGTGCAGCTACAGAAAAAATCGTGGTTCTGCGCATTCTTTTTGGAATCCTAGGAGGGTTTTCTTGTTGCTGGGGTGTACAGAACACCCCGCGCGCGAGTGATCGACAAAATGAATTTTCTGTCTCGGTACTTGATTGGATCCAAATGCCTTCACGTAGATTCCAAGTGCAGCGAAAATAAGCAATTAGTTAAGTTCTAGGTCAGGGATGGCGATCCAGGGGCAGGAGTCCCATTGTGGTCTAGTGACGCGATATCGATCTAAACGGTTTGCATTTTATGAAGTTCATGATGAAGTATTACAAAAAACAGGAGAGATCGGACGCGGTGTATGGGGTGGTGGGAAAGCACACTCGTTTGTTATTGCCTTACAATCCTAATATAAGTTATTTGTCATCTAATGTGAAATACCAGAAATCACTGTTACTTTAATTTGATACACTTAAACGAAAACATTTACTACAATACAGTACAAAAATGTATTTTTTCGTAGTAAAGATTTTTGAGTTGTTATTATTTAGTTTTGTTATTTTCCCAAAAATGTAAAAAAATTTTGATGGCACGTCTATGCCTCATTAAATATTTCTTCAAAAAAAAAAATGGCATGCGGATCTATAAAGGTTCGCCACCCCTGGTCTAGTTTGATATTGTAATGCTACATTTTATACAAATAAATAAGGCTGAAAAGTTGACCGATGAATTTGTATATACCAAAACCCAATTCAAAAACTGATTATTCAAACATGTTTTTACGTTTGTTTGTATAATTTTAAAATTTGAGATATAAATGCGTTTACATTTATACTTGTTTTTTCGACAACATTGGAAAATGCATGACATCATCTCAACCGCTTTAAATATTAACTTTATTATTCTTAAGGCTACAGAACACCCTTTTTCAAAAAAAAAAGTTTTGGAGACAGTAACAGTAAATCAATTTATGTTTTATATTCAGATTATATTAAGTTGATTCTGAAAGCAAAAAATCAGTCTGACGAGCCATTATTTTACAATTTTAGAAAATTAAAAATTTTTGAAGTTTTTTTAAACTTTTATAAAATGCTCAATTTTTAAAAAAATTTAGTCGTTTTAAGTGATTTGTTTCATAGATTACATTGTAAGCAAAAGTTAAGTAATGGATTTGAAAATCTGTGGATTTTTAATAATTATTTTTCAAGCTAAACCTAGAAAAACACGATTTTTTTTTTTTTTTTTTTTTTGGAATATTCACTTAAGCATTTTTTTAAAAAAATGAATGGAGATCTCAGACCAAAATCCATACTAACTTATATACACTACTGGCGATTAAAATTGCTATAACAAGAAGGCTACAGATGTTAAGTTTAAACGACAGGAAGAAGATGCTGTGATATGCAAATGATTAGCTTTTCAGCGCATTCAGACAAAGCAGGTGCCGGTAGTAACACCTACAATGTTTTTAAATGAGGAAATAGTGCAGCCTGTTTCTCATACACAAATTACATTTGAATGTTATTACCTGGTGGAAAGTTGTTGTGATGATTCGTTGAGACTAAAGATCGTCTGGATGTCGAAAAAAGCAAACATGTGGCGACATCAAAGTCGTTTTCTGAATCGGCGCACATGTGTTATGCACTTGCCATGAGGAAAGAATAGCCGGTCTCTTTTGGGAGATACATTGTCTTATCTGGACAACTTAGACCTCGCGAAAAGTATTGTTGGGGAGAGTTTAACTAATGTGCAGATGCTACGATAAAAAATGCTTCTTTGGTTTTTAATAAATATATTAATTTATACCCTTTATCGTTAAATAATAAATAAAAATTCTTGTTAAAATGAAAAAAAAAAAAAAACTATGGTGGGTAGCAAGCCTAGAAATTTGTTTACATTCACTGAAAAAGACATTTAAAAAGAAAGTCATAATATATCTGATAAAAACATTTTAGTATTTTAATTACATTCTTATGGTTTTTCATTCCACTGTTTATCAGTAAATGATTTTTTAACAGCAAAGAAGACTCGTTTGTAAAGTGTATTAAAAAAAAAATAAGCTTACTCATTCATCATTTTATAAATATATATAAAAATAAATACTCTTAGATTTTAAAATATTAGATGGAGTTGAAACCTTCATTATTTACATTCACTATATAAGAAAAACATTCAAAATGATAGAAACTTTTCAGTATTCAGTTTTTTCCATTGTTTCTTTCCGTACCTCATAAGTAAAGAGAATGTTTGATATACGGAAGACATTTTTATGGAAAAAAAAAAAGAAACGTGTATGAGACGTAAAATGTGTTTATAAAGACATATTCATTATTGAAAATAATAATTTCCTTCTTAGGATTTGAAATTTTAAAATTGATTAGAAATGCTCATTTTCCGATTTCTTGTGACTTACAAAATGGCACTACAAAAAAATTAGTGCATTAAAAACGGCAAAAATAGAAAAAAAAGCTCAAGTGGCAAAAAGGAGGAGAGGAATTGTATTTCCCCACTCAAATTCGATCGTGGCTTGCCTTGTTACGAGTTCGAGCCCAGTACCACTAAAGACCCGCCGTATAGGGCAGCGATGCACGTTAAATCTGTCGAGAGCTGAAACGTCACCCCGTTGGTGTGTGTGGTAGTTAGGAGAGGGGGTGCCAGCTCAGGTGTCGTCCACGTCACTTGACCATGGTTCAAAATTGCGTGGTCCGTCGCCAAAAGCCCTCGTGTAGCTGAACAGAGTGACTTTAATATTCAATCAATCAATCAAACCCACTAAAACTCTTGATTTCTGTGTTAGGTTTGCCACAATTAATCATTATTGGCATTTGGTGATATTTTTTTTTCTTTTGCATTTTTTCAATTCTGGAAACGGAAATGTACCTTTTTTAAAAATAGTTTTATGTATGAAAAGATCGGATTTCACATTTCCAAAATTCCATAACTACTTTAAAGGAATTTTCCGTTTCAACTTAAAAATCGAAAGATCCCAGCCATAACTCGAAAAATTCGTTTGACTCGAAAATCACTTTTCTACGGCATTCGCTTTGCATAGACGTAATGAGCGAATATTTATTTTCAAGTTTTATTTATTTATTTATTTTTTGATGGCTTAGTTTTTAAATTTCACACATCAATAAGAAATAATGGTAATTTTTCAACAAAAAAACTAAGAAAAAAATAGCTTTCATAAATACTTGAAAAATGTCTTTTAGTCGAAAAGTACAAAATCTTTGTTACAATTCGTAATTTTAAAGCAAATTTTTCAATCTTTGGTCAAAACAGGGTTAATAACGTTTGACATACGAAAAAAAAGATTCTGAAAGAGTAAAGTATCATCTTTTATAGTGCGGAAAAATGTTTGATAAAATAATTAGAAAATGCTACAAAGCGATTGAAAAATTCTTTTTATAAAAATGCGTTAAAACTGACTCATTTTAGAAAGAATCATAAAAAAAAAGTGCAAAATATCACTATTTTGTAAATATATATATATATATAGTATCCTGGCGAAATAAACAATGTTTCCGATTCCAGAATTATTTTTTGTCCGATTGCGATAAGAAACATTAGATAATTGTTTGAAAAATGACGGAAAAGTCGGAACTCTTTCTCGCGGTCTTCGCTCAGTATACAGCATACAGGGGTAAATGAATTATGCATTTTAAGGTTTTTAATTAATACCTTTTTAACCAATTGCAATATCAGAATATAAATGATGAAACTGGTTTTTTCGGATTATTTCTCTTTTTCTGGTACCTTGCGCACATTTCTGCGTTCAGCAGTTCGTGAGAAGACAACCTCACAAAAACATACATGCGTAGATACATTTGCTTACCTACAAATTATAGTTGTGTGTGTGTGGTAAACAGAAATGGAGAAATTAAACAGAGATGTTTATCTGTTCCGTATAATCTAGACATTTTGAAATGAAACTCTGCAATTTTCCAGGCAGAAAAGCATGAAACAGAATAGTCATTTATTGTTTTTTTGGTAGTCTTTATCCACCCCGGTGCCAAGGGTACGAAATATTATCCCTTGAACTAAAGAACGATTTTCCCTTTTGGTTTTCATCTCACTGAACATCAATATGTATTTGTTGACATTAAAACATGTTTTCCCCTAATTGTAATAGCACAATTTATTGTACCAATGCATATGAAGTTTAAAATGTGGTGGGTTTTTTTTTTGCTTGAAAACAAGCAAAAAAAATATTATAACATAATGGAGTGTAAAAAGTTTGTAAGTTATGACTACTGGTGAATTATCTTTAAATAGCAGTTGAGATATCGACATACAACTATTCAGACACAGAGAAACATTTATTTCACAGAAAAGCAATGTAAAGGCATAAATAAGTAAGAAAAAATTGTATTCAAGCGTGTTATATTCTTCCTCAGTTAAATATTTCAGTTGAAATATTTTTTTTTTTGTTTAATTGTATTAAAGACATCTTTATATAAAAGTACGATATATAGTGATAACTCAAATGTCAGCCAACATAAAAAACTTGAGTATTTTATGAATATCACATAATTATTGGTGTGTTTACTAATTTATTGCAGGGCGAAACTGTTTTCCTTCGCTATGACATTTGAAACTTGTTTTATTATTATGAATAAATTGTTAATAAATGCGAATTAATTTCTTCACATGACAAGCGAGATTCTTGAACGGAATCTCTTTAGCTGCCATTATAATGTCTTGAACGATTTTGGTAAAAGTAAAGAATGAAGGTTAACTTATTCAAATACCCCTCTAATATTAATCAGTTTTGATTGAGAGCATAAAAAACGAATGGATATCTTTTGTTGTTCAGTCCTGTGCTCCCACATTTAAGATTATTTGGAGTTCATAATTCGGTCCTTGAATATTTTAAAATGTTCATACTTAAATCCTATCCTTGTCATCCTACATTTAGATTATAAAATACCTGAGAGTTTCTTTTGCCGCGGTAGCCGAGTAGTCAAGATTACGAACTCTAGCCGAAGAAACTTCATTCGAGCCACGAATTGAAACTTATTCTATTAAAGACCTTTCATATAGAACCGCTGATGCACGTTTAAGACTCGAGGTTCGTGTGGTGAGGAGATGGCGTCATCACCCCAAGATCGTGATTCTCAATTTCATCTTTTACTTTTCCTCATAACTTTTAATGGCCTACAAAGTAATCCAAATTTTGAATTCATCTCTTTAGTTTTTCAATAATTTTGCGAGTTGATAAATATTCCTCTGTGATTTGCAAATAAACGTTTCTTATTGTCATAGCAAATGTTTATTTATATAAAAATTAGCACATTTCTTCAAAGCGTTTAAAACAAGCAGCGAATGTCTGTAGTAAATTACCCATGTATTCGAAGCCTTCCCAAACGCATTATCCTCTTGTATTTTCTTATAAAATTTGATTCTATTTTAATAATTTGAAATAAGGAACGCTCACAATCAAAACGTGGTTAAATATTTTTCTCTGAACTCTTTCTATAGCGAAGAGACGATATTTGTGATTTCTGCATTAAAATTAAACATGCCCAGGGAATTTCTCATCCCTTATTACAGCTCTTGAAATATCATGTACTTTCCATTATTTGATATTTATATTGGGTTCAATTAAATTTAAATTTGTTATTGAGAAGATCCTTAAGTTTCGACTCTTAATCTAACAAATGATGTTTTATATTTAATGAAGCTATCGCTTTGTTTAGAACAATCTAATCTGCGAACTCCTCAAAAGTCTCGTCTTGACGATCCTCTCCTGAGAGATATGAAACGCGCGTACCCTCAAGGTTATTTAAACTTTGATCCGTTCTCAGCAGAATTGTTTCCAATCATCGCATTCGCTGGAGTATCTGTTTCCTTATTCTTTGATACCAGTAAAATGGTAAATTTGAGTAATCAGCCAGAATAGAAATGAATTGATAGCCTCGAACTATTGTTTTGGTTTTTTATAAGTTTCTATTGTGCGGGCCGAGTTTGCTGCGAATTCACTCAATAACATCAACAACTGATATTAAACACTTTAAAACGCCTTGAAAAACTTTAAAGACTCGGTAATTTGGATTTAGAAATATTACGACTGGCTATTATTAAATAGTCGTAAATGGGCTGAAAGAATCCAACCTTAAATTAAAATTTTGAACAATACTTCTCAAACTTTAAATGTTTGCGACCCAATTCTCAATCATAATTTTCATGGCTCCCCCCATTCAATAATAATATATTGAATACAATAACAATGTACTTTGACTTTAGTTACAATACGAGACTTTAATTATAAACTGTACAAATGCAATTTATCCAAATAAGTATTTAATTTTGCATACACTTTTGTATATGACAAGCCTATAAGGTCACAAGTAATTATTAAACTTAGCATTGATAAATTAAGGATCAAATACATTGTACAACACTCATAAATTTATATTATATAATTGTAAATGTGTATTTTTTATTATTTCAGAATGTATTTTGTTTCGATTCCTTTCAGTAAATTAATCTGTTTTAATCTTTTATTTTCGACTTTTCGACCTCCCCCCCCCGGGGAGGAATATTACGCTCCCCCTTAGAGGGGTGTGCTCCACAGTTTGAGAAACGCTGATTTAGAAAATCGAATGAAACTGTTAATGCAAAAAAAAAAATTTGATCTAGTTAAAAGCAATCTTTGCTTAAAAACTAAAAGAAAGCTTTAAATTTAACATATATATTCGAAAATAATCATTGTTTTATCTATACAAGAGATTACTCTAGGTTAAGAAGAATTGTTTTTACTTTTACTTTTAATTTAGCATCAGGACCGAGTGGTCACGGTCTCGAATTTATGATTGCGAAATCGAGTCCTGTTGCCACTGAAACCCGCTGTGTAGAGGGGATGATGCACGTTAAATCTATCATGGTCATACTTTTAACGTAATCGTGGTGTGGAAATTTGTTGTCTTCACTTGATTGTGGCTAAAAATGACGAGATCCTTGAACCTTTGTGCAGTTCAAGAGTAAATCAAAATGAATGAACGCGTTAGCACTTTTAAAGGAGATTATTAACCTCTCTAATAAAGTACCTTTTCATTTCTGTTTTGTGTATTGGATTCATCGAGGGAAGTTTAGTTAGTTTGTTGTACGTAGGGTCGGTTTTTTTTATGAAAGTTCATAAACTCTCTTATTTGTAAGGTGACCAATTTTATAACAACGAAAAGGAGGACGAAAAATTTAAAAAATTACAACATAAATATATGAAACATTTATTGATTCGAACAAAAAAACACTAATTATGCTTACATCCCTTTTAATTATTTATTTAAGCGAGTATTTTTTCATTAAATGAATTTTTTTATCAATATATCATTTTCTAATACATCGGAAATTTCAGAGCAAGGAATATCCTTCACATTAAATTTTATGGTAAGTGTGCTGCAGCTAAAGTAACAACATTCAATCTTGGTTTCTCACTTGTCCAAAAATCATCAACATTTGAAAAATCTCTTTCAACTGCTGCATTAGTTCCAAGACAGCACAACGTAAATTCAACAAGAATAACTAAATTTTTATATGGAATGTGTTCACATTTTTGAAAGAGTTAAATATTTAAACCCATCTTTTATCAATTTCAATATGTTGATTTTCCCATTATTCTAATTTATCAGAATTTAAATACACATTAAGTCTTCTAATTTCTTCAGAAAATTGTCGTTGATTTTAAAATCAGTATTTTTTTCAGTAAAAACTCAACACAGTTTTCTAGGAGGTGTTGAATGTACCGGCACATACATACATGACGCTTTTTAGTTCGACCTGGCTTTCTCCTAATACAGAGGTCAACAGATTAGTTCTAAAATATTAAAAAGGAGGACAAGTAGAAGGACACTTTTCAAGGAAGGACAGAATCTATAAAAGGAGGACTGTTCTCCCTAAAGGAGGACGACTGGTCATCTTATTATTTGTAACAATTTTTCAATTCATTTGCTATGGTTTCAAAACTTCGTGCCTATAGATTCCATAAAGTTGTATATAGCTGTGAAGAAATAAGGGATGAGAATACTATACAATTCTTTCCATTGAATATCCAACCTTGGAAGCAAAAGGACGACATTCCCCTTCCCCTGGTAAAAAAGATTGTTTTATCTGTAGTATTCATAATTTTAAAAAAATACACGAATGATGATTGAATAATAAAATAATGCAATGTTATACCAATGGAAAATCATTACATGTTATTTCAATTTTACAATTTAAGTACGAGATGAATCCATCTACTTTTCATAGAATCGATTTTTTAGAAAACCTTATCTCAAAGACGGTTCAATGTAGTATTATAAAACTGGCAACTTAAATTGATGTGATTTTCCCAAAATGCTAAAATAAGAAAACATTGCCATGTAAAAAAAACTTTCGAGTTCTAGAAAATGGCGAAACCGTGTTCTGCAGGAACATTTCTTTCTACAGACTCCGGAGAGCTGGGGAGTTCTTTTCAAAAGCTCTCGGAGTATTCGAACGACACGAAAGGTTACATATGTTTGAGAAGCAGAATAGTGTGTGTTGCATGTAAGCTTCGTAGAATAGTTTTTACTTTTTTTCCCCATTTGTGTGGAAATATATCGCTGAAATATTTTTATCGAATTAATCGAATTTCTTTCATTGGGCGATTTTGATTCTTCAGCCAATCAATCCGTTTTGATGAAGTGGGTTTTGTACAAACCAAAGAGATGACAATTAAATGGATGCTTTAAAGAAATATTTCAGAATCACATTTCCCTCGTATCAGAATCACGGTAAACATATAATACGCTGTGTAATTTACCGTTAAAGAGAAAATAAATATGTATGTAATTTACTTATTAAATTCCTGTATTTTTCCAAAAGATAAATTACATCAGTACAAATAAAAAAATGGGAGGAAATTTACAAAGTAAAACAACACATAATTGATTATTTTATCATGAGATTTTTTATTTCCGCGTTCTGAATAACAGTGGAAAGGGTCAATTATAGGGTTGTTTGCCCAGGTTTCGAACGAAATAAAATTTTACTTGAGCGTATTCTTATTATACAAACTAGCTGAAGTACCCATTCTTCGAAAGGGTTAATTTCTTAAAAATAAAAATATTATTTTCGATATAGTTAAATTGTAAGGAGAGTAAACCCAGTACGAAAAATTGTAAAATAATTTTCTATTTCACTTAGTTATATGTAACGCATCTTAAGCCCTCGCAACAACCTTTGGGGTAAATTTTCACAATCCCCTCTGTGTATCGATCTCTACTCCATGAAACGAACGTGCCTAAAAAATTTCAAGTCTGTTTAGAGGTCAAATAGTTGAAAAACGGGAATATTTATCTATAATGCGGCATAAGTCCCCGTAATACTCCTTGGGTGTCGATAAGGTAAAAACGGGAACGTTCTTTATGAATGGGGGATAGAGGGCTACTGTACCATATAAAACGCTCTTGATCAATCTGTATTTTAGAGGAATGTACATTGTACACTTTCTTTTATAATATATATATATATATATAGTTCCTGTTTTGTATTTTCTATAAATTCGATCTTTGTTTTGCTTTTATATTTTTATTACGTTATTTCTCGGTATGTTCATTATCTATTATTTCTTTTGTTTTTGATATATTATATAAATTTCTTTCATATATATATATATGTGTAATGAAATTAGATTAAAAATTAAATTCCCTATCTAGTAATTCACTTTTATATTACCTCCTCACCTCTTCAAGTATCAAACTAATGACCCATTTATTTCTTCCGAACATATGGCCTAGCCAATAAACATGTCTAATTCCAGATCGTTATATTTAATAGCCCTATATGTCAGCATTAACTTTCAAGAGCACTCATGGACGCCGCGATCGGTGTTTTAAGTGTTTAACCCACTTAAGATTATTCGATGGCGTTCTTTCTCTCTCTGCCTCTTGCGTCACATGATGTGTAACTTTGATCAAATAAAGACCTTGTGTGTGTTTAAAATTAAGTCTGTTTCTGACTCTAAAATCATGTCATATATATATATATATATATATATATATGTATATAATTATATTGATATCTGTGTGAACGTAGTTTTCGCATATTTGTCAAAAGAATTGGCTTATCAATATAGCGTATGTCTCAACGAATAGTCCCATTATGTTGATTTGGAAGCTCCATAATCAGACGTAACGGCCACTTGGCAGATACAATAGTTTCATTAGCCAATCAACCCATTCGCTTCATTCATACCAAGATTTACAGAAATTTTCTTTAAAAAATAAATGTTAAAAAAGGGACTAAATAAAAATAACATTTGATTCAAAACAAACAGTGTTACCTACTAAAGCAAGTATAACAAATAACTATTTTGCGTGCTTGGAAAATTTTTACGAAAATTTTAACGTTGGCATGTCATTAATAAATAATTGAAATTACTTCTATGTGAAGTTTCCAATGAAAAGTACGAAATAGATTCCAGCTTTATTTCAGTAAAAAACATGTTTGTCGTGAATTTAAATCATTGAGCCATGAACGATTCCGTCCGCATGTGTCGCCACAGACTGGACTAGAACAACAACAGACTGTTGTCCATGTGCACTAGAAGATGGCTTTTGGACCCGAACTTCGCCCAAAGGTTTAGTTTGGTTGCTTACTCACTTTGCATTTTGAAGGTGCAACAGGGATACCGGAACTCGAAATTTTGAGCCTAAGTCAAGTGACGAGGATGATACCTGAGGTGGTATCCTACTACAGCGATCCGCAACCTCCAGTCCGCGGACCGCTACCGGTCAGTGGATCAAATGGTTTCCAGTCCACCTAAAGAACATTAAACTATTGCCATAAAATTTAAAGTGGTGCATTTCTCTCGGATTTGCTCAAATTTCCACGGAAATCACTATATATTACCCGTTAAATCACTTTTATTCATTTTTGGTGCAACTATATTTTATTCTGAAGGCATATTTAAATGTAACTAAATTAAAATTTTAAATGAAAACAATCTAAAATATAAACAATTAACGTGTCCCACCCTCAACGGGCCGCGGTATAATTATCAAACTTTGACCTGTCCTTAGCGATGAAAAGGCGGCGGAGCACTGTCCTACCATACCCAAATTTCCACATCACGCTGTCGTGAGGACTTCGACCGACGGATTTAACGTATATCAATTGCGCCATGACTCCAACTGACAGCTCGATACACACTACCCTAAAAGCAGCAGATATTCACCAAATGCTACACCAAAATATTCTTGAAACTAAGGTTGGCCGCGTTAGTCTGGTACTCAAAATCATAGACTTGTCTCAAGCGTATCATGAGTGCGAGCCTAGTATCGCTGAAGACTCGCCGTGTAGAAGGGCCCGATACACTGTGAATCTGTCGAGGCGCAAACGTCCTCCCATTGGAGTGGCATGGTAGTATGGAGAGGGAGGTGCCAACTCGTATGTTGTCCTCGCCAATTTATCATGGTCAAAAATAAAGAAGTTCATTACAAAAAGCCCTCGTGCAGCGTTTTAGCGTGATCTTACATTTTTACTCTCACTCTGGAAACTAAGCTCATAGGTTATTTCTATTTTATATTGCTTGCTTTTTTAAATAAGCATTAAAATTTGCATTACTGTTTTTTTTTTCAGTTAAAAAGTGTTTCATGTGGTGTCATGATTGTTTTCATGACAATAAAATGACAAGCATCAACTCTGGTTTCCTGATGGAATTATGAGGGAAGCACACATACAGAATGAATGTCCAGTAAAAGAAAGTAATTGAATTGAAAAAGGATAAAGTATATAAGGGCTTGCGGTAGGCTGTACTTCCCTTATAAAATTCTGCATAATTTCCAGTGCATTAACATAATGATGTCAAGTTTCTCTTTCATCACCTTAGAAATATAATATTTAGTAAACAGAATCATACAATGAAATTTTACAGTGTTTTGTTCAAATAAGTAACAAAAAATAAGAATGTATTATTATAAAATAAATAACTGGGATATGTTAAAAGGGCCAAACACGCACGCGAATACACACTCCCCCACACAAATAGTTTATAAAAGAAGGAAAATCCCTTTTTAAACCATTACTAGGTGTAATGACGTTGCAGAAGCTCAGTTTCTAACTCGGTCAATTGGTAAGAAGGATGCTTGAGTGATACCTTATACATCTTGCCATACAAAGCATTCTGCTACGACAGCCCTCATTCTTATAAACACTGATGTCAAAATTAAGAGAATTTTCAGATTTCATCGATTCCCTCTAGAACTAATGGGCAGATTTTAATGAAATTTGGTTTGTACATAGGGTTGATCTAATACATTCCGGTTGATTCAAAATTAGTGTGACCAATTTTAAAAGAATATAACTATATATGATAAATTTTAATTGCATTACTGCCAGTTATTTTATAAAAAGGAAACGTTTAAATTACCAATATAACTATTTTTATAAGATAGGGGGCGGGATCCGAAACTAAATCCTTAAATCCGAAACGAAATTTTAAACTTTTTGAAGGATATTTGCTCAAATTCTGTTATAAATAAAGCAATAAGTGGCACTTAAAAATCAGAAAAAACATTTTGCAATTGGATTACTATCTAAACTTTGAAAAGAAATAATTTTGCTGGCAATCAAAAGCTCCAAAAAAAAAAAAAAAAAATTGGAGAAAAGGAAGTCTTTAGGAAATAAAAAAAAACTAAAAGAGACTAATCGGTGGACGAAATTCTCTGCCTCAAATTTCAGCAATGAAATTACAGGTACCGAAATCGACAATGTGTCTTCAGATAAAGAGAATTGGTTATAAAAAAGTTAATAAAGTTTAAATCAGTCAGTCTTCAAATGTCTCCTAAGACCGTAGAAAAACGAAGGAAGCGTTCTTGGCCTTTTTTAATGTTGCGCAAAGGTAGATACAAAACATGCATAACGTCGGATGAAGAACTATTTCATCTGTTATTCACAACTGGCAAAACGAAAATACAATATATTTCACGCAAAATGTTGCAAAGACGTACTTGTTTTACAAAATGAAAGTTGGCCGTCAGGTGTTACGGCATGGATCGGAATGTCCTCTAAAGGTTTAACAAAACCATTTTTGAAACCTAAAGGTTAAAATTGTGGCTTAATATTATCAGAATTAAGTTTTGAGATACTTGATCAAATATAGTAACCGTCTTTACCCTCAAGGAAACTTTATTTTTCTCCAAGGTTCTGCACCAAGTCATACTGCAAAATCAACTATTAAATGGCTGAAAGATCAAAAAATAAATTTTCTGCCACCTGAGAAATGACTACCACCATTCCTTAACTGTGTTAATTTGAGTTTTTTTTTTTTTAATTTTTTTTATGAGGATACTTTAAAGAACAAATAAACTTAAATTAAGAACACTCGAACGGCTTTAAAAGGCAATCAAAGAGATTGGAAAAATACCCCAAAAAATTATCAAAAAGCTCTTCTGGTTTGACCGAAATGTTTACACAAATTGTACTATGTTAAAGGAAACTACATTGAAAATTTCATGTAAATAACTTAATTTAAAAATTTATGATCCTCTGAAATTGGTCACACTATGAATCAACCGGTAAAAACTAAATAAATAACTATATCCACAACAGTTATTATGCACACAAATGATCGGGTATGACACTTAACCGAGTCAAAAGTTATGAAACAACAGTAGCACAACAGAGCAAAAAAACATTTTAAAAAATGAATAATAGGAGGCGTGAGCCCTCTTACAGATATACAGGCCTCACACCGTTATTTTATACTGGAAATAAGATATTTTATGAGTTTCTATGGTAATTAATCTCACTCGTTCAGGAACTCTAAATTTCAGGCCTTGGATGGTTCTCGGAGAGGGATTGTGAGCTGCTATTGTCATCCACAGAAAGTTCCAGGCATGTTGAATAGAGATGTGATCTGGAGGTCAGGATGGTCGATTCATACGGCGAATATCCTAACTTTCGAGAAATCTCTGTCGTTCATGTTGTCATCCTTTAAAATAAAATCAGTCAATACACCCTTAAAAGGTGAACTTAGAGCTCCAAGACCACATCTTTATACCTTACAGCAGTCACAGTTTGTGGCCCTTCACTGCCCCGTCATAGATGAGAAGTAGTAGCTTTCCTGTAATGGCATAATGTAATGGACAAATGGCGATCTTATTTGGTCATCAGGACTCTTAGGCGACCTTGCCCAAGGTTTTTCTCGGTGGACCCGGTAACTCAAATTGTTTTTACAAGTTGATCACTGCGTTGAGCACGTTAAATTGTATTCTGTGCAAATCTAGATTTTAGACTGGCCTATTTCTAGCCTACCCAAAAATCGCCGACTCATTATATCATCTAAACATTGGTGGTTACTCATTTTTATTGTCTGAATTCAAATTTATCCAATTGCTGCAAAAAGCAACCAAGAAATTCGATGCTATGTGCTGGCGAACGAAATGCGTATTTTGGCAGGCATACTTATAAATTCTGTTACTTCACTAACTCTGCCCCGCCCACTTAAGTATTGGTCACACAAGATATAAATCTTTGTTCGGAAGTAATATTTTTACATTTTTTTTTTTCAAATCTTTCCCAGAAATTCTACAAAATATGTAAATTTGCTTAATTTTGAACACCAGTGGACATCTTTCCTTTTTGATATCACTGTAAAATGGTCATGAGCATCCCATCTATAAAGTAATTTACGAGGTTTGTTGTCAATGCAATTGTAGTTTCAAGGTGCAACGATAATACACATTCCCTCAGTCTTATTTACCCTGTTCAAACAAATTAGAGGATCAAGCAAAAAAGTGAAAAAATTGTTGCGCGATAGCCATGCATGGCCATAAAACGGAGGGTACTTCTGTAATAAAGCTCAATACAGAAAAAAAGTTAAAAAAAACCAAACAATTGTGTAGAACTTTAATTCTTTGAAGTGGTACAAATAACATGAAATGATGCCTCAGGGCAACAATTTGGTTACACGTAAATGACAAAAAAAAACTGGTTGTTTAGAATTGATACAAGGTGATGAAAATGGTGTGTGGTCGCCTCAACTGCAAAGACTGCCGTACATTTGTATAACATGGATGCGATGAAGTTATTGGTAATACTGTTACACTCTTCAAAAAGTGCAATCTCCACGTCCTGGACAGTATGCAAAAGCTGTGATCTTGCTGAATGAGTCTTCCAAATGAGCCCCAAGCATACTGGGCAAGATTAAGGTTAGGAGAACATGCTGACCACTCTATAAGCTGTATTGTTTAAACTTCAAGAAAATTTTCCACAAGATGAGCTGTAGGATTTCTGGCATTCGCTTGCATTAAAAGAAAGGTATCACCAATGGTTGTAGCGTAAGGTACGACATGGGGTCTTAGGGTTTCTGTTGCATACCTTTTGAGTCTTTATAGAACCATTCCGTATGATATGCAGGTCAGTACGTCCACCTATGCTGATACTAGTCCATGCCATCAAACCACCCAGTCTGTAATGGTATCTTTCGAATATTGGGTAATTTCAATGGCAACTTTCTTGACATACCGAAACACGTATGGCGTCAACCTCTAAATTGAATCAGGCCTCTTCCATAAACAGCACTTAGCTCCGATCCCTTTGCATCTAATCTCGACGTTAAGCATTCCACTATCTTCGGGCCTCACAGTGTCTTGTGGTGAACGGAATACACACCATTAGCCTACATGCAGACAGACCAAATGCATGAATCAAATTTCGGATTGTTTGTCTTGAGACCCTTCGTCCTGTTGCCAACAAAAACTATTTTTGATTCTGCGTCGAGTTGGCTTTTCTGTCTGGAAGACCTGTTTACAGGATGTATAGGTCATTATTTGCCGTGGTAACACGTGGACGACCTAGTTCGGGACGACGTTGCACATGCCCTGTTTTTTAGAGTTCATTCCAGTCTTAAGGCCCTATCACACACCCATATGTGAAGCAACCGCTTAGGACAATTTTTCACCCAGATGTGTGTGGCCGCGATAGCCGAGTGGTATAGGTATCGGATCATGGCTTGCCTTGTCACGAATTCAAGCCCAGTACCACTAAAGACCCACTGTGTAGGACAACGATGTACATTATATCTGTCGAGAGCTGAAACGTCATCCCGTTGGTGTGGTGTGGTAGTTAGGATAGGGGGGTGCCAGCTCAGGTGTCGTCCACGTCACTTGACCATGGTTCAAAATGATGTGGTCCGCCGCCACAAGCCCTCGAGTAGCTGAACAGTGCAACGTTAATATTCAATCAATCACCTAGATGAGGATGAAGGGTTGCCTTAAACAAAACGATATGCTCTAACGTCAGCCGCGCTCTATCTCCACATTGAAACATTACTCTCCCGAACATCCAATATTAATTATTTTATTTCGTCCATGCTTTTGTTGATTGGCGTAAACAGAAATGGAACACCATTCTGTTTAAAATATTATACGCCATTAAAAAAATTATACATCAATAAAATATTATACGCCATACCTGATGCGTTTGACGAAACCGGAGCCACCATCTTGTTTATAACGTAGGACTCCGAAGAAACCCATTGGCTGGACTTTCAAGCAATTTTGATTTGAACAACTTTTTGATCTCACTAGGAAGAAGCTGTGCAAAAGCCGTTGCTGTGTCAACTGAATAACAATTGCTTCAAACGTGTACGTGTGATAAAGCCTTTGCAATGACACTTATTGCCACTCCACAGCATCAGCCTTAATTCATTGAGTTTGCCTGGATTCCAGTCTCCTAATTATATTGGAGAACATAGATTCCTGTATACTGCATTGTCGTCGCATTTTCGAGTCACTTTTTTCAAAAGAACAGCCGAAAGGTTGAATTTCCCCATTGAAATGGTGTTGGAAAGGCTAAAATGTCCAGAAATGACAATTTGAGATTTTTTTGTTTTCAAATTGTGAAGATATAATTACTTTTCCAAAAATACTACATTTTAATCTCTACGATAATCAGAAGTTTCAAGAAGTCTTATTCTAAATTATCACCGAAGCTTGTGTGGTCACGTCCATTTAAATGGCAAAAATTGTAACTAATGCGTTTCGTTTTCGTCTTTCGTCTGATATTTGAATATGAGACGCAAATTGCTATATTTAACTTATGCTGCAAGGCGAGCCTTACAGTTTTTAAATTTTACAACTGATTAGTAGTCACACTGCATCAATAACGGATAAATCTGATGATTTTCTTACGTTTTCAAAAGTGCGTAGTTGTTTTTGATATCTCAGGATTTGGTTCTTTTTAGCGAGTGTTTACATAATTGCATAACAATATTTTTCAAAAAATGCTTGCTATTTGCAAGCAATTTTCTCATGTCTAAATCAACCACAATATTATTTTAAAAGTTTGAAGGATAATTTAATAAATGCATATGTAAAAACGCCAATGTAAATACTATGCATTAGGAGGAAATTGTGCTGATGATGTAAATAACTTTACTGATGGATTTAATTTATTTGACTATGAAACGAAAGTGTTAAAATATGGACATTTCATATTGAAATGATTTAACTGGTTTTTAAATAGTTTTGAATTGTAAATATTAATATTTTAGTCTGTTTTTTTTAGAAGCTGTGAAATGAATTATGAAAAAATAGCATTTTGTGCGTTAATTCAATGACAGTAACATTGGTGAAACTGTTCATTCTCCTATAAATATGATACATTTCTTGATTCATAAAGTAGTGTGACAATTCTAAAAATTATGAAACTAATGCTAGAGAGAGAGAGAGAGAGGTCAGTATATGATGTTTGCGATGTAATGCAGATATGTGGTGTAAATCAAAACAGCAGAACTTCTTGGGGAGATTTGTCATCATAAATACAGTTTAGGTGATGCTGTTTGGGAGGCTGTAAGACCTATTTTAAAGATTTATTTAATTTAGTATTATCGGAGCAATGTTCACTGGGTAGTAATCAAAATGAGAATGTGAATGACGTGACATGTTCTCTGTCAAATAAAACATTTATGTTAATATAAGTAAATTCTTTAGGTAAATATGATGAAATATCATCATTCAATATATGTAATGTATAATATCAATAAATGATATAAACACTGAACACTGAGCCTAGTAGTTACACAAGACAGGCTATGAAGTGCCTCGAAAAATATTGGTTGTTAAAAGCAAGATAGTCTTGCTGAAAAAAAACAACAAAAGAGATTAGCATACTAAAATAACCTAAAAAGAAGAGAGCACATGATGAGGTATTAAAAAATGTGGATTAATCAAAGTATAGGGTAGAAATGTTCTGATGGGGAGGTTAAAGTGTGATGTTCTCAAAATGTGAATTTTTCATATTCGAAGTACCTTTTCTAAGAAACTACTGTTCATAAACGTGTAATTTTTGTATGACATATTTGTAACATATGATAGTATGTACTAAATGAGCTTTTTGTAAAAATCTCAAATTTTTTTTTTTACAAATTTTTTGTGTGAAAAAATTTTTAAAAATTCACTATGTCGAATATACAATATTTTGCAAATTAACAAAAGATTCGAAATTAGCTAAAAGCTCATTTGAGTATAATAAAGACACATTTTACTTGTATACAAAATTTCAAACATATATCTGTTATAGATTTTGAGAAAAGGTACATCGCCTTTTTAACATTGTCGGTATAGGAGGTTCCGATATCCCTGGAACAACGCCCCTCACCTTCTTTAGGTGAGTACTGGTGTCACAATCCCTAGTGATCTTTTCCTTTTCCCAACGGGTTTACTGTTTATGGTAAACACGGGTTTCACGAACCTGGGGTACCCTAGTGATCCTTCTCTATTTTCGACACTTTAACTCGTCATTCAATTTCGCTTTTCTTCTTTTCATGTCGAGACCACAGATTTTTACGTCCAGACCACAGACAAATATTATGAGATGAACATCGTTCAAATCATTGTGCAGTTTTTTCTTTTGAGAAAACTTAGATTTTATTGCTAACATATTTTGGCTTACATTTTGTATTGCGTTAGTTTAGTTTCTTTTTCTTAGATTTCTTTAAGCACTTTGATTATGTTACTTTATTTTTGTTCGATTAACACCGTTGCTATGCCAAACCGCATGTTTGCCGTGTGCGGCGTCCCGTAAGGAGGAAAATGGTGTTCTGGGGATCCTTTGCATTCCCTTTGGCCTACATTTCTCCCGTAAGGAGGAGAATGGAGGCCTGGGGATACCTCTGAGTTCCCTTTGGCCGACTCCTGTCAATCGGCTGGTGGTACCCCTCTTCGGTGTCCCCGAAGAGACACTGCTGTAGGGTTAGTGCTGCAGATAAGGGGTGCCGGGTTACCCGTTGGATCCTCGTCCTGATGCTGTAGCATTATATTCTGGGTGTAATCCAGGTAAGCACCATGCCTGGTTTTTGCCAGATTGCCGGCACACTGCCTCCCTTGTTGCACTCCGTGGTGGATAGAGGCAAGCCAGGACGAACTTTTTTTTCGTGTTTATGGATCCAATGCAGCTGTGCCTGGGTAAAGGCCTTGTATTACCCAACCTTAACATTGACCAGATTTCAACTAATGCAAGATTTTTATTACTTTCTTTGCCGAACAATGAAATGTCGTCGAAATCGCCTTTTGCTATACAGAAAGCCCTCATAGGAATAGGTGGTGAACCTAAATTAGTTAAAAGATGAAGATCATGGGATCTATACTAATTGAAACGCTCTCTGCTATACAAACTAAGTCTTTCCTTCTCGCAAAAACGTTTCTGTGAATTCTTTAATAATAAACCCGCATAAGACTATGAACTCATGTCGCGGTGTCATTTCTGAACCTGACCTGTTGACCACTCCTGAACCGGAAATCCTTGATGGATTTTCTTATCAGGGTGTAATTCAAGTCAGAAGAATAACAATTAAAAAAGATGCATCAATAATTCCGACCAAACATATAATTTTAACTTTTAATAACCCCGAACTACTAACAACGCACAATAAAAGCCGGCTACCTTAACTGTAAAATTCACCCGTACATTCCGAATCCTCTGCGCTGTTTCAAGTGCCAGAGGATCGGACACTCACAAACTTCCTGCCGCGGTCAACTTGCTCTAGATGTGCATCTGTTGGACATGTTTCCACAGATTGCAGTCTAGAGCCTAAATGTATTAATTGTTAAGAGTCTCATCAATCTGATTCCAAACACTGTTCAAAAGGGAAATTAGAAAAGAAAATTCAAGAAATCAAAACAAACAAAAATATCTCCTATCCAGAAGCTCTAAAATTAATACTACCACAAATATCTCAAACATATACCCAAGCTACCAAATACTCAACTATAGCCACAACAACCCAAACTGATGAAAGCATTACAAAAATAGTATGCCCTCCTTTGAAATTATTACAACCTTTAACATCCGTTTCGAAACCAACAATGCCTTTCAAAATTCCTACAGTTACCAAATCATCTACATCAACTCAGGCACAACTCTTACCATCCGCATCTTCTGCGGCAGCTACATCATCAGAATCTCAACCACCTGTTCCGTTTGTTATTACTACTTTCTCTGCATCTAATAGTTTAAGTAAATCTATAAAAACATCAAATGAAACGCATTCCTCTGCTCTAGAAACTACCACATCCAATAGTATACCTTCTACTATCACATCCATTGTATCCCAAGCTTCTAAACAAAAATCTCGGAGAAAAAAGCGAAATCCTGAAACTATATGTAACGTTGCAGCACCCACTGTAAAATAGAAATTAAAATGGCACCCCATAACCCGAGAAAAAGTTCACCTATTCAAGACACAGAGGATGAAGACATGATCGTATACGACATGGAAGAACCAATAGAAACCCCGAAGGAGAAATATGATAAATATTTCTTGTCGGAAGAACGAGACATGAAGGCTTTCGACACGTGATGACTCCGACCCGTGTTAGAAACAGCCAGAAGTAATTTTATCTTTTACTTTCATAAAACATTTTTCACCGAACTGGACAAAATTTTAATATAAATTTTTACGTTTTAAGCTGTCATATCTCATTTTAATCTCTGTTTTCTTATGATGTCGTCTTCCTTTTAAAAATTGGATTTGTATATTTTATTTTGTACTTTTACTTAATATTTAATAATATATATGCTTGCATGCATGCATATATATATATGCATGTGCGGATGTAATTTTATGTACTTTTTTTTTTAAAAAAAAAAATGTTTCTTTTCTAACGAGTGTTTGGTGCAGTTTGGCCAAAATTGGCTCTTGCGCCATTAAACCTCAAAATCACATCACATCCGTGAAACAACAGCTTCTACGAAATCAGGATCGCTACATTTATTCCCTTTTCCCCCCATGTGCGTTGATTTGCTTGTGAAGTTTTCTTCTTACGTTTCTGCTACATTTTGAACCATTTATGTTTTGTTGTACGTTAGTTATCAGAAGAAGTATTTGAGTAATTTCGTTAAATCCATGTGCTCCGATGAAGGGTTGGAGAAGTGTAGTTTGTGACTATATAAAATACTAAATTATTAAGAACTTGACTTATCAGTAAATCTAATTTTTTTATAAAAAGCACCATTTACATTTTTTTTTTTACAAACTTTCTTTACCAATTACAAAACAGTCTGAACTAAGCTCTGAAGATTTCTAAATCAAACAGAAAAATGTCTCTCTCTCTCTATCTTTTTCCTGTTATGGAAATCTGCAGTGTTGTAATTAGTTTTGTGCAACTGTTTGTAAAAACGTGTATTTAAAACATGAAACTATTACATTAAATAATTGAATTTTCAATAAAGCGAGTGCCGTCACATTCAAAAACGACTCGAGACCTATTGGCTGCGAATCTCGTAATTCTTAGCCTGGTTCAAGTGACGTGGACGACACCCAAGTGGACATCTTTACCTAACTTCTATCATGACCACGGCTTTTTCATGTAAGAACATTTAAAAGGAGAATTCATTCACCTTTGTTGCACCAGTGATGAAATATGAGACATACATGCTAAATAATTATTTAGATTTATGTTGGTATGGAATGCATTCACATTGTGATGACTGATGTCCATTTCATCCAATGAATGATATTTCTCATTTTATTTCTTATTATGCAGTTGGATCGTTTCACAAACGATTCCCTGTGAAATTAGATAAAAAGTTGATATTACTGTCTAGAATTTTTATTAGTTAAAGAATGCAGCACATCTCGTATTTAAAACCAATAAAGATTTTTCCGAAGTTAGGGCTTAGTGAATGTACTTGTGTTTGTGCAAAATGCTGGTGAATGATAGTTCTTGAATATATAATGATATTAAATGATAATATCCGAACCCGATCTATAATTTTATACTTTTTGGCATAGTGATTATGAAGGCTTGTTACCTTGCGAAGAATATTGTGTACTAAATGCTTCCATTTTAAAAGACAAGAATGCTAAAAATTGACAGTTTTAAAGCAAAAATGACGTCACATATTATATAGCATTCATGCATTATATCCAGATTATTTTTCCGTAAAATATATAAAAATAGTCATTCAGGTAATACTTAAGTTTGATTTTTCTTCTTTGTTACACTGCAGCATTCCCAGCACAATCACATAAGGGCAAGAAATGCAATCAGCATAAAGGGGTTGGTAAATAAATAATTCCTCTCGCGCAGAAGATAAATAATCCCTCGATTCACCGACGATACAAAGTTATTATTCTAAAGTACTTTACTATCATGGAATCAAAGAGTGATTGGAATTTTAATGTGCAGAGGATGCACATCCTTTAGTTCTCAACAACCCACTCAAAGATAAAAGAATTTATATTTAACCCCTTAATTGTGTGTGTGGGACAAATATTTCAGAAAAAACGGGCCAAAAAGGGAAAATCTTTTTTGACTGTTTAACTTTGTTCTTTATATTATTATGAGAGTTAGAAAATGGTTTTTTAATACAAAAAAATAAAGTTTTAAATGTTATAGTTAATATATATATACATTAATATATATATATATATATAATTTTTACATAAACATAAAAAAGTAATGGATTAAACGCACATCTTATTCAATGAAAGCAAATTAAACAAAATTTTGAAATTAAACATATTATAAAAACACAACACACAGTATAATTTTGCAATACTTTTCCAATATGGTATATCACAAAATATCGTATCGCACTCTTTGCAATAAACTCGTGTCTCACACATTTTATCCTCTTCCCTTTTTCATCGACAGCAGACCAGAAAACATTGTCTGGTTGGAGTTTTTCCCATTGGTGAAATGTGTCGACCTGTGAGGCGCATCAAGCTTACAGTATTACGCCCTGGTCCAGGTAGCTGAACATTTGGATTATTTTGTTCGACAATATCATTTTTTGCACCTCTGGCTGAATTATACAAAATGAAGGAATTATATAGTGCCTGGTCTATAGGAGACGGAAAAATATCTCTTGGTAATATATTTTACCTCGCTTTCTTGCAAGTCTGTAAGATGTTGTGATTAACTTTATAAAAATACCTCCCATAGTGTTGTGGTAGTCATGAACTACACTTGGTTTCTATTTCTTTTCTTTTTTCCTATTTTCAAACTTAATCATTTGTGCAGTATGGAGTGAGGAAATCATGCCAACATCCTTTTTGTCGTCAAATTTTATAGCCTCGACTGAAATCATAATCGGTGAAAAACTAGGACCACTAATGCTATCTATTTAGAAAATAGTGAATTAATTACCCTAAAGTAGAAATAAACTCAGTTCGGGCTTCACAAAATGGAAACGTTAATTTTTCTCCTACCCGAAGTCAGTTCGGGTATCACAAATTGTGCACGTCGTACTTAACCGAACTGGATTCGGGTGACACTGGAAACTGGTTAAAATGAATCAGGAGCAAAATTGCTAGAGCTCTACGAAGATGGAAAAAGAAAAAAATAAAATTTTCTTTTAAAATTTTTTTTGCTATCAATTTATAACGTCATTACACAATTTATGATATAATAGTTTGTCACGAGATTTACTTGTGTAGATAAACAAGCATATTAAATAATTTGATCTGATTGATTTTAGTTTTTAAAATTTTAAAACTAAGTAACTACGAGTACTTAAATCTCACGCGACAAGCTTTTATATCATAAATTGTGTAATGACGTTATAAGTTGATAACAAAAAAAGTTTTAAAAGAAATGTTTATTTTTTTCTTTTTGGAGCATTTAAATAAAAGCTTGTTTTTAAAAAGGTTTTTTTTTACTTTTAATTTATTTGTTTATTTAGCAATTTACTTTTAACAATTTCAAAATTTGGCGACACACTAACAATATTTGAAAGGATTTTACTTATTTATATTATACCACATTTAAAATAATTTATGATAATAATTTTCAATGTTAAATAAAATATTGAGAGCGAAATTTCAGCTTGATGATTTTGATAATTTCGTTTTTAATTTGGTTGTAAAATTGATAATGCTCCACTCATTTAGTCATCTTTATTTTTAAAAGTCTTGATCTTTTATTTCATTTTTATTCATTTTAATCCTCAAATCCCCTTGTGCGATAAATTTAAACATCTGGGAGTGAAGTTTGACCGCAAACTATAATGGAAGCCCCATGTTCCATGTTTAGGACATTTCCAACTGTGTCACAAAGAAAATTAGAGCCCTTTAATGCCTGGCTGGAGCAAGATAGAGCTGTTCTGCACAAACCTTGCTCCCAACCTATCACACGTCCATTCTTCCCCTATTGACTTACTGCTGTGAACCACTTGTTGTGGCCAGGGAAAATGTACTCGATGCTCTGGAAAAAATCCAAAACCAGTCTTTACGTGTTGTCGTTGGGGCAGTAAAGACCACTCCGATCAACTCCATGCTTATGTTGACTAGCGATAAGACTTCAAGATCTGTAATTCAAGATAAAAACCTTAATTCTTTGGGAAAACTTCATGAGTCCCTGGTTGTTTTTCACTGTAGAATAAAATCAATCAAGACTTGACTAGAAATCTGCAGAGCCACAAAAGCTTTCTACGGGGAATTCTTCAGTTAAAATATTCACTTGGTTTAAGTCATAAACCCGAACTACTCGTTCCACCACAAAATCCAATGAAATTAAAAGTTTTCCTGATTAATCTTGACCTGGGACAAAAAGGTAACTAAAACTAATATAGGACCCTCTATTTTGAGAGCTCTCACTCTCGAAGTATTAAATATTTTTGACCGTGAGCCAGAGTGACTCCGGGGATCTCTCATGCCTGATAGCCCTAATGCAGGTGCAGAAATTTTCTGCAAAATCTTTTTTCTACGCCCCTGTGGACCGAGGTACTTAGTTTGACAGTGAGTTTGCTGCGATTCACTCATCTCTGTCACAACCACAGTTATACTTGGAAAAATTTACAAGAGCTGTAATCCTCAGTGATTCCAGAGTTGCTCTGTTGGCCATTGTGTATCTGATAACAATTCTGTAGCAAGGGCCATATTGGAATGTCGCTATGATCTTAAAAACCTATCCTCACTTGGGAAAACTATAGTCCTTCAGTGAGTTCCTACCCATTGTGGAATTCCAAGTAACGAAGAAGCTGATTTCCTGGATAAAAAAAAGGTGTTTTTGTCATGCAGAGAGATTCTCGTTCCATCAAAAATCTTTCTTTGGTGAGGTGTGGTAGTTACAAGAGGGGGTGTCAGAGCTCAGGTGTCGTCCTTGTCACTTGACCATGGATCAAAATTACGTGGTCCATCGCCTTAAGCCCTCGTGTATCTGAATAGGGCGACGTTAATATTCACTCACTCCATCAAAAATCTAATTAAAAGATCAAAGTCCGTGCTCAGGAAGACCTCTACAACCGTGTTTCCAACAAGTCTTGGTGGAATGTTATCCTGAATTTGTGCAATGGTCCAAGACGTAGAGTAGTCACCGGACATGACTGTCTGCGATATCATTTGTATAGAATCAAAGTTGTTCCTTCCCCGATTTATACTCTGTGCAGCTCTGGAGAGGTCATGGACTCCGCGCATCTTGTACACTGTTCTGCTCTGCACAAGACGTTTCTCGCCAAGTGTTACTGGGAGCCTAGAGATATGCAAGATGAATGGACTCTGTTTCAGCTTTTTTTTCCCTTCTTTATACTTGCTGTAAATGTTCGTAATCTGCCATTAGAAATAAAAAAATATTTAATGCTGAAAATCCAAACTTACACAAATAAAATGCAGAAAACAGTAAAAATATTTTTAAAGTTTTGTGTATCTTGGTTATTACGGAATAATCACCTCTAAATTTAATCCAAAATAAATTGACTGCTTTGAAATTAAGTCTGTTATTATAGAGCGAAATGAGCTCTTCATTTAAAATTAATTCATATGCAGATGTATGCGTTATCACATGAATTATGACCCCAATCAAATTTTTTTATATCTCTAAATCTGGGAAGCATTGAATAACTCTCTCCTCTAGTGTTGTCGAATGTTCAAGAACAATTTTATGAATGGTTTATTTCTATATAAAATAGCCGAATGATTTGGTGAGGATTTTTTTTTTTAGTAATACTTAATAATTTTTTTAAAAAAATAATTGTCGGCACAGTGGTTGAGAATCATTACAATAAGAGAAGTAAATTATAGTAAAATAGTAAGAATAGTAAACGATAAAAAATAGTCAATTAAAGTTAAATAGTAGTTAATATATAATTAAAAATAGTAAGATAAAAAAATTTTATGCCGAAAAGAAGACACTTAAAGATCAAAGGAAAGCAAGAAACATTTTAAATATGTGTTACTGAATTCTACAGTTTTGTTACATGTATCTGAGGTAGGTAGGGGACTTTTGAATTTGAAAAAATAATTTATATCAAATGAGTACTTGAGTTGGAGTTATAAAAGTTTGGCTACATAGCAACGCTCGTCAAATTGTTACAACAACATTAACCGAAACAGCTACGCAAATAAACTTGAGTATGCGTGAAATTGCTGCAAATTATCCTCATTTGAAAGTCAAGGATTTGAGAAATATTCCTGTGAGCAAATCCAGACCACAATGTAAAACAAAAAGTTTGTGACTCGAGAAGCTTCTAATTAACAACGTTTTTTAATAAAATTAAATAAACATTTTTAATACTTAATTTATTATATTCATGAAAAATGTTTAAAATTTTATTATAAAAATATCTTTTTTAAGAAAAAAATATATTCGCTTAAGCTTCTATCTCTCTTTTTTAATTAGGTTCGAATGAATAATTTGTATTTCAATGACTTCTATAACTTACTCTACATTTAATATTGCATAATTTTCTAAATAAATACCTTTAAACCCTTTGAAGAATATTGTTTCCTCTTTTCATTAAAATATTTCAGAAATTTGATCAAATCATCCTCAGGGAAATTAACTCCCAAGACAAGTTTTTGTAACAACTTGCGGGGTAATTGATAATATACCTTAGGGATTTGATCAAATCTACAATCTCATCATATCCTTACTACATATGTACTACTTCATAAAAAAAATTCGTATTTTTCAATTATAAAAGTTAAAAACAATAAAAAATGTATTAATTATATATATATATATATATATATATATATATATATATATATATATATATATATATATTATTAAAAACATTTGTATATCCCCGTGCATCACAAAGTATCACACAGAGGCTTACACAAGTAAGCATGAAGCACAAATCTCAATGGAAAAAATGAATTTAAAGTCATGATGTATTACAATACAAACTTCCAGGTCTTCTCCGGAATTCGAGCCCTGCTCTTACGGCACCGCAGTCAGCGTCATTAACCACTATACCTGATGGGCGGCATTAATTACGTATTAGAGATAAATTACTTACTAAAAATCTACCATGAAAAACACGTTAAACTGCGCATAATCGAAACTGCCAGCTATAAAATATACATGCAAAATTATAGGTTCTCAAACATTTAAATTTTTTAAATGGCCTCTTATGCTAGAGATGTATTTTATGAAACAGCACATATATTCTAGTTTCTTTCCTTCTGATTTATTGTAACATCTTTTCTCTCGGTTGCTGGATATTTGTGAGGAAGCGCGTGCTATATTTGATTTGACCAATGAGAGTGTGCGGTGGCGTCGATCGACTTCGCTTATCCCACCCCCTTTATAGTTTCTTTACTGATGAGGACGTGCTTTGGGGATTGGAAGGCTTACGCGGTAAAATATCAATTCCCATTGTAATCCTATGGGGCCATTTTTTTTTTTTTTTTTTTTTGAAGACATAGAGTTGATATTAGGTTGTTTGGTTATCAAGTACAAATACTTGATTCCCCCCATGTACCTCCCCCTGGACAGCATTTTGCCAATAGCTCGGCACCCGAGCCTCTCAGTCCGCTCGAACCTAGTTCATTCAATCTGTCTGCCTCCATTGTATATTTTCATCAAATGTCTTGCTCATTCCTTGTATTTTATTTCAACGTTTTAAACTTTTTTAAATCTATAATATCTTGAAATGTATTTGAGTCTGCTTTGAGATTTGTGATCCACAGGTTCCCCTCTACGAGACCTATCCTTTTATCTACTTAGCCTAGGCCTTAGGCCTAGGGGGCTCCAGCACTAAAATATCGTGTTTCCATGTTAATCCTATAGGGTTCCGTAGAAATTTGCCCCCCACCTTGGAATTGAGCTAGGGTCTTGATATTTGGGGGTGCGATAGTATTACGTCATATCACGAGATATACAAGAAATCGATCTCTTCAGGGGCTCTCCCCCTACAGGGCTATTTCCTGTATATCTCGAATCCTAGGCCACCTCGGCCAATAGTACTTGCCAGATTCGATAGAGATCCCTATGAGGTTTCTGCACTTATAATTTTATTGCAATATATAATCCTATTTCATTTTTTAAATTATTTTAATTTTTTAAAATTTGTTATCTCTCCTCGGATTTTTGAGCCTCTGCTTTGAAACTCGAACAATAGATTCTCCTCGTCGAGCTACATCTTTTTGTCCAATATGTTCTATGGTAGTGGGCCAGATTGGGGGGGGGATTAGTGGCTAAAATTAAAAACCCCATGTTAATGCTGTAGGGGTTTGAAGGTTTGGTGATGGGACTAAATGAGATGGGATGATGATACTTGGGATCGGAGTTATCTGCGTTCATTCTCGACACTGTTGCTTCCCCCCCAGAGAGTTAGTTTCGTTATTTCTTTCTACCCTACATCTGCGCCATTTGCACTTGCCCAGGACTTGCTGTGTTCGATTTGTCTCTTTCTTTTTTCTTTTTTTTTCTACAAAAAGGCTGGGTTTCCAGTTGCTACGTGCCCACTATTACTTTATTCAACTATTTAAATTTTTTAAAATCTCAATAACTCTGTGTTTTCTTTGACGTCCCACGTCGGAATATTCAAAGTGTGTTTCCTTCCATATGACCTGTCTGTCTGATAAGGTGTCCTCCGCTAGCTACTACCCCATAGTTATCATAAGTCTCCACTCTTCCTCAAATTGAACAAGAATAATTATTTTTGATAAAAATAATTGCATTACTCCTTGTGTTAATAAAATAAAATTTTCAATAAAGATATAATTATTCACGATAGATAATTATTTCCAATCTTATCCGATTCATTTTTTTCAGGATTTAAGTTACTATTGTGTATTTACCACAGTAACATGTCAGCTGTAAGTCTCGCTCGTTTCTTTCTTTTTTTTTTTTTTTGTTTAAATATTTTTAACGATTTAAACGATTATTTTAAAACTCTTCTAAATTAGTAATTTATTAAGAAAAAATATCTTTATATAATCGATTTCAATAGAGTAGTTGAATTTCGAAACGGGTGGAGCTCGTTCGGTGGACCACATGATTTTAACAGTTTGATTCTGGTAATTTCATCTATCCATGAAAAGATAAGTTAAATATACCACGAATACTCTTTGATTATTTCTATAAAACGGTTGGATGATTAGGTAAAGGATTTTATTTTTTTTTTCAGAGTATAATTGATAATTTAAAAAAAAATAGGGGCGCACAAAAGTACCACTACACAGTGATTGAGAACCACTGTTATCAACTAAACGTACAGTAGATTTTTTGAAATACGTATCGTCTATTTATTTTCCGCCTAGTTTTTCTTTCTCAATCTGGATATGAAAATCAATGACATATGATATTGCTGAACTCAGTATTTCTCGTGAACTCTTTTTCTTTTCTCAAAGCAAATGTGCTAAACCTGGAGTTTTTCTCTTTTACTTTATATTTTTATCTTGTTTTGTCTCATCAAAATTCTCCTACAGGTTTCCAAATCTTTGGTTAGGGTTAATGGAAGTCGTTGTGATTTATTTTGAGGAGCACTCACGTTTTTCGTACGCTGTTTTCTTTTCAAATTTTATCGAAAACTACGCGTAAGATTTTTTCAAATATTCTCAAAAAGTACCTTAGTAATGGAATTTTTTGCTCAACGTTTTAAAATATAATCATGCTATATATGCAACGTAATTAGGGATAATTATTTTTAATATATTGTCAGTTAAATTTAACCCTTCGTCAGGTTCACGTTTGAACAAAACAGAATCGGGTCCACTGACATATTTTGACTTTCTCCGTAATAAGATTTAATTCAAAATACCGGTTGGGTTACCTTGGATAAGATCTAAGGAAAGCAAATGCACCAAATTGAAGGAAAAAAGAACCACTTTAATGAAAACAATGAAGCTTAAACCCAAAAACAACCACTCAAAATTACGAATTTGACCCAAAATGAAAATTGGACTAACAAAATATCATAATAGAAAGGAAACACAAGTTGTATAAAGTCTTTTCAGATGTGGAACCATCACTGAAATATATTGTAATGCACCATAGAACTGTACTATCTTTAGTAAAATGAATCATTGCAATAAAAATATCTTTAGCTATACCCCTTTTCGAAGTGTAAGGCATTTGCCAGTGGGTGATGCCTTACTTCTAAGTTATCCTCTTGATCTAGGGGTGTGGGATTGAATGAAGAACCAGGTGTTGCCATAATCTTAAAATCTCTTTATTAAGATCTTAAACACTATACAATGATAATATTTATGTTAACTTAGGGATCTGAGGTGAAGAAGCGCACGATACGTATTACCAAATAAGCGCGCTCCTGACCATTATATTTAACTTTACCGCTTACTCCTAATCTCTGTTTATATACAGTTCCTATTATTTAAGAGAACGACCGTACCTCTATATCTTGGGTAGCCGCAAACCTCTCGGATCCCAAATGGCGCGTTATGGTTTATCTCGTGTGGAATGGTATCCACCTTGACTTGAACGCACTGGCTCGAATAGTTGAAGTCTGGAATATCGGCTTACTTCAGCTTACGCTCTTAAACTCAGACTAGCATAATCACTTCCCAAAAGGCCCCCCCGCTTACGCTAAACTTCTGTTATTTAAAAGGTTCTTACTTTGCATAATCACGCTTCGCTTCTCTGGATTTGGTTGGAAAGAATTTGCCTTTTTTTCGGCCCTAAAGAACCCAAGAGCACAATTAATAGAAAGCGCGATGAGCCTGTCACAGAAGTTATGACACAATTGAGGGCAGACTACTGTGGCGTTACCGCCAGGAGTCAGGAAACTATTAGGAGGACCTTAGCCGATTGGTGTGGGAGGGGCATTTGATAATCTGTTTAGCTGGCATCTCAGGCTCCCAATGGAGGGTAAATAGAACAATGATGGAATAATAGAAAATATTTCAGAAATTGAAAATATCTGCACCACATTTGTTTTTGTTATCTGTCCAACACGAAAGAGTTGAGGAAAAGCGACTGTTGGCAATATATTTCCTTATTAAAATGCGCAAATTTATTTTTTACCGTCAATATTCATTTCTTTATTTTAACTGAAATAGAAAGTTGTCCTTCATTTATACTGGAATAAAAAAAAATGAGTAGTTTTCTCATTGATCTCAATGAATAGTTTATTTTTTCTTCCTTAAAAATTGTACCTTACGTGATTTTCAACTGAAGTGATTTTTATTCCAATACAAACAACTATGTTTTTGAAAACAAAAAAAAACTCTCGAAAAAAATATTGATAACAAATAAATAGTGTAGTTTATTTAAATGACACCTCAAGACGAAATCAGTTTTGAAATTTGTTTCCTGTTGTATTAGGGTTATAAGACGGATTATGAAGGTAAGTCAAGTTATTCTAAACTTGAGCCACATATATGACGAAACAGACACCAAATGCTAATTAACTTTTTAGAAATGTGTGTATAACTCTCAAAAGTAAATTATCATTTGTTCTAATAGACGAAATAACAAATCACTATTGAAAAAGAAATAAAATTATAAACGAAGAATTATGCCCTGAATTCTTAATGTATATTTTTCAATCCATGAAAAAAGTACTGAAAGGTTGATTATTTTCTAAAAAAAAAATTATTGAATCTCTGTACACTGGACAATATGCTTTCAAAAAGTTTCTGCTTCCGACATGAACATTATTTCAAAACGAATTCGACATGCTGAACACGAATACGACAGAGAAAACATTGAATCACCTATGGATTTTTTTTTCTGCAATGAGTACTGCTTGTCTAGAAAATTGTATGCATATGTGTTTATTATACTATGTGCTAGGAATATCTTAATCTGTTTTGGGCTTATTTCGATTTCTTTTGACCTGTCACTTCTAATGAATGTTGGGGCTCTCTCTGATGAGCTTCCATCAGTACTCAGCCAACAATGAACCTATTCTCCTGAGATCGCTTTTCTATGTCCTGGTGTTTGCCTTGCTCATAACTGACTTGTTCGCAGAGATC
The DNA here is from genome assembly GCA_019973955.1 of Trichonephila inaurata madagascariensis. Classification (NCBI taxonomy): domain Eukaryota; kingdom Metazoa; phylum Arthropoda; class Arachnida; order Araneae; family Nephilidae; genus Trichonephila; species Trichonephila inaurata. Next base: position 83,172 of record BMAV01013750.1, on the reverse strand, counting down.
AGAGAAGAAATCTTTCAGGATTTAGAAAGCGGATCTTTAAGGATATTACATCCGAAATCTTGAAAGAGAGCTGGCATATAGAGTAGTCCTGAAAATTCGGCTTAGTGTGGAATGAAGGGTGGCCCAATTTGTGAGGAAATTCCAGGTATGAGAGTTTCATCAGAAAAATATTGTATTTGTACTTGTATATATATTTTGCTTGAGAACACAAGAGAAAGTAAACTACTCATATACCCTCAAACAAAGGAAACGTACGTACATAGAACATTTACTAATGAAAATGAATGAATGCATAATATACAGTAATTTACTTGATCAGAAACACACTAAGAAAAATATTTTTTGAATGAATACAATTACATATAATGAAAATTAAGCTGTCGACTTTCAAAAACTGGTTGCTTCTTGTAAAGAAAGGCGTTATGTCTTGTTTTCTTCCGTATGCACCCTGCATACAACGCTTCATCACGAAGACGACCGAAGGAACAATAAATCCATAACCGAGACACCTTTTTGTTCAAAATACTGAAAAGTGGTTTCGACAGTGTTTAGTGTACCTTAATATGTTTTGTTATTGGATTTTGTACGGTGTCGTCAACGTTGATGTCTCCATCATTTTCCGGCATTGTTTCATGAACTGTAAAAGCAGCAGTAATAATGAATGCGGGATCTTGAATGGGTCTGCATGTGGATACTTTTGACCTGATTGGGTGTGGCCGAGTTATCCGGATGGCAGGGAGATCAACAATCAGTTTTCGGGTTTCTACAGTAGTCAACCAGATCCTAGTATTTTTCAACTTCTCCGTTCGATAGGAAGTTTGTTGGAACTTGATCGAATGCAACTCAAACTTATTTTTCTTTACTTTAAAGAAGTTTTTCAAACTTGGAGCCTCGAAAAAGCTGTTTAACCTGAGAAAAAGGCATTCTTTATTTTTTTTACACTGATCCTAGGGATTTTTTTCATGCAGGTACTCAAATTCTGTTTCATGCTTATCCATGACTTTTACCAATTATTTGACATGGCCAAGTTAGATATGCAAAGTAGGAATGACTATTTTATGCAGTTTTACTATAGTACGTAATCTACAATCATTTATCCAGGCTTAAAATATTTTTTTCTGATGCCAATCTCTCCTGATGTAGGGCAAAGCGATTTCTTTGCCACCCTTAAGACAAAAAGAACACAATACTTTGTATGTAATAATTTTATAAGGGCATCAACAAGAGATACTACTTTCATGGCATCACTTATCTTCCAGCTATAATAATTTCCATATGTTCTTTTTAACTGTGGTATGTCTCTTCATGTGTGTGAGTAGCTTGTGGAACAAGGGTAAATGGAGTCTTGTTCCCATTATTCAGCAAAAGGGTCATGAGATTCAGTTTTGAAGCATATATAAACAGCTACCATTCATTGGGTTCATGTGTAGGTTGTTTAATAGGTCATCAGTTTTTCGAAGCAGAACACAACACTGTTATTTTGTAAAGAAAGATTGGAAGAGAAGATGCCGAATGCAAAATGAGTATATTACTCCTCTTTTCTTTTGCAAAGATCCAAAATTACGAAAAAGATCACTAAGTTCAACCGAGGTGTGGAGATATTCATAAAAGTACGGAAAGTTCTTTATGTCCTTATTAATTTCTGCATCTTGACGTTGACGCTTGATCATAATTATGTGTCCTCGGATGGACTGAAAGAAAGAGGGAACCCATTACCATATGAGATAGATCGCAGAATGAATGGTATATTAGGTCCCCCCCCCCTATTTTTTGTTGCAGCTTTTAAGAGCTTGTAGTACTTTTCAGAAATAACAATAATCAATGTAATTAATAAAGGCTTCTCAAAATCATCCAATCCATTATATTACCGGGATATGTTACTATCTTGCATTGTATTAAAATGTATCTATATATGTAATATTTCGAAGTCAGCATCAAGGACTTTTGTAAGAAACAATTTTATTTAGCGAGCAATCGACACATCTTTTTGCTGAGAGATATCAATGCCAAGTGTCTCGAAAATATTAATTGAGCTGTATGCTTATCTCCAGAACTGCTGAATAATCATTTTAAGTTCATGTTTACGATTGAAAAGTAGAGCATGTGAGCGTACATACGAAGACCATAAAAAATTAATGAGCTGGGATTGGAATTGCTATGTTTGGAATATTTTTTCTGAGAAATAATTAGCTGTTCAATGTAAGAATCTTATATGTTATGGAAAATAAATGTGAAATGGTAAATTTGAGATTTTGTTTTAGATATAAGTTAATTATCCATATATATATATGTGTATAAATATATGATAACAAACTGATATCTACTCAAAATTTTCAAATTTCCTTTATTTATAACATCTAATTCGTAAATACCAAGACCCCCTATTTCGAAATGTGCATCTTAATTTATCTTTTTCTAAAGCATTAAAAACATTATGTTGTTTATTTATTACTGTTTCTTTAGACTTGCTTTTTTGATAGATTTGTGGGCGATTCCAAGAATTACAAAATCATTGTTTGTTTTCATGTGTGTTATGAACCGGGTTTCAATATTCCATAAGCAATGATGTCATTTCTATAAAAACCTAATTTTTGGCTTCGCCTAAATACGTGACTATATTTTTTATATTGTGGTTTCCCCTGTCCTTTTCCCTGTATATCAAAACTTGATATTTGAATAATTTCCTCTCTTGTATTTTGACACTTAAATAAAGATCACATGCTCAAATAACTCGCCTGTTAAACATAAATAAATGATGTGATCACGATCAAGCATCTATATTTTTCCGGCCATTACTAATTCATCATAGTTAACCAAAATGAATATCTTTCATGACAATTATATATATTATAAATATAATAAAGATAAATAATTGAATAATATAATTTTAATAAATATAAAACCTAATATATATAACGCATGTACTGCGTTACATTAGAAACACCCTTGTAACAAAAAAAAAAAATGTTTGGCAATGTGAAAACCAGTCAACATTTTTTATCTAGATATTTATGTTCAACTCGTTAAATTCAATTTTTCACCTAAGAAGCAATTTCATTGTTGACCAGTGTTATTATTTGTCCCCATAATACTAAAAACGACTGTCTGCTATTAAAATATTAGATAACCACGACTTTTTTTTATATATATTCTTAGAATTATTTGTACTTGTTATAGGACAAAATGGTAAGGTGTTTTTGACCTGTTACATTAGCACGCGTTTTGCTTTAGCTATTGATACCTCGATAAGTTTATTTTATTTAAAATATAATACTCCTTAAAATGATTTGTGGAACCTAGTGTATACGGGCATATTCGGCTTGAATTTAAACTAAATTAATTACAGGATCCTAAAAAAATGAATTACATTTGAAAAAAAGAACCCAAAACGTTATAAATACGGTTTAAAAGATTTCTGAGATTTAATCATTAAACGAGACTTTCGCTCAGTCAGAGTCAATACGTAGAATTGGAAACAACGATTAAGTGAGTGAATATTAATGCCGCAGTCTTCAGCTACTCGAGGGGTTTTAACGACGGACTACGTAATTGGATTGAAACAAATTCCAGTTTAACGTGTCCACCAACATCTTGCAGACGTGTTCCTATGTTAAACATCAAATTCATACGAAACAACTTTTAAAAATTAGAAAATTGGATTTCAAATAGCACTGACACTGAAAGGAGGTCTTCTGCTGTTCTTATTAATTTACTGAGAAATTTTTCAATCGGACTTTTCCCTCTTTGGACTATCCTTTAGGAAGTGCTCTCGACTTCATAACGTCCGCTGCCTTTTCTATATTATTTCTTACAAGAATTGGTACTCGCATCAGAAATCATGTAAATGATTATTTTAGTTAATGGTATTACTAACAATACCTTTTATATGTATACTGTAAAATCCGGACGCACCTATACTTTTGAGCTGTATTTTCAGCATATTCGCCATATGGTTTTCAGGTATATTCGCCAAATAACGCGCACCGCCTTTTTTATGAAGACGCTTGAAATGTATGTAGACTATTATGTATGCTATTATGTTTTTAAGTTATTTATTCGAAGTATTGTCTCAGGTTTTTGAAAAAAATAGTGTACTTCTAGAACTAAGACTCTTTAAGTTCATAAGGTATGTCATTTATTTTAAATAAACAGTATTTCAATTTTGTAGAAGCCTAATTTTTTTTATACTCATCTCTTTTTTTTATTTTTATATTCGGCGTATAACGCGCACCCATAAATTTCGATCTTATTTTTTGTACTAAAAGAGCGTGATATACGGTAGATTTTACGGTTTACAGAATTCCTATTTTTTTCGCACACAGTGACAAATTGAGATTGCAATAGTTAAGATTCTTTTATTAAATCACTTTTGAAAAAAAAATATCTCTCATTTGAAGCTTTTCCCGAATGTATATAAAAATAATGATCTGCAGTTGCATGTATTCTCTCTCTCTCTCTCTCTCTCTCGAGTTAAAAATTATATTCCATTCCAAACCATTGTGATGTGAATGAAAGCTACAAAAAAGTGAATTCCTAAGAAGCTTAAGGGAATGCTCCTACTGTGGGATGGAAGTAGGCGAGTGAATGAGTGTTTATTAACATCTCACTATAAAAAAATGCTAGGGTAATTGGCAACTGACCTCATAATTTTGAATGTCGGTAAAGTTACGAGAATGACACCTGGATGTCAAACCCCTATCCAACTACTTCATCACGCCCACGAAAGGACTTTGAGCCTCAACCGATTTAAAGATTTTCCCTGATAGTAGAGCTCGAACCAGCCGCAAGTTCGTCTCCATAACCACTTAATCTCATTAACTGCCCCAAATTTGGAACTTAGAAGTGTCGCTGCGATTAAAATTTAGTATTACCTTGTCTTTATTAAACTTACTGTCGAAATTGAAGAATTTATGCTGGAGTTGATATGAAAACCCTCCTCTCATACAAACACCTAATAGCTTTTGAATTCAATCGGCTCTGATCGGCTTTTTCACTCAAGGTGTCATAGTTCATGGCTTTAAGGCCGTATTTTTACTGTTCTTTATTTGTTGTTGTCGTGTCCTTCCCAAAGGGAACGCATGGAATTTGCAAGAGTCTGAGACAGGTTGGAATTCTACACGATAGATGGTGACACCACCTACATTTACCTCCACAATTTAGGTATGGAACTGGAAGGGAGGGAAATACCAGCCCCTGCACCCAAGATTTCTGCTTCGAGAGCGCCCACAAGACTTTCGAAACCACTGATTTAACGAGCACATACTTCGTGTGAACTCGGAGAATATATGGTGGCATCGGGCATCAAACCCAGGCTTTTCGGTCTGGAGTCCGATGCTCTAACCACTAGGCTACCCCCGGCCCTGTTATTTATATATGTGTTCATTATACATAACACTTATTTTAATACGAACAACTAAAAACATGTTCTGGAAAAAGTACTGTTAGAGTATGGATCGTTATAGAAAACATCTTTCAAAACCTTGCAGATTTCAGCAAGTTTGTGTCCCTGTATTATATCTATGTTGTATTAATAATAACTTGTGTATATTTACAGATTTTACGATCGCAAAATAAACTTACAATTTATACAAAAATAACAGCTGAATATAAGTGTGTTGAAAATCAATTTTGAACTGTCAAACTACAAAACTTTTCACTTAATTTTTTATTTTTTCTACTTTTTTAGGATTCATCCAAATTAGGTTCCATAGAAACGTGTTTACAAATGATGAATTTTAAAACTTCCAGAAAATTCATTTATTAAAACAAGTGAGAACCCATTTGTGATTGAGAAAACAGAACATTCAAAAGATAATTTTGTAATAATATTTGAATCCTATCAACATGTACATTTTATGACTTGGAAGTAAAAATTGTTTATTCATGGAATAAAGATTAACTTTAAAAACAACTCCTAATGCAATCATGCATCACAAGCACCACTATTATAAAAAAAATAGAAACTAATTATGAGGAAAATTTGTGTAAAATATTAAAAGAAGAAATAAGAATTGTGCTCATCCAAACTTAAGTTGAATTTTTCTTACTGGAACACGCAATAGAATATTTCTTACTGATTCCGAATCTTCAGCAGAGGGGAAAATAAATGTTAGGATGTAATAAATTACGGATCCATGGACGGTGAAATGCATCCCAAATCCGCCCTTTCGCTCCACACGGAGCAAAGAATAATTTCTAATCCAGGGCTTCATTAACTCGAGCCATTCATTCTGCTGCCGCAAGAAGGATACTTTCAAGATCGATGCGACAAATAAGACGTATTAAATCGTGGTAAGCGTCAACATAATTATTTCTCAAAGTACGATAAAAACTGTGTCAGCTCAATGAATGAGAAGTATCTTTAATTACTCAAAATATTTGCCGTTTAATATAATTACTTTTAAGATGTAGCATGATATTTATAGATGTATTAGCAAGACCTCCGTATATTTATTAAAAAAGTAAGCTGTGTGTTTATTTTCCAAATCATTGATACTGGATATATAAAATTCCATCGGGTTGCACCATAATGTGACTCGAATCGAGACTAATATGGGTTGATTTATTGGCGAAACAATGCTTTATTTTGCCAATATGTGCCAAATACACTTTAATTGACTGGTAATAATGCGTAGGATGTAAATAAATGTTAAATGTAATACAATAAAACGTGTGATGAATACAAGTATCAGTTTCTGGAGTGTTAACCACATTGTTTCATGGATTGATAGTGTATAAACCACACAAAGGAACTGTAATTTTGAACTATCGTCAAAGGAACAAGGAATGCGTGAGTTCGGTACCTTGTCCTCGGAATTCCACATCAATCCAACGGGAGGACTTTAAATTAAACAAATCTAACGTGAATTATATTCAATAGATCTTAATTGTAACCATGATTGAATGTACAGATTCCATTAAAGAACTTAGAGATTTTGCAGGTGTTTCATACTAAGTATTAGTAAAAATATCTCAGATTTTACTACATATACCCCTCGTTTTAATATTTTCCCCCTCTTCAAAATGTTTCATTTAATATTTCTCAACACATTAAAACCTATTTCAATTAAAGTGAGAAATTGCGTACTAAATTAATATTTATAAAGTTTAAATATCTAGTTTGCTTTTCAAACAGACCACAGCATATTGAATCAATAGGTCTTTGTGTAGTTTTTTTCACCTGAAGTAATATTGAAATGTTTCTTAAATTTCTACCCTTTGAAGAGTCTACTCTTCGAACAAAATAACTAAACTTATATAACAATTAAAATAAATAGTTTTTTATACTTATTATACAAGTGGAATTTATTTTAAATATACATCCCAGTTTATCAACTATTTAGTATTTATGAATATAATAAAACGATTTATTAAATCTGAAATACTCTCACAAAAACGCAAATAATTCCTGATAGTGTTGCACAACCAATAGGTGATTTAAAATTTAAATACCGTGTGATCGAAAAGTACGACTACACATTCAAATATTAATTATCAAAAGACATATATTTACTTACTTTTTTTTGTTTCCTAAACGAAGCATTAAAGTTTTTTTACAGAGCTTTCTTCGACGATTTCAGTGGGCGCACCATCGACTGCCTGCAACACAGTCTTTCTAGCGACGTTCTAGTGAGATCAAAACTCTGTGAATGGCCACTGGAACTCAACTTTCCATTTAAACAGTGTTTCTAATTGAAGAATGGTAAAGAATTGTTTTTCACGTATCTCTTCAAGAGGGAGCCCAGAAGTGTTTTGTGGACTTCCTCTTTCCATCCATCGCCCGGGAACTTTTTCTCGCTTCCTAATTCTAGTGTGTCATTTACACTGTACATGTGTTTCACATTTAAGCCCTGCACCCGTTCTTGCGGTGAAGCCATTTTGAAACGAACATGTTTTTAAGCGGGGAATTTGCACTATCTAGTTTGCATTTCCTTAAACAGAAAAATTAATATTTTCTTTAAGGAACATTGTAAACAAAAATCTACATTCACTTTTAATTATTATATATATTTGAAAGTGTAATCATACTTCTCGAATACCCTATATAATTATCAAAATAAATTAAAATCGTTTTACAAACACGGAAATCAATGTGCAAGAAAAAAAAAGTGTCAGAAGTTAGCATTTCAAAATAAATTCTAGATTTATTTTATATTTTAAAATCTTCTAATGTTCGTTTCTCCACACTTTTTAATTCAATTGTCTCCAAATTTTACCATTTGCTTAAAAATGTGTTCGCTGCATTAATTTCCGAATACATTCTTGAACCAAAAAAAAACCGCATTTTATAATAACCCCGGATGTGTAATCACCTGACGATGCTTGATTCGAGGCACGATATTTTAATACGAAAGCAAAGAACAGAAAGAACGCTTTCAGCAGAAAAATCTAAGCTAAGCGGGCATTTTTTTTTCAATAAGAGTAAAATCATCGCAGCAGCTGCTTATTACTTTTTTTTTCTAAAAACTCCTTTATGGGCTAAATTAATTTTGACATATTCTTGAGGAACCTACTCTTCAAACTCGCAAAGTCCTAAACACAAAATACGATGTAATTGTATTATTCAATGCATTAACATCATAATGTATAAAAAGATAAGAAACAATGTTAATAAAAAATAGGATATATAAAAGGAGCTTGCGTAATTGTGTTGAATACCGCAAGTACAAAACTGAGTTTCACAGCAAAAAGTTTGTTAATAATATTTGTTAACAACTTCACGTAGACGATGTAAATAATGGACGTAACACTTTTTTTACGTCCCCAATTTTCAATGAGTTATCCGATTAGTTTTTCGGAAATTTCATTTATTAATAAATCTGACCAGTAATAGAACTTTCTATCTCGCGCCAATCGTGGGTTTTATATCTTTTTTCACTAAACGAATAAAATGTTTGATTATTAAATTTTTTTGAATACATTTTGTAATATTAAAATTTTTGTCTTTATTTATCTATTTAAATTTTGAGACTGCTTTTTTTCTTGTCTTACTTGTATTTTTTATTGAAATTTTATAAAGAACAGAGGAGAAACAAAATATATCATTGTTATTTTATTAATGGCGCACTGAAAAGCAGTTGGAGGGATATTGGCAATGGATTGGATCATTTTCAACCACGGGCAAATGACGAAGACTACCCCAGACTTCACTCCACAAACGCCAAGTGATAACATAGGTGCAACAAGGGATTGCAATATTGGACCAAAAGTTCAATACCGGTATTCGGTATTTGTTAGGTTTTAATACCGGTTAGTAGAAATTTTAAAACACGAAAGAATATACAGGTGTTTCTTTGTTTTATTTGCCAGTTTTATTAGAAACTGTAACTATCACAAAAATAATGTGTAACTTATAAATTATAAACAGTATATTAAGGATCACAAAATAGTAAAGGAACATCTTATTTATTTAATGCTGTTTTTTTCGCCTTATGTACGAGAGAGTGAACTTGACGAGGAGCGCATTTTCAGACAGAAAAAATGCTTTAATTTTTATAAAAATTTGTGACATTGTAACTCACGCATTTGTTTATAATAATTTTTTTTTAAAAATTTCAAAATATTTCATAAATAATTAGCTTTTTCTTTTAAAATGTAAAAGGATAGCTCAATTAGCATTACGATATAGGGAAAAAAATGTGTCAACTCGGATAAAAATGAGTAGTGTGATAAAATAAGTGATTCTCTACAGGATAGTGAAGCCAGAATATAATATTAACGTTTGAGTACTTTTATATCTGGAAACAATATTTTAAATTTGGTCCCTATTCTGTAACATTAGCCGAAGACAGCCCTAAATCACAAAAAAGCGTAAATATCACTCCTCAATCAGTGGTTTTCATCATATAAATAATGAAACCAAACCAAATTATTATCAACTGAATTTTTATGTTCTTTAAAGTTATTCTTATTCATTATTATGGGTTATTATTTATGAGTGTATATATATATATATATATATATACATATATAATCTGAAAAATATTTTGAACCCTAAAGTATTATATGCAAATGCAATGTGAATAAACAAACGGGCCAATTTAAAAATATTGAAATATTACGCACTTTCTTCACAACTACAATTTTGTTTTTACAGATACGAATATGAGACTACGAAACCTGAGAGTGTACGCTATCGCTCTGAGTTGTAATAGGATAGTTTTCGCCTGTCTCCTTGGATGATTCACATATTTTATCACTTCCCTTAACTGTAGGATGCAACTATGTATTCACAATCTAATTAATTTAACCCCTTAGAGGAAGACTTAAAAACAAAAGCGTATAAAATTTTTCTATGTTGGCGATCCCTGAACATATAGTGGAGACAATTAAAAAAATTTCTAGTAAATACCGAAAAAACGGTATTGTAACTTGTGAATACCGGTATAAGAAAATTGTACAATTGGCTCACACAAAATACCAGTATTCGGTATCCCAGTATACCAGTACTGCAATCCCTATGTACGACATACACATCACATCCTCTATACATTGGATATTTGGTGGTACCAGGATTCCAACCCATGACTTTACAACAACCTTTCGATCCCAGGGCTCTCACGGCGACATCCAAAGAAAGTACAGTTCGTATAATGGCAATGTCACAGTTATTTATCAACTCTTTTCCGTAAGTCCGAATTTCGATTCTTCTTCCAATGACAATTTCTTCCCCACTTCTCGATCTACAATTAAATTCTCTGCTGTTTGTTTACGTAGAATTGACTATTTTATAAATTTGTAACTATATTCTGGCTTCAATAAGAAAAATCTGCTAATTTTAATATATTTAAAAATGCATTTTTAGGCACAAAATATGCCTTTTTCTTTGATATAGGCGTTGAATTGTCTGTTATTTGCTTGCACTGCTCAAACACACAACATTCTTTCTCTACAGATAAACCCAAACAGCAAATTACCTTAACCGATTGAGTGCGGCGACGTACAGCTTCAAAACAGTTTTATTGTATATCTTGTTCAACTCTTGAAAACCCTCGAAATTCTATTTTTTGTGCATTGTATTAGAAAGTATGAAACACAAAAGGCGCTTCTGTATCACAAGTTAGCATCGATCCTTCAGGGAGGATCAGGCAGATTCTCTCTTCTTACCGCTCTTGGATCCCACGTCACGTGATTTGAATGTATACCGATGCTGGGTTGCTATCTATACTTAAGAAGCTTCAAGAATTTCGCTTTTCGGGGAGATCGAATCTTGGAAAAATACCTCCGGTTTTTTTGATTATTAAAATAGAAACTTCCGATTGTTGGGGTATTTCCGTCTGCTTTATATAGCGTTACCGGAGTATTCCTATCATTATTCATTTATCAATCAATAGTACTTTTTCTTAATGGAATCAAGATTCGAAATCAGAACTTGAGTGGAATGAAATCAATACAAAATATTTGAGACATTTCTTTTTCAAAATGATTCCGAAAGCAAATAAATTTTATTACATTCCTTACAAAAAATTATTTATTATTAAAAATTTAAACACTGATTTGTGTTCCCAATCAAGCGATGTATTGCTTTTCATCAGGAGTGGTTTTAAGTACATTGACTAAAGGCTTTTCCGTTTACATGTGGCCGCGTTAGCCGAGTGGTCAAGGTATCGGATCGTGGCTGGCCTTGCCACGAGTTGGAGCTCAGTACTACTAAAGACACGCCGTATAGCGAAGCGATGCTTGTAAATCTGTTGAGAGCTTAAACGTCCTCCCATTGGTGTGGTGTAATAGTTAGGAGAGGGGGGATGCCAGCTCAGGTGTCGCCCACGTCACTTGACCATGGTTCAAAAGGACGTCGCCCAAAGCCCTCGTGTAGCTGAACAGTGCGAAGTTCACTCAATCATGAGTCGACTTTCTGTCGTACAATCCTATGTCAAAATTACGGAGAAACGCGCTTCTGTTGTTTGAACCGAAATGCGGAGACGCGCGATCCCGTTGCTGTTGACTAGTATAATTTTCGCATCAGTTGAGAGCAGTTATATTCATATCTCTCAATTGCAATTTATATTAATTTCATTCAATTGTGGTTTTTAATGATAAGAATTAAAATAAAACATAGTGGTAATCGGTAATGCAGTAGAACTGTGGAATGTAGTACGGTACAAAAAAATGAGCCAATGTAAAAAAGTAGACAACGTTTTGACCATTTTTTCTTTAAAATCATCTAAAAAGACAAGAGAAAATTTTCACAACCAAGAAAATGTTTATATTGTAGTATCGTCTTGTAGTTGAATTAATCATCACTCTTATTTATATTTACCGTTTTATTATTTTTTTCTCTAAGCACATCACTATATTTACAATTATAAAGAGAGAGTTACAGGCATCTTCCTCCATTTTTATTTTCGAGACCCCTCTTCTCTCCTGCCCGTTCAAAGACCAAAAATAGTCCACAGTAGCACCCTTTTTCTAGCCTATCGTGTGCTATATGTGCCAAGCCTTTACAGACTAATTATTTCCTCTCATCCTGGAGAAAACTTTTCACGATAGTTGAGTGAAAATTTTTATTGTGGTACCTGAAAAATACTTGACATATGTTATTACATTAGAGAGTTAAGAATTATTACCTGTACAAGTACCTGTTCTATCCGAAATTAGTGCCTTATTTTAAGGAATGCACATTAAACTTATCCCTACTAATCTATGAGGAAATGTCAACTTTACAATACACAAAACATCATTCGGAGAAATACTGCTACCACACAAATGGTAAACCTTAAAATACAAATACCCACAAATATTAACTATCAAAAAATTAACATACAAATATCAAAAAATTAAAATGTAAATACCAAAAGCTAAAACACAAATTATAAAATATCCAAACACAAATACAAAAATTTAAAATTAATACCAACTATCAAATTTTGAAATACTAATATCAAATATTAAAATACAAATACCAATCATTCTATACAAAAAAAGAAAAAATAATTTAAAGAAAGTTCTTATTTTCCATCAATTTCATTACAAGTGTATTTTTGTTAAGTCTTAAGGGCTCAGACTATCCGCATTCTGATTTTGTTTCCCTTCCAATAAGCAATCATAATTAAATGATTGCAAAGTTAAGGCCCACCTTAAAAGTCTTGGATAAGTCCCAGTATTTTTCTCTGACCAGACGAAGGGATTATGGTATGACAAATTTTTGGTGTCCATCCAGATAACATTTAAACGTTTGCAAGGCAAAAATAATGGCTGCACATTCTTTTTCCGTAGTGCTATATTTTTGTTCCTCAAGCAACAGCTTTTTGCTCAGGAACATATTGGGAAGTTCTTCGTTTTCACATACCTGCGACAATACAACGCCTATTCCAAGATTGGAGGCATCACACTGAATGATGAAGGGTTTTGTGAAGTCAGTGCTGTATAAGATTGGATTTTTAGATAGTCTTGTCTTGAGCTCCTCAAATGCATTCTGGCAAGAACTATTCCAGTCAACGGTTGATTTTCGATTTCGGCCCTTAAGTAAGTGGAGCTGCGATTAAAGAAAATTCGGTAATATATATATTCCATAATAGCCAGCTAATCCTAAAAAGGCTATAACTTATGTCTTGTTAGTGGGGATTGGGAAATATTTTATGACAAGTACGCTATGTGCCAAGCCTTTGCAATACATATCACGATGAAAGACGAACTCTCAAATACTGAAAGAAAGTTGTTTCTAACATTTTTGTCAGAATGGTGCTAAGCGTTTACATAATTTATTCGTAAAATTGTTTGAGTAATAAAATTTACTAGATTGTAATTTTCTTCTAATATTATTTATGCTACAGAGGAGGAATGGTTAGCAAGTAAAAATGGCACAGAAAGACTACCAGTAAGTGAAAAGTTTTCGTTAGATAAACATCCTGGGGAAACTTGCGACAGTAATTTGTGCTGTATGTAAAAAAAGCAGTTGATGGAAATATCAGGTTGATGACGTCACCTAATCAGACAGTACCATGGGCCTAGATGACTGTTTTGGCAAGCTGTTCAATATTATTCCTATAGATTCTTGTAGAGTAGCAAGAAAGGCTGGACAGAGTCAAAAATATGAGCATGAGTTAGCTCTGTATCTGAACATTTATCCCAATTCCTATAAGTTCTTCTACCCCCCCCCCATCCCTATCAATTTTCATTCCCCTGTAATCACCTGTTCTTAGCCTAGTATTACAGAGTTGATGCCTTACAGGACTTGTCTCTCAATTTGATATTTGTGACAGCATTTGCGTTTAGTATTGACAAAGTTTATCCGTATTTTTATTGCCTGTAATCTCCACATGGGCCATTAGAGAAAACCGACTATTTAACTCAAGCACTCTCAACAGGCGAGATGAAATCGCTTGAGTAATCCATAATTTACGAAATCTGTGCAGCAAAACATTTTTATAATAAGTGAGAATAAAAAATATTTTTGTGCCTCAAATAGAATTAATTATAACCATTTTTTTTACTATTTTTCAAAATAAATAAAAGTAACTGTGCATTTTATTTCATTCTTTTAGCATATATATATAAGTAAATTCTTCAGCACTCAAACGGTTAAAAATATTTGAACAACAATGTAATCCAGGTCGAGATTGCACAGTAGTAAAACACAAAAGTAAACATTTATACACACACTTGTATTTATATCAATCATTCTGACGAAGACTAAACCATTGAGAGCATAACTTCGTATTTAACCTCTTTTCTCTATTCCGAAAATGTTTTTTTAAAAATTCAAAAAGAAACATAGTTTAATACCTCAGACACTTTCAATCGACTTGAAATCATTTTCGAAGAAATAAAATAGCAGTTTTGAGGAACGGAAATTTCTCTTTTCTTTCATCCTCGTCCAACAATTTCAAGTTACAGTTGCGGGGAGAAAAATTACCGATTGGAACGGAATCTGATTATACTTTCCTTCCTTTCTGATCTATAATAATTTTTCGCTGTACTTTTTTGGTTTTGTTTTAATCTCTCAAAAGAGAGAAATAAAACAAATGTGAATATTACAACTGGTCTCTTGGGTAATAATTACCAAATTCCTAAGGCTTTCAACGTTATTAGTATTAAAGAACAAATACTTCTTTCTGCCTTCCTGATTATATAGAGTGGGCTAAAATAGATCACACACATTCGAAAATGTAGTATGAAATAAACTAAATAGCTTACGAGAATTCGGTATCAACCCATTTGCTTTCCATGGAAAAAATCTTTGTTTTTACAAATAAAGTTTTGAAATTTTTCTATAAATGGTGCTATATCACATAAAGCACCAGAAAATCACTCGAGAAATTCAGTCAAACTATAAACAATGATAATAAATAAGTAGATGGGAATTGAGTAACATTTAAAAATTATACTTTGCTTCGCGAATAAATAATATGTATATCCATAACACTGTATCTGCATTTACAAAATAAACTGACTCTTTGAGGATAAGTTTTGTTTTTGTGAGTGAGTTTTACGATACGGCTATGAATTAATAAAATTAGAAAATATAGTTTATTTTATCATTTTAAATGTATTCAAAAAGTTTATCGTGATCCAAGCAGAATAGTTTGCATTTCAGTACTCATTAAATTTTGTTTTTGTAAAACTCGAAGGCCTTTTTCGGAATTCAATAGTCTGCTTTAAAGAATCATCTTTTTCAAAACCATATGTCTGCGAATCCATGCATCAAATCTCTGTAAATGTTTGACATGTAAAACTGAGAATTTATTTTCATACTCGTGTGTAAGAAGAGGCGGCATCCTTTCAACTTCCTTCACGGGAAGAAAGATTTCTTTTACAATCGAGAAGTGTTTGCCAATCCGTTCTGGGGATAAACATTGAATGCAAATACATCAAGTCCGGTGTGAAGTTTCAAATGGGATCAGTGTTGGTATTGGATCCATTGGCCAGTTGGTTCCAATGATAGAATTTAACTCAATATTTCTGAATCGATTTTTAAGCTTTCGTCATCATAAGAAAAGTTAGTACTGTTTGAGTAACCGGGTGTGTGTGCACTTGTCAAGCAAACACTGTTGGCGATTGCTCATAAAGTATGTCCATTTAAAGTATATTTGTCTCTCGTTAGTTATTAATTTCTCTAAATAAAACCAGCAGGAAATGTAGTTGGCAGCAACCTGGTCATAAAATGAATACAGAATTATTTTTAAATCGTATCTTCTATTTTCTCGGTATTTGTTATTGATGGAGTGTTTTTGCTTTAGATGCAAAACACATCATACAGAAGTTGAAAAAATTAGTTTTAATACCTATCATTTATTTTATCCAACACATGGGATTAGAAGGGAGAATTTTTAAAGAATGCTCTCTCTCTCTCTTGTGGAAAGGTTTACCGCCAAAGGGTTAGTAATTTGATGTCTGAAGCTGAAATTATATTTTGTCTGTTAATTATATTGTTATTTTTCAAACTTGCCAGATATTTTATTGCCCTTCAACGTGTTAAAAGTCCAGTATAAAATGAATCAGCAGTTATCGAAGACGGCTAATGGCTGATTTCCGTTTCGTCAGATTAATTTTTTGTCTTTTGCTGGATATAGGACAAATAGCAGATAATGAATACTGGCGTGTCTTGGAGCTTATTGAAAAAGGACAATCATTCAATGATGTCACTATTTTCTGTGCCTTTCATCAAGTCTGCCTGTCGGTTTGGAGATTTGTACCTATTCGCCCGAAGTATTATCAACCCCTCTGATGATCACTATGTTGTTGTAGTAGTTGAACAGAATCGACGAAAAACCTCCACAACTATTAA
>BMAV01013750.1:30628-56446 GCA_019973955.1 Trichonephila inaurata madagascariensis | reverse complement strand
CTTAAAAGAATCTCTTTTGTCAAAAATGTTACTGACTACATTATTGCTAATAAGATGCAAGTCTAAAACCAAGAATTCTACCATATTAGAGTTAAAGTTAGTTTTAAGGAGGTTGAGATAGTCAGAGTAGAATGTAATATTTGGTTTGTATTCACTATTTTTACCAAAAATTATTAGATCATCTATATAACGATAAATCAAGTAAGAATCATTTATAATATGATCAATTTCAAAAAAATGTAAATATAGGGGTTCACCAACATATATATATATATATATAATATATAAGTGTAATTATATCTTCCCAAAATATTCTTTTTACACCAAGAAACAAACCCATAGGCTAATGTTGTGTTTCAGTTCATTCAGTATGATCATTTTCTTTTACAAAAAAGGTTTGGCTGTGTCATGGACAAGGCTGTGTGTTGTACTTGAATACGTGGCGTAACGGTAATATTTTTTATATAAAATTTCATTATTTATGTATGTCATAATCATATTTGATCACTAAGAAATCATCCGGGTTCCCATGTTTTGTTTTGATGGCCACTATTTCCTTTCAACGGGATAAGTGAAGAACTCAAGTAAAGAAATAATTACTGTGTTACAATATAACTTTACTAATTATAGGTCTATGATATGAAAAGTACGCCAAAGTTGCATACAAGATACATTGAGATTTCTTGTAAACGTTAAATCAATACAGGTATTACCAAACGTTGTTGAAGTTTCGATGTAAGACAAATTGGACTCGCTGAGCATGAAGCCGGTAAATGGGTGGTCTTGTGAGACATTAACATTAAAGTCTCCGACTATCATAACTGGTGTAATGAAATCACCATCGTAATCGGGTATAATTTTAGCGATGTTTTTGGAATATTTTAATAGCGATCGTAACATAGTTTAATTTCTGCTAATGCTTTGCCCGGAATGGATGTACACACCCCTGAGTATGAATTTGAAGATGTCATAGACCTTTACGCTTACTCGACAGACATCACCACAGCCTTTGCGTCCTTCATTCCCAAATGAATTTCCGAAATGTCAATGTTAACTCTATTACAATCCGTGAAGCTATTGTTGTTGCGATATCTGGTGTCTCCACTAGCTTTGCAACTTGATAATGGTGATACCGCTACCGATGATGTAGTTCAATTTGATTGCACTTAGCAGTATTACAATATGATCTCAGATTAAAAAAAACCAGGCACATTCACTGGCATGGAATCTTCCATCCAAATCTCTCTGAATGCTAAATTATGCCTTGCAAGCAGAACCTGACTCCGGTGCACTTGTGTTACACTGTAGATGTTCGATCGGATCATCACCAATGGCGTTGGCTGCCACACAACTGGTTATTTTGTTAGCATGATATGAATCCCAGCGTACTGTAATCTTGCAATACTTATACAATGGTTGACCAAGTATGAATTGTAACTAAGCTTTTAAAACTGACGTTTTGACCACACACTCAGATGCGTAGATTTATGTATCATGTTAACATTGAACGCCTGATCATCGTCTAATTGACGCGCTAACTGCTGCACCATTGTGTCCCCATCAACGGGTACATTAATGACAGTCGCGGTGATACTAGACGTGCACTAATCGGATCTAATGCGAGCAACCCGTGTTGCTTAGGTGTATGTACAAATCTGTTCGAACATGGCAACGTGGGAACTTTGTCCGAGTCCAGTGAGTTCTTACACGTAGCGCGTAGTTTAAATTCAGACATTCGCTCTTCAGAGAAAGTATTATTAAACAGCGGTAGGTTTTTTTCTGTTGGCTTCAATGAGCGCAGAAACCATATATGATCACACACATCATACTTATGTTCGAATGGATTGTTGACAAACATCGTTGTGAAATGAGCACTAGCTGCTGCCCAATGTGTCTTCATAAACGACGATCGTACA
The DNA here is from genome assembly GCA_019973955.1 of Trichonephila inaurata madagascariensis. Lineage (NCBI taxonomy): Eukaryota > Metazoa > Arthropoda > Arachnida > Araneae > Nephilidae > Trichonephila > Trichonephila inaurata. The sequence continues at coordinate 54,530 of BMAV01013750.1, read as the reverse complement.
AAATCCATGCCTACACAGTCTGGTGTCAATATGGCAGCGATTTCATCATTCACGCAAAATTTCAACTGCTCCAGCTGCAGATGTACTGACACCGTTATTGATACGTTCGGTCGCACTCATTCTTTTGCATTCCCGGCACTGCTTTTTTAGGTTTTGTGGGGTTTCAGTGGTACCATTCAATTGCTCTTGGCTTTTTGACGCGTATAGGCCGACATTATATAATTTTGGTAATATATATAATAGCTTATTACTACTTATTATAATTACTTATTTTAATACCTTATTATATTGATTGTCACTATTTTACCCTAATGTTTTATATATAATCGATTGATTTTTCATAAGAGCTGTCGATTGAATCTAAAACAAATGTCGTAGCGTCTCCGAGTCAAAAGTTATACTAAATGAAAATCTCGATACGCTGCAAAATTACCTCAAAATGGCGGCGCTCCCCCACCACCACCTCGTGCGAGGAGTCACAGCGCAGTAAATTATGTGTGATCCTTACGCTATCCAGTAGTGTAATTCAATTTTGGATAGAGATGATAGAGTAGCCGCAACACCAAACTCTATCCCTCTATTTCGTTATCGTTCGTTTTTTTTTTAATTGCCTCCCACTATGGAAGCAATTTTAATGACGCATTCACGTGAAAAAAAAAGAAAATGACTTTTCCCAATGTTAATCTGATGAGACAGGAATTTTATATGCAAACTCCTTTGAGCTAAGTAGGTAAATAATTACGTTTACAAGGTCAATAAATAGTCTAAGTGAGCCTTTTTATTGCGCAATTTAGCTTTACATTAAACAGTTACAAATTAAGGATTGTGTACCTTTTTCATGTTGTCGGTGTTGTAGTTCCCTGGAGATAATGCCATGGAAGCTTTGTCGAAACCTTGCAGCCAACCTGTACAAAAAGGATATGGCTGTGTAAACTTTCTGGTAATAATAATTGCTACAAAGTATTCGGTGGGAAAAAAGCTTTAAAATACTACGATACAAATTCGCATCGGATCTTGTGAAAGATCAGAACTGCTTCAATGGCATACTTATCTTCGTGCATTCTAACACAGCACTTGCGGTGGGATTACGCCCCTCATTGGGGCCTTTACGAAATTGACAGAGACGTCTAAAATGATGTCGCAATCGATTCTCATGGCTGCCAATAGATAGGCATCTCATTATGCTTGTAGGTTCCTTTGTAATTTTGAAGCAGATGACCATCGGATCTAGATCGGGGATTTTACTCTTCGATTGAGAAAGGAAAGCAGCCACTTCCCCTTACAATTGCAGATTGAGTGCGGCGATACATTGTATGACACTTTTGTCTGCTACCGAATAATTTGAGACCCCAAACGATTCACCTATATCTGTTTTCTTAATGGCTAAGACACTTCTCCCCCAATGGAAATTGGTATGGGTCTGCCAATTCGCGCGCCCCAAAATGTGGTATGACGAGTGAAAGTTTCACGAATCACGTTGGCCTACATCCTTGCCACAGGGTCACCAACTACTGGTTTTAACATTCAATGTGTACTAGCTAGCCATTGATGTGTCCAACAGCTCTTGGTCGTTTTTATCATTTAATTATCTATGTAAGACCTTCACGCATGTTAAATTTCAACAAAACCAATTACTTTACTGTGTTTAGAGTAATTTTAATTTTTTTAGAAAAATAATGTACTTATATTTAAGAGAATTTCATATTTAATCTGAAGAAAATACCAAAATATTCACTCAATAAGAAAGTATTCACTTTTCCTTAAGAAATAGATTAAACATTGTCACCGTGTTTAATAAATCCAATTTTGTCTCTCTTAATGGGTGAAAGCACTAATATTTTATTCTTTAGAACAATAATTTTAAATGGTAATTTTTAACAGTGATAATTGCTTTTCTGGAATTGTTTCGTATCATAATACATTCCTATAAATACTTAAAACAGTCCACTTAAACACGAAATTTTATACGTAGACTAAATTTATGAACAGAAGAGAGTTTCGATAAATTTCAGGGAGCGCCTCCATTATTTTTCTAGGAGAACGCTTCTTTAATGGCAAGCCGCTTCATTTCTTATAGATGCGCATTCCAGACGATAAATCTCCGAATGTCTTATCACCTTATTCCGAACAAAGAGCCAGTCTTAATTGCACTGTAACCGTAGCTCCATCGAGTAATTGCCCCCAAGGAAGACTTCGGTTGGCTTTCCATTTCTTTGTGCAGCAATAAAGGAAAGGATTCTTTATATTTTTATTCTTTTTTAAGTGGGATATCCATTAAAGTGGAATTACTATGAAAAGGGTAGAGGGGAGATTTAATTATTATGTTGGAAAACTCTTTGGTTAAATACAGACTGCTCTACTGCTTGAAATAGGCAAACATTTTTTTAGTGCTATTGAAGTTTTTTTTATCACACTATCAACAACGCAAGTTCAAGCACTTTTAAATAAGAGATGCATCCAATAGAAAAAATATGTGGATAAATAAGGAGGTAAGTAAAGTACGAGAAGACTTCAAATACTTATGAACTTACTTCATCTCTAGTTAAACTTTAGTCACCAATCGTCACTTCAATAATTACAATTAGCAAATATCTACGTAACTCTATCAATTTGATTAATATCTGTTCCGATAGTTATCTATCCCACCTTTCTCGCTTGCTCTTCTGAAACTTGAAAGTCTAGACTATATATATCATACCTAATTTAAATAATCATGTTTTCTTCTTCAGAGGGTTTGTTGGAAATAAAATAGACTCCAAAGACCAAAGATTTCCCAAGAGGACATATAATGAAAATCTGAAAGATTAGAAATGATGCGAATAGAGCCGTCACAATTTTAATAAAACTATAGAATTAAAAAACGTTCGATTTTGTTATTCACATCTACGTCATTTTCATAGAATGTTATATTTTTATTTTGAATATATAATGTTAATGAATTTTATCAAGAAGTTTTATATCGAAGGGGGGGGGGCATGCCTTTCCAAGGTAAGAGATACTTCTAATTGTTTCAAGGTGTTGTGGTTCACCGACCGAGTGGCCTAGAGGAAGTAAAATAAAAAAAAAGGTCTACAATATTTATTAAAATTTCATAATAAATACGGAATATGTGTGTATTCACCTACATAACTACAATAAAAAATGTACTCTTTTAAAACCGCGTATAAAACATAACTCAAGAGAGAGTTACAATCATAATAATAATAGACACAAAAAAATTAACATAGCATGATACATTTATGATTAAACAATTCAAAATATATTAAAAATAAATCCTTTTCATCTAAAGTTTTTTTCTTAGTCCAAGAACCCAGGACCCCTAGATGTTGTTTATATTCTCACAAATAAAATACAGTCAGTCAAAAAAGTATTGGGACACACTACCACTTAATAGATTTTTATCGTAATATTTTAAAAAACCCCAAAAAAGAAGTAAACGTTATTTTGTTAAATACAAATAATAATACTTTAAACAAAACTGATACATTAATGCAATTATGGTTAAAATTGAAAATAAAAGGAATCAAGTTAAAAAACGAGCTCAAAAAAGTATTGGGACACTTCCCAATAAATTAAGAAAAAAAAATTCAAACTTATAAATTAATATCTTGTTGGGCTCTCTTTGCTTTTTATGACCTCTCGAAGTCTATTTGGCATGGATTGGATCAATTTTTTGCAAAGCCATCTATCGATTTTGGTCCACTCTCGACCAAATATTTTCTCAAATCCTGCTTGTTAGAAATTTGGTGCTCATATAGTTTTTGCTGCAAATAAACACACATGTTCAATGGGATTAAGGTCTGAACTTTGTGCAGAGTTTTAATAATTCTAGGACAGCGGTAGAGGACCCATTACTTGCAAATATCTGAAGTATGTCGTGGTTCATTATCTTCGTACAATTTAAAATATCCTGAGATTCCCAGCTTGCTCTCACTTTGCTTTAAATTTCGCTTGAAAATGTCAAAATAGACATATTTATTCATTATACCATCAATAAAATGCAAGTTCCGGAAACCAGAGCTTGCTATGCATCCCCAGAAAATTTGGTTACCCCTTCCATATTTGATAGTAGGCCGTAAATTTTTGACATGTATTGCTGTATTTGATTTCTACCAAACTTTTTGCTTGCATCCTATCCGAAAATGTTATATTTGCTTTCATAAACAAAAACTATATTTTTCCAATATTCTGTGTTGGCTGAATCGCATACATTTTAGCAAATGCTAACCTCGCTTGTCTATTTGCTTTGCTGATGTAGGGCTTTCTTTAAGGTACTCTGCCATGATACTTATGTTTTCTTAAATTATTTCTGACAGTTTCAGGATTTGCTGATTTCCTGAATCTACTTTTACATTGCAAAGTCATTTTTAATGCACTAGTTCTTGGATTAATGTGTACTTGTCTCATAACGCACCTCTCTTCGCGTTCATTAAATATCCTTGAACGCCCTGATCTTTGCTTATTTTCAACACTGTTTGTTCTTGAACCTGTTAATGATGTTAAAAACAGTAGACTTATTCAATTTCAATATTTTTCCTATACAGCGAATTGATTTCCTCTCTTTCTAATGACTTTTTACTAGATTTCGCACATCAACCAATATATCTTCATTTCTCACCATTTTTTCTATAAATAATCGTTTCTATTGAAACATTCGTGTGTTTAACTTCTAGTCTAAAAAAGTAGTGTGAAATATTAAATTCTATTGATGCGCTGTATATTTGTTAAATTTCTTATTTCCAATTTGCCGCAATACTTCTTTGACTCCAGTGTGCTTTTGCATTATATTTGAAAAGCTAGATCAAACTATAATTCTATAATACTAATAAAATTTTCGTTATGTACTCTACACCAAATGTTAAATTCCTTTTGTTTTTGTTTTAATGTGATAAATATTTTTATTCATGGCTTTATTCATGCACGCCAAGTGTCCCAATACTTTTTTGAGCGACTGTATATAGGATGAAGAAGTGTTAGCATAAACTTCGAGTGCGTGCATACCTGCTAGCTGGATCCGATGGTCAATTTATATGTACCAAGTGCTAAAGTTAGGTAAAAACGGTACTAACTTTTCTGAAAGGATTGATCTTTATGTATGTTTTAAAACATATTGTTAAAAGTTAATAATCATTACTGCCAGGCACGTTCAATTGTGGTCAACTTTTAACAGACGCTTAAAAGCTTCCAAAAATTAATTCAACTTTACTTATAATATGAATTTTATATATGATATATACTTCGGTTATTTATTTCAATATCTGTTGTAAGAAGCTAGACCAATCGGATGGGCCAAACATCCCTCCAGAGGATGTCTATGTGTATGAGCGCAGGTGTGATATTTAGATAGTTTATTTACAAAGCTTTAGAAAACTTGTTATCAATAGTCTAATGGAAGACCGGTAATAACTAAGTAATATTTTTACTCTTAATTATAATGATAGTTATTGCAGAATAAAATATAAGTACATTTCAACTCGTAATGATAATTATGAGCAAACCGTTGTTGACTTCAGAAGAGTGTTTCATTGGTGATATTCAGAAAATCTATGGTTTTTAACAGCAATCAATTAATTAAAATAATAATCAATCAATAAATAATATTAAATTTAATTAAATAAAAGACTCAAAAGTCTTTTTTAATGAAATGTATGGAAAAAGACGTCGGACATGATCCATCGTCTCATATACATATTGTAGTGATTGATAGAATTTTCCTACTTCACACAATGAAAAAAGTCCCAAGATATTTGGCATTATTTCAGAAAGAATTTTACAGATGGTTAAACAATTAAATGCTAAGAAAATTATATTATTTTTGATTAATACTTTTCTCCGTCTATAAAAGATTAAGAAACACATGTCTCCGACATGAATCGACACAATTGGGGTTTAACATCACTGGACCTGATCTAGTTCAACCGTCTGATTTCGCCAAAGAAATAAACAATATACACAGTTCATACACGCTCTCGTTGATCTTTTTTATGCTGCACTGGTCTCCTGAAGAGATGGTACCATTTATGAACAACAAAGCATTGTTGTTTTAATTTCAGAATGTCACTTTTTTACCGTCATTAACAACACAGTTGTATAAAATATTGATGAAAATCTAACGAGCTTTGATCATTAGGAAGCTGATACTAAAATTATTCATCATATCTGCAATATTGATGCTCAAGCTAATTTTGTAATTCGATGCTCTGATACCGGACATTCCAGTAATCATTTTGGGCAATACGAGCCATTTAAAAATGATTCTCCTGTAAGGATATTAACTGGCATTAGGTTTACGAATATTTAAGACCTTCTTTAAGCCGTTGTTTTCCAGAATTTCATGTAAGCATTGGATTTGATTACAATTCTGATTTTTTTCAAAAAAAGCAAGCAAAGGCCATTCAATATACAGAAAATAGGAAAAGTACCAGGAAGCATTTATGACATTTGGTGATCCGGATTTATTAAGTGACTTAGAACTAAAGCAAAATGTATTTAACACAATTCCAAAATTTATTTGTGAAGTTTACAACGTTCTCCGAATGACTGACGCAGATGCTTCTAGACTTCAACAATTCATCAACACTTGTATGGTTTCGGACATCAATGAAGAGTTCAATCTAAAAAATGTTCAAAACTTTGCAACTTATACCACCGTGCAAGAGTGAGCTTTTGCAGCAGTTTCGACAAGGAACTTAGTATATGAAGGAACTTAGTATTTTTATTCCTCAAAATAACGGGAGGATAATGGAAGACAACCAATATCATTTCAACTGATTTGATGAAGACCAAATACCGGCCTTTATTGGTGAATCATTTAAACATGAATTAGGTATTCTACTTTCACTTTGAATTATTTATAAAAACTTGTAACTATTTCTTTTTTAATTAAATTATTTATTCTACAGAAGGAAATACTAAAGATGCTGATGATGATAATGAAGATATTCAATATCAAGATTGGATTAAGGATGAGATATCAAACTTCAAATATGATGATTAAGAAAATTGAAAAAAAAATTAAAAAATTACAGCTTACTTATAGTGAAAGATGATTATTATTTCGATGAATTATTTTGAGAATTTCTGATAGTAAAATTTACATTCTTTTGCTTCTTACTAGATGCCAATAAACTATTATTTTTTTTAATTGATTTCTCTTTAAAACTATAAATTTTCTGAATATCGCCCATAAAACACATTCTTCCTAAGTCAACAACGGTTTGTTCATAATTATCATTACGACTTCAAATGTACTTATATTTTACTATGCAATAATTAATGTTATAATTAAGCTTGAAAATATTAATTATGACTGAAGCCTTCCATTAGACTATTGATAAGGTCGCAGCAGCCTAGTAGTCAAGTTATCGGATTGTGGCTGGCATGTCACGAGTTCGAGCCCAGTACCACTAAAAACCCGCCGTGTAGAGGAGTGATGCACGTGAAATCTGTAGAGAGCTAAATCGTCCTCCCGTTGGTATGGTGTGGTAGTTAGGAGAGAGGGTACCAGCTCAGGTATCGTCCTCGTCTCTTGACCGTGGTTCAAAATTATGAAGTCCGTCATCAAAAGCTCTCGCGCAGCTGAACAATGCGCGACGTTAATATTCACTCACTCATTCATTCGGCTCTTTATAACACGTTTTCTAAAGCTTTGTTATAGAAAACTATCTAAAGTCGCCCATTCGGTATAGTGGTTAGCGACGCTGACTGCTGTGCCGTTGGGACTGGGTTTGAATCTCGGAGAAGACACGGATATTTGTAAATATATAGTGGCTTCGCGGCATGAAAGTACTTTAAACAGCCGTCAAGCCACAAGTCTTTTCGTGAGGTTGGTGGAAGGGGAAGAGAGGTGGGAGGCCCCTGATCATCCCCAGGGTGTTTTCCCTCTAAATTGGGGTGAAACCGAGCTAAATCGTTCTGTCACCTGTAAAGTACTCAAATCTACGGCTAACGACAGCTCTTTGCCATGATGAATTTCGTGGACTTTGATTTGGCCTTTGCCGATCAGGTGGCATTAGTAACAACAACAACTATCTAAACATCACGTCTGCACTCCTACCCATAGACATCCTTTAGGTGTGCCTGGAGGGATGTTTGGTTCGTCCAATTGGTCTGGCCTCTTACAACAAATGATGAAATAGTTCACTATATATATAAAAAATCAAGCTGGAGATTATAAATAAAGTTATATTTTTTTAAAGCTTTTAAAAGCGTCTGTTAAACGTTGTCGCCGATGGAACGTGCCTGGCAGTATTGATTATTAATTTGAAAACATACATAAAAATCAAACCTGAGACTTTGAGAAAAGTTACTACTGTTTTTACCTAATTTTAGCACCTGGTACCTGTAAATTGACCATCGTGTCATGCTAGCAGGTATGGACGTACTCAAAGTTTACACTAACATTACTTCATCCTATATATTTTATTTGTGAGAATATAAGTAACGTATGGGGGCCCTGGGACCTTGGAATATTGTAGTCAGTATAAGGCTTAGTCTGTATACAGTCAGCCAGTCTTGAGATTCTCGCTATATAATTACTAACTGCTAATCTTTCACTGGATCCTGAGTGGTCGTCCGTGAGAAGGGAAGGATAAGTTATATTCATTGTTGAAAATGCATATTCACACAAGCCAAATAACAATGTTAAACGAAAAAATCCAATTGTTTGATTTACCTTCTAATTTTTTTCTGGAAATTTTAAGTCCAATTCATTAAGGTAGCTTATTATATCAACAACTAAGCTAAATGCTTCAACCAAACGTCATCACTTTCAACATATACGCTTAATTTTATTATTCCAAAAAACTCTTTTAACTTTTGTAGTAGGTACTTGAATCTTTAAAAAAATGTATTCCGACTTCAGCAAACACATTTGCTAGAGATAACAATTCCCCCTGATCACATTCTTCCTTTTAGTAGGGCCCAGTTGATTGATTGAATATTAACGTCGCACTGTTCAGCTACACGAGGGCTTTTGGCGACGGACCACGTCATTTTGAACCATGGTCAAGTGACGTGGACGACACCTGAGCTGGCACCCCCCTCTCCTAACTACCACACCACACCAACGGGAGGACGTTTCAGCTCTCGACAGATTTAACGTGCATCCATCCCCCTACACGGTAGTAGGGCCCAAAACATTCTTCTATGAAAGCTTCTTCCTTGAATTGATTTTACAGTTTGGATGCATATTCCCATAGCATTACGCATATTTAGAATTTTACAGCTGACGAATTGTTTGCGAATAATACAATGATAAGGAAGGCGAGGTAATAAGCCATTGCCTCTAATACCCATCACCAAAATCCATTGTCTCTCATGGTCTTTGATGGGTCCTCATCAGTTGTCATTAATACAACTTTATAAATTGAAATTATTTTCTCCTCGATGCTTTTTTTTAAAGATGCAGTAAATATCTTCACCCAGTGTTTTTTTTTTTCTAAAGAGGTAATCCTTCTTTTACACTCATATTCTTAAAAATCATTCTTATAAAAATTCAAAGTTTAGAATTATCAACTATATGTCCGCAGATTTGTCAAACTACAAGATAAAGCAACTGCAGTTAGTAGCCTCTTCGGTTAGCCGATCAACCAGATCAGTATTCATCCTTTCTATTGGATGCGTGCAACTTCTGAGCCTAAATTGTAAGTCTGTAATTGCAGAAATAATTTCATTTTTGTTCTTGAATGAATCTCTGGCTTCTAGAAACTGTTTTTGAAGTCATTCCCCCGTCTGCGAAAGGCTTCTTATTTTTTTCTAATACACGACTCACACGGTTGCAGCATTGGATACTGCGCTTAATAAAATAGGGTTGTTGCCCAATTAATTTCGAATTAAATTCTTTTGAACGGAAAATCTGTATAAAAATTTCCGAACATTCTTTTGAAGTGCCTTGCAAGGGTTCCGCTTTTTGAAAGTTCCACACCTGCATGACATATATAGCAAACACATTTTCACTCAACATTGTAAAGAAACACTGTTCTAGCGTTCACACTAGCTTTTGATAGAACGTTCGTATAATAGGAGAGCCGCAGGTGCAGGTATAATCTGTACGGAAAGAAACAAATTTGAAGGCTTATACATTTTTAAAGAAAATGTACTTTTTTTTGTTTCTACTCAAAATATTGTTGTGACTAATGCCACCTGCCTGACGAAGTCAGATCGAAATTCCTCATGGCTAAGGACTAGAATTTTTGCGCCTGTCATTACCTTAGCTTTGAGCACCATGCAGGTGACAGTACGATTTTGCTCAGTTCCATCCCAATTTAGAGGGAGAAAACCCTAGGGGTCACCAGGGTCCTACCACCTCTCTTCCCCTTCCACCAACCACACGAGACGACTTGCGGCTCGACGGCTATTTAGAGTTACCTCATGCGGCAAAGGCACTATACATTTATAAACATCCATGTCTGTCTTCTCCGGGATTCGAACTAAGTCCCTACGGCACCGATGAATACTATATTTTTAGATTTTACGCGTGTATTCAAACGCGCTTTTCAAAAGATTGGACCTGAGTATTTTCTTACCTATCAAGTAATAAATCTGTTTTTTTTTTGGTTTGAAACTGACACAGTTAGTAAAACCCAAAGGTAAACCACCAATTTTGAAATTTATTAACACTTTTCCAACTTTTTTAAAGAAAAGTTCTTAGAGAAATTCATTCATCTGGGTTTTTCTGTGTATATATATACACACACACTTTTTCTACTTATCTTTAGTAAATTCTATTTGCAGTGTTATACATAATTCCACCAACGTAAGCGCAAAAACAGAGGTTCACAAATTAAAATCGAAATCCTTATTCTAAGCTTCCAATGTGCAATAAAAAGTAAAAGCATTTTAAATAGAATCACAAAACTCGTTATTAATAGAGCACCAATTGTGTGTGTGTGTGGAGCTCTCTTCTGGGTCTTGTTCTAAACATCAAGTTTTCGTAACAGATATTGTTATAAATGAAGTTTTTTTTTATGTTCTATTCTTCACATTGTGCGTCTCTGTATGAAACTTTATGAACCCTTTTGTTAAACACCGAGTAGAAATGCAGTTACAGAAAGGTGTTATTAGATCCTGCTTTAAATAGATTCTCGAGAAACAACAGCTGTGACAGATACGAAACAAGGGACCGTTAATTAAAATGTGTTGTCTGGGCTTTTGGGGGAAAGAGACACCTGTTAGAATGTAGAGGGACGTTTTATTAAAGTAACAAAGTATGGATTGCTCTTCTTTTTTCTATTTTTTTGTGTCAAAACAAATTCTAATATTACTTGATTTTACCTATTCCAAAGACTTAGTATGCTCCAAGAAAGAATTAAATAAGATATGTTTTTCTCTCTTTCTGATTTATTCCTTTTGCTTAATTTGGATTTAAAGCGTCGCAATATAATAAAAACTGGATGTAAACTTTCGACGTTAACAGCTACTTTGAACCCTAAAAAACTACCGCATAAAGGAATTAAACAAAAATTTTACTGCTTTTTATATATTATTTTCAGCAATTTTAAAAAGAGAAGTTTTTTAATTATTCTAATTTAAATAATTGCAAGATTTATATGCAACTGAAATTTTTGCTTTAAGACAGGGCTACAAAAAATACCACTCCCACGTTTGGATTACTTTTTTAAAAAAACACCATACTAAAACATATATTCTTTTCTAGGGATCAATGCCAATGAAAATTATTACTTTACCAGCAATTTCTTACAATAAATTATCTAAATTTTACAAACAGCGAAATTTTAGTAATTTTTTTTAAAAAATTCTTTTTTTCTGAGAAAAAGTAATAAACATATATCATTAAAAGTATTACTTAAATAAACTATAGTTAAACCCCTATTTTTGTGCGGTTGATAGGAGCCGCATAAAAATAACTGCACAAAAAAAATGCTCGAAAATTTCATTAATTCTCATATATAACAAGCAAATTCGTCGAAATACTGCAGAATTTTTTGTTTTCGTACAAAAATAAAATCGCATAAAAAAGGACCGCACAAAAACAAGTTCTACTGTACAAGCATTTATCTTGAGAAAGTAATAAAGTTTTAATGTTTCCATTGAAATATAAAAAGTGTAGAGCTGATTAAATAACTATAAGAATTATGATATATTTATGAAGCTGTTATTGAAGTGACAAGACACACGAATTGAGAAATATTCCCACTTAAAATATTATTTTAGTACAGTTAGGGGCCGGGCCCCCGCAATAATATAAATATCAGGGTCAAAAAGTTTCATAGCAATACATTTATAATACTTTGAGTTATCAGACATCATGATAGGTTTTGAATTATTTAAATGCCCATTTCTGATTTTTTTAATTTTATTGTAACTCATCCTCTCTTGGTAGCATAGAAACAAAAAATATTTTATAAAGCCAAAACATTGCTGTATTCAATAAAACACAAACCTAAGATGTATATTTTGATCAAAATGGGTTGCTTCAATGTGTTTGGATATCTTAAATATAAAAGGATGCATTTTTTCAGAAAGTATGACTTGAAAAATCATTGATTTATGCTAAACATATCAATATCGAAAGTCAATTCATGTCATGTCAATTTCAAGGAATATTGAAGGGGTTTTAAATAAAATCATAAAAAAAAAAAGCTTTTATTTTCTAATATAACGACTTGAGATCGTTGGATTGAAGCAGATTCCAGTCTTGAGAGACCTCTGTATGGAATAATCGAAGCAAATATAATTACGACTCACATTAAAATCCAAGAAAGGTGACGAGTATTATTATGATTATGATTTAATTTCCATAATAAACCACTTTTTTGCAGTTAGGACAATAGCTAATCATGACTGAGGCTCAAAGTTTGGTGGTCCGCCACCAGTTGTTTGTCTTTATTTCAAGTAAAAATGCCATGAATCAGTCAATCATTTGAAAATTATCATTACGTGTTGGGTAACGGCATTTCTTTAACCGCTGGTATATTCAGTAATGCAGCCTTCTATTCATTTCAGTTTGTATGACAGTTTTATCGGCAGGAGGACCGTAATTTTTACACACAGCTGCTCGAAATGTTCGTTATTATTTTATTAAGAAAGTATTTACATTCAACTTATGGTTGTACTTGTTTGATTATATTGCAAGAAACTAATATTTATCGCCTATTTTTCAAATTGCTGTCGTCATACTTGATGATAATGTCGTGTCCATGATGAATTAGATTGGGCCATGTGAATGGAAGATAACTCTGGCCAGATATTCTCTATTGTCTTAATGGAGATTTATGTTCATTCGACAAACACTGCAATGTCATGCAAGAAAACAAGGCTGGCAGGGTCGCTTAAGATATGGGACCCTGTCATCTCGGTTTCATGACAGTTGTTGCAGTTTCGATATGTTTTCGTTCCATCAAGGTTAATTTTCATTCTCCCTGTGGTGTCCTGTTGATTTAGTTATTGCTCGGTTACTATTGATGGGCAGATTTGTTGGGAGGTGAACATTGAGTTTCCTCTTCGTTTGTATTTAACCAGATCATTGATGTCTAAAAAAGAATGTTCTGTAGACAGGGCCGTGTTTAGACACATAGCCTTATTCGCCAGTCTGTCTGCACTTTCGTTTTCTGGATGTTTACATGTACTGGAAGCCAACGTAGTATGCAGGTCTTGTTCAGCTCCTTAATTTTTTTTTTGGTGACAGTGTATTGTGCTTTTTATTTGTGATCCTCTATGTTGGATTGCTTCAAGAACTCTCTTTCAATCTGAGAATCTGTTTGAAAATAGGGAGGTCGGTGTACATTATCAATGCTTTACCGATTGCAAAGAGTTCACAAGAGAAATTGAAGGCTCTGAACCTACGTTGCAGTGTGTTTTCTTTTGGGGTTGAAAGAAAGATTTCAAAGATCCTTTATCTGCAATTGTCTCATCGCCTGATCTGTCTGTATGAACATGAATAAATTTCGTTTTTGGATATTTTCCGATGGTTGAATAGATGCATGGCTTAAGGAGGCTTGTGATACCACTTTGATATTCAATTGAACTTTTGAAGAAATGGTTAACTCTTGATTTATGTATTGATAAAAATTCATTGTAAAAACCAACAACTGTCGCTATTTGGCAATATTTTACCCTTGTCCAAATCTTCTATATTATATGTCAGTATTTTGACTCAATCAAAAATTATTTTTCAAAAAGTCATCTTTTTTAATTATTTTACTGTGTTTCTTTTAAAACAGTTTGCTTGATGTGATTTCAATTTTTATTATTCAGCCTTTATATCGTTCTTTTTTAATTACACTCATGGATGTCATAAAAAAGGGGATAAGAACTCTTATCATATGAAGTAAATTTAAGATTAAAATATAGTGTTTACTACACAAAATTTGTTTCAAAGCTTTTAAATCACTGGTTTAAAATTCATTCACCACTAACGAAAATTTTGAAATTTATTTCTGTAGTTAATATACATTTAAATCGGGATTTTTCTTAAATTTAATCTGCTTTTTTTTCTTTCAGTATGCTTGCATATTCGCTATTGAAACAGCGTTAATTTCTTTTAGTTTCTTTTTGTATTTTTGTTCACTCAGTTAGAGGATTAAGGACATCAAATATGTTTGCAGAAAACGAAAACAGTGTAATATGAGCCAGAAGAGAAGCTTTATAATTTAATTTTTTTTTTACAATATAAATGTTCAAATTTTAAATCTGAACTTATTTCTCTCTTTGTAAATGTTTAATCTCTTGATTTTATAAAAAGCATTTTTTTCGTTTTCCGAACTTCTCATATTAGCGGCAAATTGAAATAGAAGTAGAAGCGGTTTTTAAATAAATAGAGCAAATTCTATTCGAAGGAAAAATAGGATTACGCAAATAATCATCTCATCCTGATATGGGAAGAGAAAAAAATGACGCTTTTCATAATTAGTTGAAGATTACTTTTTCAGTTCTAGATGCATAGCGTAATTGTAGCTGCTAGGGTTTCCCTTGAATCTTGGGATGGATTCAATAGGGAGTGTTCTTTTCTTCTTCATTTTTTTAAAGATAATGATTGTTAAAAAAGAGACACAGAAGACATTTACTTTTTATAATTACTAAAAACGTAGCAAAAAGGACAATCTCAAAATAAGATATTGTCTTATTCTCCGTTTGTAAAAGTCATTCATTATTTTGCACCTTTTTTTAAGTGGGGTGGATTGCAGTGCCATCTTTCTTTTAAAAGTCCAATGTCTTACTAATAGTTTTGCAAATGTAAAAGCGCATTATTACCTTATTTGAATGAGGGGAATTGGAAAGCCCTATTTTCTTACGCATACCTAGAATAATGAGAAAACTTAAACATATCTTAATTAAATAACTCTGTTTGTGTAAGATCTGTTGTTCAAATACTAGGAATCGCGGGCGAATCTACTTCGAAGATTGCTTTTCGGTCAGGTGATAGTGCATAATGATCTCATTATTCCTTTAGTATCGACACATGCTTTTTTACAATTTAACTCTGTTCTTGATGTAGTATGGAAAGTCATCTGAAGATTGTATTTGGGAAAGACACATTTGGACTGATAGGACAGTGGGAAATAATATGATTTCAATTATTTTGAAATAATTGGATTATAAATCAGTTTGAACTTAATTATTTTGAAATGACAACATTTAACAAAATGCTAAGAGAAAAAACACAAGCTATCTTCCACAGAAATATTTGCATCCAATTTTATATTAATTTTAAAGTATATATTTATAATAAAAAATCAAACACAAACAAATAAGAGATTTTAGAATATACACTGATGGAAAAAAATCCTAACAACCCTAGAAAGACTTGTGTTAGATAAATGAAATTTGGTCGGCGAATTTGGTGAAATTTAGCGCCACTCAGAACTTGCAAAACCAGGTTGCTTTAAATGCGTGCTGTAAAGTTCGTGAGCGTTATTTGTCTTTAAAATTTGACGTATTGAGTTGATGTTTGCCAAGAATGCCTTTAAGAAGACGAAGAAGCCATTATCAACACACAGCTCACCAAGTTTGAACGAAGTCGTGTAATAGGGCTACGAGAAAGTGGATTTTCATTCCGAGATGTTGCAGAAAGACTCGACCGGAATATCTCCAATGTGCATGACTGTAGGGAACAGTAGTCAAGGGATGGTGCTGCCTCAAGAAGACCGTGTCACTCCTGAGAGGGAAGACCCTCCATATTTGACGTACGGATGTGGCGCATCGTACTGCGTCTGCGGCAGAAATTCGAATTGCAATTGGTACCACAGTGACACAATAAACACTTTTAAACCGATTCCTTCAAGGGCAACTTCAAGTCAGGCGCCCTGTAGCGTGACTCTAAGTCATTCCCGTTGGCGACAACAGTGGTATCAAGCCAAAGTTCATTGGAGGACGGAGTGAAGATCTGTAGTGTTTTCTGATGAAAGCAGGTTCCACCTTGGTGTCGGAGATGATCGTGTGCTGGTCAGAAGTTGGCCAGGAGAACGCTTGCATCCAAACTGTCGGTGGCCTAGACACTCTGGACCTACATCTGGTGTCATAATCTGGGTAGCAATTTTCTGTGATAGCAGGAGCACTCTCGTTTTTATCCTAAACACACTGACTGGAAATTTGGGCGTCACTCTGTTAATTCAACCTATTGTATTGCCATTTATGAACAGCATTCAAAGGGGAATTGAAAAAGATAACGCTCACTCTCAAACCGCTGTTATAGCACAACGTGCTCTACAGAGTGTTGACATGTTACATTGTCCTGAGAGATCACCAGATGTATCTCTAATTGAGGATGTATGGGATATCATTGAACGACGACTCCAGCATCATCCACAGCTAGCTCTGACCATCCGAATATTGACAAAACAAGTATAACACGCATGGAACTTCATACCACACAGCACATCTCGCACCTGTTTGACACAATGCGTGTACGCTTGCTGGCTTACACTCAAAACTCAAGAAGATATACCAGCTATTAATGCAACAGCATTTCACATTTGAATTGCATTTTCTTGAGCTTAAAGTAACATGTTATACTGAAAACGTAACAAATTAAACATGTCAACTAGACAATTGCATTGTCCAAATTTCATTACTCTACAGTAATTTTTTTCTGGTTTTCAGATTTTTCCCCTGTTAGTGTAGTTTAAAATACTCGTAATATTCAGTCACGCACACAAGGAGCAAAAGAGAGCATTCTTTAAGTGTACTTGGAGAAACTCAAAAATAAATTAAATTAAAAACAACTTTTTTGAAGTTAATACGAATACAATCTCTTGAAAAATTGTGAGCTGCGTTCTACATTTTTAAATCGCGAAACATTTTTCCTTGGTCTAAGAAACCAAGTTCATTTTATTTCCATCGAGTTCCATTTCTTCCTCAAGCCCTGATGAGTGTTATCCAAGGCTTCCCGTGGCCTTTGACTCCGCAGTGGCTTAAATGATGAGGGTGTGCAAAGGTCATCCTATATCAGCTCGCAGCATACGTCGAAATCCATTCATCGAGGGACGTAGTGCTAAGAGTTGGAATTGGGAAAAGTAAAATAATTCTACTTTATATATTGATACAAAAATTAATAAGATCAGAATTTTTTTAAGAAAATTTGGAATTGATAAATGTGATTTATACCAAGACATTTTTTTACTTTTGTATCCTTTATATGAAAAATGATTCATACATGATAGCAGATTCTATAGATTTCGAAGCAAATTTCCTAAAAGAATTAAAGATTGTATTGAAAACCTTATGCTGCTTGACTTGACATCATTTTACTGATTCGTGGAATGAAATAATAAAAATACTTTGATAAAATATGAATATTTAAAAAATTAATATGTAATTAATAAATAACTAGGGGAGAGAAAAAAAGGCGGCCTCTGCTCGTCTACTGTGGACCAGCTTTCATTGTATAATTTATGCAACTGTTCATACTCATTGCACCAATTGCAAAACTGTAACTTACATGCATTGTGTAGTTCTGTTTTTTATATAGAAATATTTTTTTTCAATCTATTGTACACAGAAAAAAATAAATTCCAATTCTTCATCTCCGGATTGTATAATTTGTAATTCAATTAAGTGCCTTTTCAAAAACAATGTTCTTCCTCATCTTTGCCTCTAAAGAATACTGAATTTTTACATACATTTTACATTTTTACACATACAAATGTTGTTGAGTAAATACTGTTTCCTTCCATGTCAAACATTAGCCGACTTTTTCAAAACTTTCTAAGGCATTCCCCCGTGGGTGATGCCCTTCTCCTACGTCTTCCTCGTGACCTAAAGGTGTGGGAGTAAATGAAGAACCAGGCGTTGCCATAATCTTAATATCTCTTTATTAAGATCTTAACTTAAACACTATACAATGATAATATTTATATTTTAACTTAGCGGATCTGAGTTGAAGAAACACACAATACGTATTACCAAATAAGCGCTATCCTGCCCACTATATTTAACTTCACACAGTATATACACAGTTCCTAGTATTTAATAGAACAGTCCTACCTCTATATCCTAGGTAGCAGCAACACACTCGAATCTTCAATGTCGTTTTCTTATCTCGCATGGAATGGTATCCAACTTGAACACACTGGCACGAATAGCTGAACACTTGAATATCGGATAACTTCTCACTTTTAACTTTAACACTTCTAACCACAGACTGATGGCTGTGATAGCCCGTTGGTCAGGGTATCAGATCATGGCAGGTATGTCATGAGTTCGAGCCCGGTACCAATAAAGACCCGCTATGTAGGGCAGCAATGCACGCTAAATCTGTCGAGAGCTGAAACGTCCTCCCGTTGGTGTGGTGTTGGTAGTTAGGAGAGGGGGTGCCAGCTCAGGTGTGGTCCACGTTCCTTGACAATGGTTCAAAATTACGTGGTTCGTCGCCGAAAGCCTTCGTGCAGCTGAACAGTGTGACGTTAATATTCATTTACTCACTTACCCTGACCATATACTAGCATAATAGCTTACCAAAGGCCACCCCACTTACGCTAAACTTCTGCTATTTAAAAGGTTCTTAATTTGCATAATCATGCTTCGCTTCTGGATTTGGTTGGAAAGAATTTGTCTTTTTCGGCCCCAAGGAACCCAAGAGGATAATTAATGGAAAGCGCGATGAGCCCGTCACAACCTTCTCCAAGAAGCAAAACGTGATTTATTCGAGGGTCGTAATAGCCCTTAAGAAATTACGTGCCTAAATTTTATCTTTCAAAATTCGTCTTAAGTTTTAACTTTCAACATTCCTCTTAAATTTTAGCTTTCAATATTCCTCCTAACTTTAATTTTCAATGTTCATCTCCAACTTTAACTCTCAATATTTGTCTCAAACTTTAACTCCAAACTTTAACTTTAGCACCAAAATTATCAGTTATATCATTTAATCACCTCAGATTCACTTTTACATATTTATTAAGGAATACTCCATTCGGGTAACAGACCCGGGGGGGGGGGGAAACAGAGAGCTTCTGGCTAAAAAACTGGGGCCATACACAGACCGTACTTAAAATATACTTAAATATTTACAATTTTCATCTGTACAATTATCTTTCCACACACACAGTACTGCCTTTAGGGCTCACAATTCAGACCTAAAAAAATATATCTGCACTTCTGCAATCATCAGGGTCAGCCACCCTGAAAGAAAAACTCTTTAAATATCACACAATACAATTACATTTTATAAATTCCATACTTTATATACAATCATTAAATCACAACTGTTTTTCATATTTACACCTCATCTGGTTTTCTGAATATAATTCCCCTCTAATCGCGCAGCGCTGTTAGTGTTAGTGTTATTGTTAATATGTCTACGCCGCACTCCCAAAACCAGATGCACGTTAATATGAAACAATACAACAATATATATATATGTAATACAATTACAAACATTTTTTCAATTATCACTTAAAACAAACAACCCAAGTAATTCTCATAGCTCAGCGAAGTCATACATAGCAGTAAACAAATGTATATATACAGTTGTTTTCTCCTCAGAATATTGCAAAATTTTGTAAGTACAAAAGTTCATTGTTCAATCTTCTGGAAAAATGCACCTCATTGCAGTGTCAACTTTGGCCTTTCAAAAAAACTTTGATTAACAAAAATGACTTGCGTCTTGCAATAATTCTTCTGACTACCTGTCAGAAAAAATATGTAATGAAACCATACAACCTAATTTTTATGTCTTGTAGTTGACGTCTCCTACTAATACTTCAAGGGAATGGGATGTGTTTGACTGTTCGCTCCTCCTGTGTTTTCCTGGCAATGCTGTTGCTGACCTCTTCTGCTTCTGGTACTCCGGCCGCCTGACCTTTGCTCCTCGGCATAGGGGCTGTACTGTTGTTCTCGGTTTTCTCTGGATCGAACTGGTCCTCCTTGTTGTGTCCTCTTCTCACTGGATGGTCGGGACTCCACTTTTGCACCTCTTCTAGATCTTAGGTTATAGCGGCAGTTACTTGGCATCACTGTTTCATCTATCCTATATCTTTTTCTTAAATAGTGTAAATCGTTACTATTTATCGAAGTTAATTTTCGCTTAACCCCCTGCTGTCTCACACCCTTTTTATACTTCCTCTCTGGTCCTCCAGATCCAGATTGCCACGATCTTTTAAATGCGAGAGCTTCCTTTCTACATTTTTTTTTGTTCTTCTATTTGGTTCTGTCCAAGAGCCGGATGGTGATCTGAGAAGTGGTCTGCGATTACTGGCAATACTCGTGTGCCTCTCACCCTGATCCTTCTTAAGACCTGTTTCTTTTTCCTCTAACTCACACATTTCGCCTGACCCATTATTCCTACTATACTGCGACTCATTTGATCTAGGCTGCCTACCTTCAAAATTACTCGATTTATACCTTGATCTATTGCTATCAGAACTACTGGTTATTATCTCTATCTCGTCACTTTTCCTATGATGATAAAGTCTAACTTGATCTACATGGACTGTTAATCTTTTTCTCGCTCTCCAAACCACTAAATTATACGCTTTACCTCTAGCACTCCATACGGACCTTCAAATTTTGGCTTAAACTTGGCAACCACTTTTTGTGCTGCCGAACTTAAAGGATGCGTTTTCACCAGGAGCCAATCATTAACCTCAATCAATCAATCTCGCCTCCGTCTATCATAATATTTCTCCCACTTTTCATGCTTAGCCTTTGTGTTTCGCCTACCTTCATCAAACAATCTTTCAATATCTCTTACTGCAAACTCAGTTCCGTCCGATACCATTTCTGAAATGGGGTAATCAACTTTCGTCCTAAAAATAATTCTGTAGTTGGTTTTCCCGTCGCTTCATTCACTGCTGTACGAATAGCATAAGCAAACTCACGTTAGAACTGGCCCCATGTATCATGTTGATCATTTACATAATTTGCAATCATTTGCACCAGATCGCGATTCACGCGTTCGGTTCTATTTGCCTGAGGTCTATATACAACAGTTTTCACATGCCTTATGCCTAATCTTTCACTTAAATGTTCAAAAATTTCGGATATTAATTGGGGACCATTATCCTTATCATTTTTATTGGAGCTCCATAACGTGATTTATGCGAATGAAAAGGTGTTTTAATTATGTGCAAATAAAATATTCTCTCAGTTTCTTTAAATAAATATTTTCAATTTATCTGTACAAGCTTCTTTCATCTCATTTTTAATGTAAAACTCATGAAATACATATAGAAGTTATTTAAAGAAACTATTTTAAGTTAAGCCTTTCTTTTTTTCAAACTAATAATATTTCATTTAAGTTCATATTTAAAACATGTAACATAGTAACGTGTTTACATGTTTAACCAAATTAACTTACACTTTGTTTTTCCGCTGATCAGCGCTGTTTTTTAGATGAATTTTCTGATGTTTATCTAAGTTGTTTGAAACAATATAAAATTTAGAAAAAAAGATTGGAATTATTTAGAAAGCAATGGAATAAATACTAGCAATAGAAAACAATATCAAAAGTATTAAATAAAAAATGTTCACATAAAATTATACAGATGCGGTTATGGCAAGCGTAGTTAATTCCATGCACTGTGTTAGAGGTCAACTTAAATGGCTGATTTCATCAAAAAATATTCATGTGTGAAAGAAAATGTTTCGTTTTAAAATGGACTCAAGCATTTAGTTTTGCGCTTTTCTTAATTTATATATGTATATAACAATTTTAAAAATTACAACTTTTTATAAGATACTTCATTTTATTTTGAATGAATAAACTACTAGAATGTTAAAGATTAAACGCATAACCTTTTAGTTAATTCACATGTTCACGAAACATCTCACATACTTTCCCATCGACTGTTTAAATCGGTTGATGCAAAAAGTAGCCCTGGATAGCGTTCTCTACGAGAATGTTCGTAGACGTGGCAGGTCGAATTATGAGATAAGGATTTTAAAAGTAGTTTATTCATTTTCAAAAACACTTACTATCTATTGTAGTAAACATAAAAGTTTACTACCATTTAAAAGAATTTAAAGTAAAAAATCAATTGGACTCGATCTCGGGGATACGCATATCACTCGTACACAAAAACGTCAATATTCCCTTTCATCATCCTTCCGTATTCCTGTTAAAGTTTATCACAGTAGGGCGATAATATTACAATACACAATAAAAACAGATTGATGTTACTATTCCATAATCTTATTTTTATGTTTACATTTTCATGCAAATGAAAAATTTCTTGTATTTAAATATGTGCATTTGATTCCAACGCTCAAATAATTATAGATTTTCGACTTCAATTTAAGTATACAATTCACATATTTCTAGGAACAACTTAGACGAAATTTAAATATATGTTGAGTTATGATAATAGCTGTGTAACCGCAGTTGGATTACATAATTATTCCATATATGACTATCATATAATTATTATTCCATCATGGGAAAATCTAATTAAAGTTTTATTAAAAAATGTCCCATTTTGTTTTCTTGCAGTCAGTCAGCCGTTGCCCTTCATTTACTGGAGAACAGCGTTGTCCGAGGAATACAACTTGTAGGTTGGCTACCTCTTGTTCTTCGAAAGACGTCCTCTTTCTATTCTCATTCATATTATAGACCTTCTGAACAGTCCCAGGGAAGTCTTGCGACAACCGCTTCAGTCTCACACCCTTACGAAATGAGCCCATCTGCCTGGTCTCTACATCGATTAAAATTAGAGTGGTGTGTCGATGGGACGGGGTGAGGATAGACGCATCTACAATCAAAATACCCGGCCCGCTTTTTGGAAAAGTGAATATAATTCAAAACTCACTGTATAAAAATAATTCAGAAATGGGACTGCCAAACAAAAAAATGCTTTGTAAGTAATGCTTATTATTAACTAAATACACTATCCCAGCTTCTGGCAAAATGACATTTTGAAACAAATGTTAGGAGCGTTCCGGGTGCCTTCCTGGAGATCTTGAGGGATAGCTAGTCCACATTCGTGGAACACGTAAGGGAACCGCCACCATCTCGATGAAGATCTTGTTATGTCAATGAATATGGTCTTCATCTTCCAGAACAAAGAGATTCGGTACTCTGGGCCAGTGATGTTCGTTCTGAAAGAATTTGCCTGCTCTTTTTTAAGTCCTTCACACGATGACTGATTTCACATTCAGTTCAATAAAAGTTTAAGATAACAAAGAAATATTTATGAGATGTCTTAATTTTTAGTGGAAAATGTGAAATTTTCAAAATAATTTGTGTGGCATACAGATAATGTGTATTTAATGGCACACAGAGACGTAAAATAAAATGCAATGTGTCAGTAGGGTATTTGAACATAAGTTGCAACATAGTTTTGTTTAATTCTAATTGTATTTTGTCGTAACAAAAATAAAGAAAAGATTCTTCTATTAGTCCTCCATTCAAGAAACGACTTTCACAAAATGTAAGACAATGAAAAAATTTACTCTTCTGGTAAAATGACTTGAAATAAATAAAAATTCTGTTTTTTTTTTTTTTTTTTTT
>BMAV01013750.1:0-30528 GCA_019973955.1 Trichonephila inaurata madagascariensis | reverse complement strand
AGATTCTATTATGAGTGACATTTCAGAACATTTCAACAAAATGTATTCAAAATGAACGCATTATTTACATATCAATCAATCATTAAAACCAATAAGCCAAATAATGCATTTTAAAAATGTATTAAAATAGGAATAAAAAAGACTTTAAATGTAATTCCATTGAATAATTTGATTTTTTAAAGGGGTGTCTATATTTTATTTAGGCTTCTTTAAAATGAAAGAACCGGAAATGGTGAAAAATATGAAATTTAGCTTTCAGTAATTTTTGTGTATTGCTCAAATATTTTTTGGTTCGATGCTATGTTATTTCATCACGATGTTTCGCAAAAAATGTCGTATTAGTATTTTCACACACTATACACACACACACAGAAAGAAAGAAAGCTAGAAGAGGCATTTTTAAAAACTGCATTCAATAATTGTTTAAACAGAAAATTTGCAATTAGTGGTTTAAGAGTCTTTTCGTGGCCTGTTAGGGAAGTTTAGGTAGGGGTAACCAGCTCAGGTATAGTCCTCGCTCTGTGAACGTGGTTTTAAGTTATGAAATCCATCGGCAATGGAGATCGTGTTGCTTCAAAATGCAAAGTAAATTAAAATGAAATTAAATCAAGTCGTGGGAACTGAAACTTTTTTTTCCGTTAGCATGAGTACAATTCACATCAATATGCTGAACGCAGCAGGGTTTGCCTTAGACATACTTCTTGAAAACCCTTGGTTTATTTCAAACTTTAGTTGTTCTATTGTCACACACAGTCGCAATCGAACTTTCATCTTTTACATCCTCGGCACGGGGTGACCTGGAGTTGCGTCGTTGCTTATTTACAAACTTATGCTTATTGTCATGATGCACTTTTATCACAGCAGCCAGTCATCAGTTCACAAAATGTGAGCCCAAATCTAAATCTTTCGCTTAAGAATAACTGTAAGGAATGTGACATTTTCCAAAACAACCTATTTTTCCTTACCATATCGCAAAGCGTCGCCGTCCACATGCTTTAAGTGCGTTACTATAGAGGTTAGTAATAATATAATTTGATCCTATTCACAATAATATCTTAATTTGTTGTAGAAAAATTCTATTAAAATACAAAGAACATTATATGAATTTTTTAAAAAAAGAATCCATTTAATTAAAGCTTCAAAAGCATCTTCAATGTTCTAGTTTTAAACAATTACTCTTACGCTGTTACCAATACAAATATATACTCAATCTTCATTAAAGCAAAATTTATTGGTATAAGGTTTTTTAAAAAAAAACTCTAGCAAATTTAGAATCATTACGGCAGTTAACATTTTGTGAAATATTTTCAGTTGTTTATATCTTTGATATCTAAAACACAATGTTAGGAATTTTTAATATAAAAATGCTATACATTTTTTTAAATGTTGCTTCTAATGTAGAAATATTCTGTAGATGCATGTTTTACAATTATTCTATATTGCGCATGTGTAATCAAATATATAATAAAACTCTCTCATCTCTAGATATAAAATAATCACAGAAAAGAAAATAATCACTTCGATATGCTCATAAAAACAAAGAGAACTTATGTCTATAGTATGCTATTTTATTAAAATTTTATTTAAAGCATCCCTTTTACGAATGCATAAAAAGTACTCGAAGTGTTGGAATCAATGGCATTTTAAGTGGGTGAGATATCGACTCTTAAATTGCTCTTCCGATATTTTCCGCGTACAGAGGAAGCGAAATATAAAAAGTAGGGGGATATCGAATGCCACAGGTTCGTTATTGAGAGAGAATATTAAATTTCCTTCAGCTGTAATGAGCAATTGATTTTTATTTCCCACTCTTTGAAATCAATAGGAGAAAGAGGGCATCGAATTTTTTTCCCTCTCAACTATTTCCCAGAGTAGCAAGTTTCTTCCTTCGGCTAACACTGGTTAAAATTCCACTTAATGTGTTGCAAACTTTACATATTACTGATTTATAAAGGAAATAATGATAAAGGTTCGAAAATTTATCAATTATTTGAATCAAAACTGTTTATTTTTTTTGACGTTTTATTTAAAACTGACTTACATAAAACGAAAATTTTAAAAGCCTATCAACAAAAACAAAGACGCATAGGGTGAACCCAAAGTCTTGTTCGGATTATAAATTTTTTTTACAAAATAACGTTTAATATACTAATGTAGTTGTTGTTTCACTGTGGATTGGACACTTGAAGCAGTTGTTTGAGCAATAGCTGATGGGGGAGCGCTCCTTGAAACGGGAAAGCATTTGTCCTTCTCTGTCGAAATGGCGTCCATTTAAGAGATGTGTGCTTTGGATTTCGATATTCTTATGGATGCAAAATTCCTGGTGCCAAATCAATAAAGCGATTGCTTAAAGAAACAGACAGCATAAAGGATGTTCCCAGAAGTGAAGCAACTGTTGAATGTAACACTTGGCGGGAATACCGCTTCGATATTCTCAGAGAGGGCGCACGTTGAAATTTACTGTAGTCAATGGTGCCTTATAAAATTTATAAAAATACTTTTAATATATTGAAAAAAAACATCTGTCTGATTATAATAGTTTGAGCTCAATAAATATTTATAGTATGAGCAAGACTTTAAGTTCACTGTATATTTGATACTCGTTAAAATGTATAAATAAATACTACTTCTGGAATGCAAAACAATTCAATTGAAAAAGAAAAAAAATTATTAAATGATCAGCGTAGCAAATGTTTATGAAATTCTACTTTTCTTCATAAAAGGAAACAGGTGCGTGACAAAATATTCTCTCGATAATAACTGAGGAGAGCTTCGATGAAATCTTTTTTATAATAATTCCCACCAACACTCCTCTTCTGTTACCACTGCTCGCAGTGACACTCTTCTTTTCCCTGACACGCAATGGATTGCTTTGATCAGAAATGGAATCTAATTTCTTCATCAAGAAATCCTGCAGCTGGAAATGTTTTCGTCCACTGACGCTATTCCTTAATTTAGCGCTAAAATGTTTTGTTAATAGAGCGACGATACACGTGTCTACATCGATTCATTGTTCTGCAGATTTATGCATTTGTAACTGAAAAGCTAGCAAAATCAATCTCAAATAATTGAATTGTTCTTTAAAGGACATGTGATTTTTTTTAAAAAAATTTGCTCATTGACGACTCAACATGCAAATATAATTTCATTTTTTTATGAAAAGGATTTAAGTCTAATGTACTAAATACGAGTACTTTGTCTATTCTTCATTGTTTCTCAAGATTTGTGTAGAGCGATATTGTGTTGAAGTTAAAATAATATAACAAAATCTTGATATTTATTCGAATAGATGTTAATTAGAGAGTGGCTGTAGGAATGATTCACGTGATTTTCCATATACTTATTTTAAATAATGGACTGTAAGCAATACAAAACAATATTCAAGTTATATTAAATATATAAATCATTTTGAAATAGTGCGATGAGTGTTTGAAATATTTAACATCGAATAGCGAGAAAAAATTATTCAAAAATAATCATTGCATTGTTTAATCAATTTTTTTATACGTGGGTCTAAATGAAAGTGTTACTTATATGCTTTGGGTATTTTTAATCAAATTAAAAAAAATTGTACAAATACACATTCTATTTAGAACAAAGAAAAAGAAAAGTGACCATTCTTGAAGTGTAAATAAGTTTATTTGAACGAAGTGAGCAAATCAGATGGGAATTAATAGGAATACAATTACACAAAACGCTTTTTTATGTGTTTCAATTGTTTTTATATTTTGCTAGAACCCAACCACAGGTTAAATGAGTTAAATTCTTAAAATTTTATGAAAAAGACAAAAAGATAAAATAAAATAAATTTAAATTTAATATTATGAAGTTTTCATCGATATTGTTCTTTATACAACTAGATACATTGATTTAAGGGATATATGTTTTGTTCAAAGGCTACTTTTGCAGATACAGGAAGTCCTCCAAGTTTACCAGCCATTTCAAGGGCACCATCTAGTGGTGTCTCTCGCTACCAAATTTTTGACACTTGAATTATTTTTAATCAAAGCTGTCTTCGGATGCTAAATATTGCCGTGATTTAATTTTGCCAAACTAGAGCATACCTTAGCCAAATTAATACTCAAGAGATCTTTTACACGCTTTATAATCTTATGACATGCATGCCTACGATTTTCGCATCCAGAAAATCTATCGACTTCAGCCGGAGTCGAACCCGTAACCTTCGGCTTATAAGGTGGGCACGCTACGTCTAACCCACCAAACCGACATTATAAGAGATATGTTGTTAAAAGTATCTGATAGAAAATAAGTATATTATTTTAGAATATGTCTTAAAAAACTAATACTGAACTCAATGGTGCAACGGCCCATTGGAGGGTCAAGGACTATTGTGCCATCTCAGTTTTCGTGACCCTCAGTGTTAAGGTGCATAAGTTTCGGTCAGGTGATCACAGTCTGATACGAATATCCCAGTGTTTTGTTCCCAAGCAAGCTCATTTGTCAACACACTGAAGGGATAAAAGCATAAAACGATCTTTTCCCTCCAACCGGACCTGTGACTTGGAAGCGCAATACACTACCATTCAGTACTATCTGTATAAATGTTACCCGCAAAGTATGAAATGCCGGCATTCTATAGAATGCCTGACGTTTTTAGGCAAAGTATGAAATAGGAGAATTATTACATACTTTGCCTAGGCATTCTATACAATGCCTAGGCATTCTATAGAATACCAAATGCTACTTAGGCAAAGTATGAAAAAAGGTTTTAATAAGGCTATTTTATAAATGACGTGCATTCCTAAGAAATACAAATGTTATACTAGAAAAATAATAAGAGTGCCATTAAAAAAAATGTATTCAAAATACGTAAAGAAAAATGGAAGTTGTACTGAACAAGATTATTGTCTTTCTTATTAAGGAAACTTGGCATATTTTGAACTATTATTTTTTATTTATGTATTTAAAAATTTTATTTAGCATTACACATAATGTCCTTATTCAAGAAAATAATACGAGATGAAATTTTGCGTAAATTATTCATACAATTTTAAAAAATTGAAAGTTTAAAAAAAAATATGGAACATTTTTAAATAATACTCCTTTTGTATTTACTAATTATTTGACCTGAAATATTTTGTTACTTTCCTAAGAATGTCTTAAACAAATTTATGAATCGATTTTACAATAACTTAATTAATGTTAGAGAAAAAAATAAAATGTAGATATGCGTGCTAAAATTCAACGAAAATACCGAAATCTCCTACATTAATTTTTTTTAAAGTATTAAGTTTACAGTCCAAACTGAATGCCTAATTTTGTTACATGCATTATACATAAAACACAGAGAAAAAAAGCGAAGTGATTGATTAATACACTGCTGACCACCGTAAATGCAACACCAAGAAAGACAACAGATAGCACAAAAAAATTTATTTTGTAGATAACATGTTAAGCAAGTATCAAATGATTAAATTTATAGACTTCTGTGAAGTGTGGTTCCTGCCAGAATCAGTAGCCAGAGTAGCCGCCATTGTTGGAGATCACCGCTGCCTCACGCCTCGGCAATGATTCAAAGAGACTTTGGATGAGTTCTTGGGGTACAGCAGACCAAGCAGCTTCCACACGTTGCCAAAGTTGATCTAGTGTGGCAGCTGGGGATGTAATCTGGGTCAATCGTTAAGGAACCATGGAAACCGGAGAGCGAGCCGGTCAGGGAAGCAATTCAATCTGGTGATTGACGAAGAATCTTTGGACAATGCGTGCCCCGTGTGGTCACGCATTATCCTGTTGAAATATGGCTATGGCCAAGCTCTGAAGGTAAGGAAGGACAGCTGGCTCCAACACCTCGGAGATGTAGCACTGGCTGTCTAAAGTAACAGCAATGCGTACTAGAGGAGTGCGAGAGTGATATCCAATACCGCTCCATACCATAATACCCGTTGCAGGACCAGTGTGGCGGTGCATAACACGGCTGTTCAGCATCCTCTCTCCACAGTGTCTCCAGACTCGAATCCGACCATCGTGATGTTGCAGACGGATGCGTGACTCGTCAGTAAAGACAACTTCATTCCACTCTGCCACCCACATCCTTCTTTCATTGCACCATTGGCGGCGGAGACGTCTGTGGTTCTGCGTCAAGGGTAGACCAAGCAATGGACGTCTTGCGGATAGACCACTCTGCTGTAAAGGCGTCGAATGGTACGCGCAGACACTGAGTGATGCGTTACAGACTCAATGTGCTGTGCCATGGTTCGTGATGTGACTGAGCGATCCGTTACTGCCATGTGCACAATTTGCTTGTCCTCACGTGAAGTGGTGCACTGCGGTTGAAGCGATCGACCGCGTCGGTTCATCGTACCCTCCTGCATCCAACGGTTACATATCCGCTTTACAGTTGTTTGGTTTCGTCCAACACGACTACCAATTTACCTGAAAGATAATCCACAATCTCGGTAGGCCACTATCCTTCCTCTGTCGAACTCGGATACTTGATCAAAAGCTGATCGCTGTTTTCTACGAGACATAACTGATCGTTTTTTTAAAAACCCACACAAGAAAAACACAATTGCCGAACTTAATATCGTCGAAATCTCCAAGCCTTAAATAGCGCTTTGAGGTGGCGCAAAAGGCGCGCGTGATGTGCGTCTGCCCTGAAATTCTAATCATTTGCATATCTCCCCTTCACTAATGCATGTTGCAAATTTCATATTATTTGCATGCTTCCATCAGGGAGTTGCATTTACGGTGGCCAGCAGTGAATTTATGGAAGGAGAAGCATTTTGAATGCGAAAAAACACAAACTGAGAAAACCATTGTTAAGTTTGTAATTCTAAAAAAATAATTATTATAAGTTCTAATAACATAAAATATCTCTTTAAAATATTAGCTACATATTTTCGTAAGAATAATCGCATTTTAAAATTATTTCAAATCATATATTTTATAAGCGATCCCTTTTTAGAGAGAGTATATATATAATTGCATAAGAAAACTCAAGGAAAATGTTAAAAAATTTTTCTACAATTGCACACATTTTATAGTTTTTTTCCCCACATTATATTGAAATATTATATTTTTATGGAAATCATATGATGAATAAGAACTGAAATCATAAAAAAAATTTTTTTTAAAAAGCCTTAAGGTATCCGACTACGTTTGGAACCATGATTTTAAAAAAGCGCATAAATGTATAATTTTCATGATATTTAGTGTCACTTAGATTAGAATCCATGTATAAAATTATTTTTAAGACATTATGACAAAAAAAATTATTTAAATACAATATTTTGGCAAAAAATTAACTTAGAATAACCTTTTTCCAAATGTTTTCCTTTTGTAAAAAATGCTTCTATTGTATTAATATTTTGCCTGTATATAGAGCAGACCTCTGTACAGAGGCTCAAATATGATTCTTGAAAAATTCACATTATTTTCAGAGTTACAATCATTTGAAATAGTTATCGCGGCGCATTTTCTTAAAATTTCTCCCTTCTGTTTTCGTAAAACATGGATAAACCGACTTCCAAGTTATGCGTATCAAAAATTCTAGTTGAGCCTCTGTACAGAGATCTGAGCTATATACAGGCAAAATATTAATACAATAGAAGCATTTTTACAAAAGGAGAACATTTGGAAAAAAGGTTATTCTAAGTTAATTTTTTGTCAAAATATTGTACTTAAATAATTTTTTATTGTAATACTATTCATAACCCAATTTTATATACATTGTCTAATCTAAGTGACGCTAAATATCATTAATACTATCCATTTACTCGCTTTTGCAAAATCACGGTTCCGAATGTAGTCGGATACGTTAATGAAAAAATTTTACATGCTCATATTTCTAAAGAAGTACAAATTATATAATTTAAGAAATATCCTGCTTTATTTATAAAAGCTTCTTTTTTTAGTTATCATTTCACTTTTTACAATAGCTTTTTTTATCTCTCTCATTTTTTTTATTTAAAGAGGGATGTATGTGTTTATATTTTTCATTTGAAGTTTTTTCAACTTCTAATTTTCAGGCATGTAAAAATGATGTGTATCATTAGAAAGGTAATAATGCAAAGAATATAACTAAATAAAAATAAACAAACGATATTTTGATCACTTTTAGGGTGCCAAGTCCTCTTAAGGGAAATAAAACCTGGTTCATTCGATCCCTCTCTAACTGCTCTTCCAGTTATTATAATTTCATGCTCATAGGGCTAATCCTTACTTAGTTTTTAATTGTGTTGTAAACTTTTAAAATTTATTTAAATCCACAATATCTTGGCGCCTGTTTGAGTCTTGGGCTTGAGATTTGAACCAACTGTTCCATTCGTCGAGACCCATCCAGTCATATACTTGACTCCCATTGTGTAGGCATGGGGAGGGCTTAAACACTAAAATATCATGTTCCCATGTTAATCCTACGGGGTCTGAAAAAATTTCACCCCCTCAAGAAATTGAGCTTAGGACTTGATTTTTGGAGGTACGCCCTAATTTCGTGTATGCGCGAGCCTTACGTGGAATTGGCTCCCTCCGGTGCTCCCCTCCCCAACAGGGCTTCCCCATTAATATCTCGAATTCTATGCTACCTTGGTCTACCGCATCGGCTGGATTCAATTGTTCTCCATATGAGATCTTCAAATATGTAATTTTATCCCAATAGCCCCATTCCTCCCCTTGAATAGCCCTATGAGCATGAAATTATAATAACTGGAAGAGCTGTTAGAGAGGAATCGAATGAGCCAGGTTCGAATAGACTGTGAGGCTCGGGTGTCGGGATATTGGCCAAAAAGCTGTAGAAGGGGTGGGAATGCACCGGGGGGATGTGTCCCAGCAGATCCTAACCATAACAAAAATGTTACGATCCCCCAAATATCAGTCCCTTAGCACCAAAAAAGAGGCATATTTTTTTCATTTCATCATTTCACTAAAGCAGTTTGGGGATTTTACTAATTCACTTACAACAGGGAAAAGACAAAGAGAATTCATTTTAACATCTTTCGTGAATTGATAATCTCCTATAGGGATTTGACGAAAGCCCTAATTTCATCATTTCCCTGCGACATATAGGCGGTGACCTTCAGGGGTGAAATCATGAGATTCTTTCTCCCCTGTCAATCAAAGGGTCGCACGTACACACAAGTCATTCCCCTGTGCTGTATTTAATACTTTGCCGGTTTCTCATTTGGCATTCTATAGAATACCTAGGCCAGGGGTGTCCAACCAAAATGACCTTGTGGGCCACTACATAAAAATATTATAATATCGCGGGCCGCACATAAAAATATGTGCATTTATATCACATTTGGAAACAAAAAAGCATTTATTGCAGTGAAAATTTAAAACAAAATGAATTATTATTATTGTTTTCATTATTTTTCATGTATACGGACATAAATAAAATAATATTGATATAACATAATAATAGAATGATCAAATAATGTTTAAAATATTACAGTTGCCATTTTCTTGAAAATTATGGAGTTCCTTTTGAAATCATCTTTCGTTACTCATTGTTGAAATTTGATTGTGCTGTCATTCGCAAACGATCAAGTATACATTGCCCTTTATCTTAAACGTCCCGAATATTTTTTTTTAACTTTAAAAAACATCTCTGACTGCCTCTTGCTTTTTGGGCACTCCAAACAGAAAAGGAGGAGGAGAAATGAAATTCGCACACACAGAGAATCATGTATTATCCATAGTAAAGGATATGCATAATGCAATTCGGAATTTATTAAAAAAGTAATTTATTATAGTAAAATCAAACGTAGCTGTTTGATAAAATATATATCTATTTTAATTTAAAGGACGTATCTATTATCAAAAAGGATTTATTTTAAACAAGAACAGTTAACAGGAAAATACATTGCAGATTTATACATATATATATATATATATATATATATATATAAATTTCCCCTTAAATAAATTTCAAAATGAAAAAAACTTTAAAAACTTGATATTTAAAAAAGAGTCGGTGGGCCGCAACTTACGCACTGGTGGGCCGCGTGTTGGACACCCCTGGCCTCTGCAATGTATGAAATAAAAATCATTTCATACATTACCGGTTAGTTTTAGGTATTCTATAGAAGGCCGGATTTCATACTTTGCTGGTAACATATATACTATGTATTAAAATAAGGATTACTTAACATTGAGCGACGAAAAAGTGTACTTTATCTGAGTTTTGAAGAGTTATATTTATATATCTAATGACCCAATAGAGCTACATGGAAAGTTATTTATGAGGGATATAAGCATTTTGAATTCAGTTTATGTGATAAAGATACCACCTAGTCTACACTTTAGTACCTGACTACGCTGCAGTAATCATCTCTACTTTCATTAGTAATTGACACACAGAGACTAATAGTAGTAGCAACTCATCATGTAAAGATCAGTTGACGCGATTAAAACTATTGGGTACACAGAGGTTTTTTTATAACAAAAATAATAGCTGAAAAAGAGAGAATTCTAGGGAAATTCTCTCTATTAATGCATCAAAATAAGAATTTACAGTGAATTCGAATGATAAATATCATCGATATACAAAGCAAGAATATTTTTAAAGAAATATTTCATGGTTGCGGGAATCGAATAGTCATGATCGCGCGAAATGGTATCCACATTGTTTCATCTTCTGGTGAGATTGCGTATAGAGGCTAATACACGTTGAATCTCTCGAGGTTCAAAGTTCTCACGTTGGCGACCTTTGTAGAGGGGAGTAGCTTAAGTGTCACTTGATCGTTGCGAAAAGTGAAAAGAGGTTCACAATAGCTTTTGTGTTGCTTTGAAGAGTGACGTTAATCTTTTTCTAAATAATTTCTAGTGTTTTACATCAGTATTTTCGTGTAAAGGCGAATGAAAAATATCAATATAACCTTATAATGGATTTTATCGCTTTTTTTTATACCTAAGTTAACCAAAGATTGTTCATTCGATTCTAAAAAGATGTTACTTTTTCTTTTGAGGTATCTGGATGGACTTTTTAATAGGCTGCATTTTTTGGGAATCCTTCTGCGTCAAAAGAATGCGCTCTTTGCACTGACAACAATTTCATTTTTTAAAATTACTTTCTTCCTAGGGTGTTTTGCTTTTATTTCTGTTTTCTGAGATTCGGCACTAATTCTATAATAGAGGTCAGTGGCATAAAATTGATGAAGGTAAAAGAAATGCAAGCTCGATGTGGAATCACTCTTTATGTTCGTGTGAGTTTAGTAAAAAATTAGTAAAAGTGAAAGTTGAGATTTTAAATATTTCTTTAGAGCTTTCACATTTAAGAATCGGTTTTCATATAAGGCTTTCGATATGGAAATTTTATGAGGATGCCTTTCTGTACAAGCGTTAACAAAAAGGCTTTACGCTGTGTTTTGCGTATTTGCCAAATCGCTGTCGGAAAGAAGCAGGAAAAAGTCCCTACTCTTTCGTCGTTTTTAAAATTTCGATCCTTCTTTTCTTACAGAAATCAAACAAAAATAATTACATAATCGGAAATATCATTTATTTTGCCACAATACGATATAATTTTTTTTACAAGATAACGATATATGCGTTTTTATGACCAGAACTTTTCAATCGTTCTTTACGGATTTCTCATAACTGTAATGAATTGATATTCCGTACTAAAAAATTCATACTTTGGTTTCATAGAATCAGAGATTTAAAATATGAAATACCGGAATTTTTTTCTTACGATTTTTCAAAAAATACTCAAATTTTTAATTAGACATTTATCAGCAATTTACAAAAATATTTACAGAAAACCTTTTTTTCATGCGTCAAACGTTATTATCCGTGTTCTGTCCAGAGATTGAAAATATTGTTTAAAAATTATGGATTTTTTAAAAAAGTTTTTGTGTTTTTTGTCTAATACCCTTTTCACAAGAATTCATTTACGCGGTATTTTATTTATTTTTTTTTCATTGTCGTTGATCTTTATGTTTAAAAATTACCGTTTTTTGTTATCGATGTGGGAAACTTGGAAAAATTAACTTAAAAATAAAGCCCTTAAAAAATTAAAACTTTAAAATAAATTCGCAAACTACGTTTACTGCTGTTTTGCCTTCTGGCGTCATTGGCATCAAAAAGCTAAACGACTTTTTTGCAGGTAATGGCTTATACTTATTATAAAATAATGAATATGCTCGTTTTAAATAACACATTTTACATCAGATGCGTTTCCATTTTTCCATAAAAATTTCATCCGTTTGTCAACCCTTCTCTTAATTTATGAAGTATGGAAAGAAACAATTGAAAATAAACCAAATGTTGAAACGTTTCTGTCATTTTGAATATTTTTCTTATATAGTGTGAATGTAAATAACAAATATTTCAAATTTATTTGTTTTTTTAAGTTCTAAGAGTATTTTTATTGTTATATATACTGTAGTTGTGTGTGCCAGAAGCCTGTTGTCACAGTGATTAACAATGGCGAGAGTCAAAGTGAAGTAAATCAACCTTTTTAACAATGTACTCATGTTCTACGAATAACATATATTTATGTAACATAATTGATGTATATTATATTATTTTACCAAATCCAAACTAAAAATGTGAATAGAAGAAAGAAAATGCATGCATGGTTTTAGTATGATATGAGAAACGTTTATTTACCCTTTTGCCCACTCTACATAATTAAAGACAATCGTACTTAAGGAGTCAACTTCAGTCGTGCGTTTTAATACTTTCATTTAATAATTAATTTCATTTTAATACTTTCACATAAAATGTATTTATTAGAAGTTGTTGCGAGCCGAAATATTTTCTATCGATAAGTTTACGGGACTCAATTTTTTGTTGGACTTCATGAGCAAAAACTCATTAATATTTTTCCCCTA
Source organism: Trichonephila inaurata madagascariensis (assembly GCA_019973955.1). Classification (NCBI taxonomy): domain Eukaryota; kingdom Metazoa; phylum Arthropoda; class Arachnida; order Araneae; family Nephilidae; genus Trichonephila; species Trichonephila inaurata. Next base: position 17,734 of record BMAV01013750.1, on the reverse strand, counting down.
TTTATTCTGAGAATGTATTAGTGTAATGAGACGAATATATACCCGTTTAGTTTGTTAAGATTACAATTGTTTTCAAATGAAACATTCCTTAAAGGGACTATAGAATCTTCTTGTCAATTCGACATGTATCTTTAAAGATGTGTCAGTCTTAGGAATTGTTATTTAGGGCCATTTTATATATAATTCCTTCTTATTGACTAATTTCTTTCTACTATGGCATCTTATATAAGGCGGCATTTATAGGAATGAATTTCATTTCTCATAAAGAAGGAAGATACACTATTTTTTCCGTATCCCGTATTTTAGTATTTTCCACATGAAGCCTGTCTAATGAATTAAAATCTTTCTCCTGTAGATTGGCTTTCAGATAAGTAGTGTAATATATATGCCAATAAAAAAATTCTGAGGACTCAAATAGTTCGATCAAGTTTATTAAAATAGTGATCGCATGATTATATCATAACTTTGATTATGATCCAAGTCCAAAATCCAGAATTTGTGCGACATCTTGTAAACTTTCATGTAAATAAATGAAAAAAAAGCAAATCTTCATCCGATTCTCATGCGAAATAATCGGAAGGTTGGGCATAAATGAAAGTAAGCTTCAGAATCCTCGCGGTTGGGCGTCGAAACTTAGGAATGAAATACATCAGAAGTCCATCTGGAAACCAGGTGCTCGCGGTTGCCTTGTGGTTAGGATCACGAACTCGTGTGTGCCTCACCTGATTGTCAGTAACATCAGATCAAGGTCCCTGAAATTCATCGTGGTTAAGGGCAAGATTTTTACGCCAGTCGTTTGCCTTAGCTTTGAGCACCATGCAGGTGGCAGTATGATTTTGCTCGGTCCCGCAACCAATTTTGAGGGAGAACATGCTGGGGGTAGTCAGGGGCCTCCCACCTCTCTTCCCCTGCAACCAACCTCACGAGAGGACTTGCGGCCCAACGGCTTTCTTAGAGTAACCTCATGCCGCGAAGGCACTATAAATTTACAAACTTTCTTGATTTTTCCGGTATTCGAACCCAGTCAGTCCCTACGGCACCGCAGCCAGCGTCACTAACCACTATACTGGATGGGTGGCATATACTATTTCTTGATGATTGCAGAATACATATGGCATTATGCACAAATACGAGATTTTTACAAATGCTTTAAAATCTCATCGGCAATTATATATTAAAGAATTCAAGAGTCTCAAAATATTAAATAATTGACTTACTGGCATCTTGGTTTTGAAAAATCATGTTTTGATCATAGAAAAAATACTTCCGGAGGGGGTTTATGGTTAAATCAACAAAAAGAAAATACAAATGCTTTCACACCATTTGAATATCGATTTCACTTTTTTTTAAATGCTGAAAAAAGATTTAAAAAATTAAAAAAAGAAACCCTCTCCACGAACATCATCAAACGGATGCTGGAAAGAACGAATCGTGCATTGATTATGCGACTCTACGGAAGTAGAGGACCTTCAAATGATTCGTTTACCTGCCTTCGTCCTTGAAGCCACTCTTTATTTCTGGCATAATTCGCTGCATGGAAGCGTCACGCAAAATATTTCACTATACGCCGGGAACTAAAGTTTCGCTTTTAACTAGCAAACAGACATTTTCTCTGTGGGTGAAGCTATTGTTATTCAAAGCAGGAAGTACAATGTTTTGTTTAGCTTGGCTCTGAAATGGTTGTCTTTCAAATGAATGGGGTATACAACACTAAAGGGGGTATTTAAAATTCATAACACGAAACATTTTAAGAGAATATCTTACTATCCACTAGACTTCTGCAGCATTATTTCGCAGTGAAGTGTTCGTAAAAAATTCGCATAAATTATATTTTAAGTGTAATACTTCAAAGGATTTAAAATTCACTTTAAGAATAAACTGATCGCAAAAAACAGGAAAAGAAAAATTAAAAGCCTCTTATCAAAAAAAGAAATATTCGTTAGAAATTTAAAATACTAAAAGAAAAGTGTTTTTCTCTTTACAGAATTATCTCAGCTAAAACAGCTGGTGTGTTTGTCTTAAGAGAAAAATAAGCGAATCTGCATTATTTCGTATGTAAAATCGCATCGTTCCTAACGGTAAACAAATCTTAAAACACGGCCTTTTATAGAACACTGAAACAAACTACACATCCACTAGAATAAATCTAAATTTTAAGACGTTTATTTAAAGAAGACTCTTGGTTTTTGATTGAGCGTTATTTCAGAAATATTTTTTTTAAAAAATATAGCTCTTCATGAGCTGCTTGATGGTAAATGTATAAATTTTTATAACTTTTGCAGAAAAAAAATTACGGTATTATTAAATGTTCCTTCATTTTACGACTGCATATGTTTAATTAAATTTTATATGATGCGTATTTTTTGACATACATTTAATTGACAGAAGGTAGCGTAATTCACATTTTCACGTACTAATAAACTTAAAAAACAAAATTTTTGAAGTTTACTCCTTAAGAATCGATTTTCATATAAATCCCTCGGTATGACAATATTATGAAAAATAGAATTTGAAAAAGTGCTAACAAAATGCGTTACGCTGTGTTCTGTGCATGCTCCAAATCGCTGGAGAAGAAAGCGGGTACTTTAGTGCTTTATCGGTAACTTAATAAGCGAGTCTCAGCCACCGAGAAGCAGTGATTCATTTGTCATGTTAATGGGCTTTGGATCTCTAAGTCACCGGTTCTATGCTCCGTTCAATAAGCATATATTTTAAAGAAAAAGTGATCAATTCAAAACTGTTATTTAAAACAATAATAACTATTCCTTATTTTAAAATTTAGCCTTATGTTTACTCTAGAAAAATCATTAATAGCTGTCTTTCTTAGGACATCGGATATATTTTATTTTATTATTTTTTTGTCGTTTTTAATAAACTAGATTTTATTTTACTAGATTGTCACGAGAAATTAGAAAATGATTATTAATATTCAAATCAAAATGTCCAAATCCCAAGAGAGAATTTATTATTATAAACTAATAAATATGTTTGTTTCTTATAATACATTTTATGCACACATCAGATACGTTTCCATTTTTTTATAAGAATTTCTTCCGTTTGTCAATCACTCTTAATTTACGAAGTACGGAAAGAAACAATTGTTTGAAAGAATCAAATGTTGAAACATTTCAATCATTTTAAATGTTTCAATTATATAATGAAAGTACATATTGAAGACTTGAAATCTATTTTATTATTTAAATTTCTAAGTATATATATATATAATATGTAAAATAATGAATGTGAGCTTTAGATTATACGATAGGGGATTCTAAACTACAAAAAAAAAAAAACAGTATCATGTACATTTATTCATACTTGGCATAGATTTCAATATTGATTTCGTTAAAGATGAAGAATTGAGATAAGTACAATTTTTAAAATTAGAGCTTAATTTAGATATTGCTTCTGGTAGAGAATTAAGGATGACTAGTTATGGTACAACCATTGTTACGGCGTTTTCACGAATCGTATATCATGTATCAACCGACTTTCACGTTGTGATGAGCACACGCGTCTTTTCATTAACATGTCCTTTGGGTTCTTTTGGGGCCAGGATTAATGACAACTCTTTTCTAACCATAACCCAAGAAGTGAAAAGTGAATATAAGATGATAATTAGATAGATTTTAAACATCAGAAGTTTCAGTAAGTGAGGTGGCAATTTGGGAAATGTTATGATAGAGATAGATACGATTGTGAAGTGACAGCCAACAGAGGTTATCCCGAAGATAGAACCATTGGGTCAAGGTGCATACCATTGCACTCGAGTAAAGGCACAACTCCCCCATGATTAGATTGGTGATCGGATCAAGGTATTATTGACTATTTAATTTTAGGACTTGTGTGATATTATTGGACTTGAGATTAGGCGAGTTAGATATTGATAGTGGTCTGAATTACGTTATTTCGGTATTACTTATATTGTGTGTTCTGTCATCGTAGATTCTCTCACATATATTACTATTATCTAATCTGTTAGAAGCTTAAGTTTGAAGGCCTTAATAAAGACAAATTAAGATCAATGGAACCTTTTAGTTCTTTCGCAAATCCTGCGCCTCTAGCTCACGCAGATAATCCAGGAGAAGGGCACCCTAGGGGTCAAATTCACATTGGCTCACAACGAGATTTAATTTATATGACCCCAGGGTAAGAAGCTCGAATGGGTTTAATGTTTTACCAAAAGTGTACTATTCCGGGTCCGAGAATGTGACCGAATTTTTGGAACGTATTGATAATCAAATAAGATTACTAGAAATATACTCAGTGATGTATCATGTACTTATTTGAAAGGTCATCTGCTGGGAAGGGCCGAAGATTGGTATCAGATATTCGGATCAGCGTTAATGCAGAATACCGCCACAGATTTCGCGCAATCAAAAGCATCCCCTGCGATACGAAACAAGAAAGATTTAGTGATTAGGTTTTATGCGAGACAGCAGAGAAAAGACCAGGAGCCAACGGATTTTGTTTACGATTTATTAAAGCTGAACCAAAAATTAGAACTGGGGATGTCGTAGGCAGACTTGGTGGATCATATTTTCGTTATACTTGAACCACAAGTCCAGGATTACGTGGAGGTTAGAAATCCAAAAAACACGGTCCAGTTTTTGGAGGTCTTAGCTAAGTTTGAGGAAAGATATTCTTGCAAAGCAATGCGTGGTTCGGGGAATAGTGATAACGTGGAAAGACGAGGTTGGAATGAGCGTAGGATGTCTAATGCTGGCGATAGTTGAAGAACTTGGATAAATTCGGAAGTTGTGCGTAGACCGAGTAATGCAGAAATGATTATAGGGGTAACTACGAGAATGGTCGTCAAGTAAATCAGGGGTTCGAGAGCAGGAATAGATTTCAGAAGGATGATCGAATTGGGATACCAATTTAGAAATGGAGGTCAAAATGTCTGTGTGGGTGACGATTTTAGTAGAGGGGACCGCAGAAATAGAGGTTCGAGTGAGAATTTTAGTCAAGGCGATAGGATGCAAAGGGGACGATTGAATGTTTTGAATGTTAGAAATGTTCAAAGTGATCAGACTCAGTCAGCAGATGATATACGGATTAAACTTTCTGCAATATGTATGTCTCCAGTGGAGCTCCCATATATTTCTGTTTTATTAAATGAAACATTTACGAAAGCGTTATGGGACACTGGAGCGGTGAAATCATTTATATCGGAGTAGATATACAGAAAATACTTTTTTATAAGCAAGTAAAAAATGGCGTGCTCAGGTGATCACAGCACAGGGAGCTAAGTGTCAAAATGTAGGAATTGTGGAATTGAATGTTCGAATTAGGGAGTTTGAAAAGCCTTGGTTGTTTCAAGTGTTGATAGATTTAAAATACCCATGTATTCTCGGGGTGGATTTCATAAGTGGATCAAAGATTGTTTTGGACTTTGATCGAAAATCGTTGGAGATTCCTGATTCGCAAATAGATACGGTGGTTAAAACATTTGAGGAAGGAAATGTAGAAATAGAGATCTTTCTAAGACAAAGTTGGAGGAAAAACAAAAACAGGAGTTACAAGATTTATTTAATAGTTTTAAGGGATTATTTTCAGATAAACCGCAGGGCTTACTCGTGTTTTATATCATGAAAATGATACGGGGGATAATCCGTCTGTTGTTTCTAGGCCGTACCGTTACGATAGGGTGAAACAAGCGATACTCGATTATCATGTAGAGAACAAGTTGTCGGAGGGAACCATAACTCTGATTCAATCCCCGTACGCGTCACCAGTTGTGTTATGTAGAAAAAATAATGAATTATCACTGGATAATCCGGAATAATATAGATTTCCGGTCGACTATCGGAAACTTAATTCAATTACAAAATATCCCCGTTATCTCTTATCCTTAATAGATGATTTAGTAATGAATATGCCCCATACGACGATTATGTCGGCTATTGACCTCAGATCGGGGTACTTTAGAATGGCAGTAAACCCCAGTTATATTGTTAAGACCGCCTTTGTTGTAATGATTGGCACCTACTTTTTTCGGCGTATGCCATTTGGATTTTTAGGGGCGGCTCCCAATTTTCAGAAAGCAATCGAATAAATCTTAAAACCGGTCATAGGGAAGTTTGTGAATGTATATGGGGATGACATCATCATTTCGTCTCCATCGTTCACTCAAGATATTGAACATTCAAGGGAAGTTTTTCGATTATTACGAGATGCAGGGTTAACTATGAATAAAGATAAAGGTAAATTTGGTTATGACGAATTGAAATATATAGGTTTAATTATTAGCAAGGAGGGAATTAAAACGGATGAGACAAAAGTTCGAGCCATACTTGAGATGAAACCACCACGAAATTCGAGAGAGGTGTCCAAATTTTTAGGTATGTCGCAGTGTTACGCGAAATTTATTAAAAATTATGCTGATCTTTGCGAACCCCTTTAAAATCTTAAGCGAAAACTTTAAAAATTTTGTTGGTCAATAGAGGCGCAAAAGGCATTCGATGTGGTCAAGGCCGCTATAACGAAAGCGCCAGTTTTAAAATTGCCGGATTTCAAAAGGCCTTTCGATTTATTTACGGATGCAAGTTCAATAGGTGTAGGAGCGATTCTAAATCAGGAACAGAGACCAGTTGTATTTGGTTCTTGCACGCTTAGCAGTGCCGAGAGGAATAACACTGTAACAGAGAGGAGGTGTTTACAGTAGTTTGGGCTCTGAATAAATTCAGAACATATTTAGGTTCACTGCCGATTAAAGTCATTACTGATAACGCTGCTTTAACGCGTTTAACACATGGGAAAAATTTGTCGAGTAGAATGATCCGATGGGCATTAAAATTAGCAGAATTTAATATATAATGGGAACATCAGCCTGGAATTCAAAATGCGGTGGCGGACGTTTTGTCAAGGAACCCGGTTGAAAGTATAATAGGAGAGAAAGTTAATTGTGCAATAATCAGAGATTTGGTTCTTACGTCACGAGAACAGTTAATCGAAGAGCAAAGGATAGACCCAGAATTAGGTCATATCTATAAATATTTAAAATTTTGATAGCTCAGTTAATGAGACTATATGTGAGAATTGGCCCAAAGACTTCCATCTAATTGAAGGCTTGTTGTTTTATGCGAAATATGCAACGTCACTTGGTGAAATGCGTGGGTACACATTCCAAAGTCTTTAAGGAATGAAATAATGAGAGAATTTCACGACAAGTCCATAGCAGGTCATTTTGGTCGCTTTAAGACTTATCATAAAATAAGGGACGTTTGTTATTTCCCGTATATGAGAAAATTTATTGATCAATATGTCTCTACATGCCACATGTGCCAAGTTAATAATTATAAAAACGAGTTACCAACTGGTCGATTAAATCCGATTATATCAAATTATCCAAATGAGATAGTTACGTTAGATTTGTTAGGTCCGTACCCTGCATCGAGAGTGAGACGTAACCGATATGTATTAATAATTACCGATCATTTCAGCAAGTGGGCTGAAATCATACCTCTTAAAAAGGACTCGGCTCGTGTAATAGCGGGTACTTTTTTTGATAATTTTATATCGCGTTTTGGAGCTCCAGTAAAATTAATAAGTGATAATGTTCCTTAATTTATATCCACAATATTTGAACATTTAAATGAAAGATTAGGCATAAGGCATGTGAAAACTGTTGTATATAGACCTCAGGCAAATAGAACCGAACGCGTGAATCGCGATCTGGTGCAAATGATTGCAAATTATGTAAATGATCAACATGATACATGGGACCAGTTCTAACGTGAGTTTGCTTATGCTATTCGTACAGCAGTGAATGAAGCGACGGGAAAACCAACTGCAGAATTATTTTTAGGACGAAAGTTGATTACCCCATTTCAGAAATGGTATCGGACGGAACTGAGTTTGCAGTAAGAGATATTGAAAGATTGTTTGATGAAGCTAGACGAAACACAAAGGCTAAGCATGAAAAATGGGAGAAGTATTATAATAGACGCAGGCGTGATGTACAAATTAAGGTGAATGACTGGTACTTGATAAAAACGCATCCTTTAAGTTCAGGAACAAAAAAAATAGCAGTAGCTAAATTTAAACCAAAATTTGAAGGTCCGTATAGGGTGTTAGAAGTAAAAAATAATAATATAGTTATATGGAGGTCGGGAAAAAGGTTAACGGTCAATGTCGATCAAATTAGAATATATCGTCATACGAAATGTGACGAGATTGAGATAAGAACTGTTAGTTCGGATAGCAATAGTTCACGTCATGAAACGAGTAGTTTTGAAAGTGTACAACGGATATCAAATGAGTCTCAGTACGGTAGGAAGAAGGGGTCATGTGTAAAGCGTGAGTTAGAGGAAAAAGGGATCAGTTTTAAGATAAATCAAGGTGAGAGGCGCACGGATAGGGCCGATAAGCGCGGACTATACTTATCATATCACTACCTAGCTCTTTTCAAATCAGAATAAAAAAATTAAGAAGAAAGGAGAGTATAGGATATATATAAACGATCGCGTGAATCTAGGTCAGGAGGACCTGAGAGGAAGATGCAGAAGGGTGTACGCAACATAAAGTAGTTAAAAGAGCATTGTCGTCGAATTATACAAATACTTTATCAAAATTTAGAAAAAGAAACCAAACGGAAGAAACAGTAGTGCACAGTACAGGTGGATACAAACTCAGACAGTGAACAGAAAAGAGAGTGCAGTCCCGACCAATCATTGAGATGAAGACACAACAAGGAGGAACAGTTCGAGCCAGGAACAGCCGAGACAAACACTACAGACCCTACATCAAAGAGCAAGCAAGGCCATGTAGCAAGAAGACCAAAAGGAGAGGTAATCCACAACAAAATGACCAGGAAAGGAAAGGAAGAGCGAATACCAGGCGTACGATATCACTAGAGGTCCTAGTAGGAGACGCCAATTACAAGTCATAAAAACCATGTTGTGTATTGTTTCATTTTATATTCTTTCAAACATGTGGTCGAAAGAATTATTGCAAAGAAGCAAGTCACGGTCAGACATTTAAAATTTATAACGCCAAGCAAAAGTTGACACTACAATGAGTGCACTTTTTTTTTTATCTTTTGACTTGTAAATTTTTTTTTTTTTTTTTGATGAAGAAAACAATTGTAAATATGCATTTGTTAGCTTCTACGTATGACTTCGCTGAGGTGCGAAAATTCCTTTGGTTATATGTTTTAATGGTTTATTGAAAAGTGTTTTTAATTGTATAGTGTATATATATATATTTTTATATTGTTTCATATTAATGTACATCTGGTTTGGAGAAACGCGGCGTAGACAGTCTACTAACAATAACAATAACGGCGCTGCGCGATTCGAGGGGAAGTTTATTGGAACAGCCAGATGAGGTGTATATATGAAAATTAGTGGTAATTTAAAAGTAATATGTAATGTATAAAAATTGTGAAATGTACTGGTATTATGTGAAAAAGTGTTATTCTCAGTGACTTAAAGAATTTTTATTTCAGGGTGATAGACCCTGAATTCCAAGTAAAACGCCAACTCTCAAAGTTCTCAATGTAATATCTTCTGGTCGGAAAAGCAGTGTAAAGAAAGAAGATTATAATAGTTTTTAAATGTAACATTAAGTCGAATTAAGTTAGTTAAGAGGCATGTGGACCTCGTTTTTCCATCTAAGTCAAAGATGGTTTTTTCCCGGTCCCGTTGCCCGGATGGGGCATGCCCATATCTTTTGTAAAGTGGAAAATCTACCGTGATTAAAATATATAACTGTTAATGTTGGTCTAGTAAAGTGAGTAAAATTTATTGTGGCTATCGAGAGTTCAAATTAAGGAAGAATATTAAAAATTAAACTTAAAATGAATAGTGAAAATTAAAGTTTAAGTCGAATATTGGAAATTAATAGTAAAAACGACTATTCAAGGTTAAAATTTAAATAGAGCTTGGAAAGCGAAAAAAATTAAGAAAAATAAAATTTAGGCACGTAATTTCTTAAGGTCCATTAAGACCATCGAATAAATCACGTTTTGTTTCTTGGAGGGGTTTGTGACGGGCTCATGCGTCTTTTCATTAACATGTCCTTTGTGTTCTTTTGGGGCGAGAATTAATGGCAACTCTTTTCAACCAAAACCCAAGAAGTGAAACGTGAATATAAGAATCTAATTAAATAGCTTTTAAATATCAGAAGTTTCAGTAAGTGAGGTGGCAATTTGGGAAATGTTATGAGAGATTGATACGATTGTGAAGTGACAGCCAACAGAGGTTATCCCGAAAATAGAACCATTGGGTCAAGGTGCATACCATTGCCCTCGAGTAAAGACGCATCTCCCCTATGATTAGATCAGTGATCGGATCAAGGTAGGATTGACTATTTAATATTAGAACTTGTGATATTATTGGATTTGAGATTAGGCGGGTTAGATATTGATAGTGGTCCAAATTACGTTATTTCGATATTACTTATATTGTGTGTTCTGTCATCGTAGATTCTCTCACATATATTACTATTATCTAATCTGTTAGAAGCTTAAGTTTGAAGGTCTTAATAAAGACAAATTAAGATCAATGGAACCTTCTAGTTATTTCGCAAATCCTGCACCTCTAGCTCACGCAGATAATCCAGAAAAATGGCCCCCTAGGGGGGCAATTTCACAACGCATCATACTTAAATTGCTAAAGTCTCTTTTCACAGGTATCAATATGGCGAGAGTATTAATTTGATTAATATTCAAAGTGATATTAATAGTGAAGTAAATCAACCTTCTAACAAGGTACTCATATACTATGAGTAACATATATTTATGTAATATAATCGATTAATATCATATATATATATATATTTATGTTAATGTATTGTAGTAGCGTTGGCCGATGTTGGTTGTTGTCATATCTGATTTAATTAAGACATCTTCCGAATAACTTTACCTCCTTTATTATGAAGCGCACATCAGCAGATTAAAACCCAATTGCGGTACATGTTCACATTGAATAAGCAGTGGCATGTTGGAGGACACAAAGACAGAGATGCAGTTATTTACATTCTTACATGATGAAGGCTAGCAGACAAAGAGGGCGATTACACAAGAGTTTTGCTTTTATACCAGAAGAGTAAGCGCGTGATTAGTACGTAATAGTAGTTCTGATTGGATAGAATGTGCTTGACAATGTGCTTGTGATAGAATGTGCTTTAGATTTCGGACTAGCCGATTACGATTAAGATTACAGTGTTATTTCTTAAACCAAAGAAAAAAAGTTTGTTTAAATATTAGTACAAAGATTTAAAATAAAAAGGATACTAGAGGGAATTATTACATTCCCCCCCTCCGCAAGACGCGTTTGTGCGCCAGACCTAGGCCCTTGACACAGAACCGTATTTTACAGAGATATTAAATTTAAAATTTTGAATAAAATTATTATTGATTTAAAAAACTCTCTGCACTTGCTGGTAATGACATACATAGCATTATAACTTTAACACAGAAATTATATAATAGAAAAATATGAAAACAAAAATATACTTTTAAATTGTAAAATATGGGTACCCATAAATAACATTGAAAACAAAAGATTCAAAATGTAGTAAAAATCAAAAAATATTGCTCAAAAATGTTCACATTATCTTGAGTTACTGATGTAATAATGTTCACACCACTAAACGTTATATCATAAAAATACACAATATCAAAAATAAAAACAAGAAACACTTGACATGGAATGAAAATAAAATAAGTTTCAAAATATCTGTAGCCTAAAATATTAAAATATCATCAGTGATAAACATCATGGAAACATCTAAAGATAAAAAAAAAAATTGACTTCGTCTAAAAATAAACTTAATAATCTGAGACTATTTAGAAAGGGGAATTTAATTCAGACTCTTCCCTGTTTCCTTTCCAGACCATACACTTCTCCAAAACTGAAACAGTATACCGAGATGAAAACAGTAAAAAATTGGAAATGGATTGGAAGATGAACCCATGTTTCGCACATTTTAAGATCTGTAATAATTTCTTATCGTACTATTTCACAACAACAGTAAAAAAAAAATATCTCAAGAGTGGAAAGGGGGTCCACCTATGAGGGGTAAAAGGACAATAATTTGGGTTTGTGTAGGTGTGTTTGTGTGTGTTTTTTTAAATTTTAGTGTAATTATTATTATTCATGACTTAATTTCAATTCTTCAGAAGGATAATAAGTTCTCAATTTTGAAACGTGGACAATTTCAGTAGGTTTTTTAGTAAACGCGTTAGGCTTGGTGTTTTCATAATTGACACCTGACAGCTTTTGTCGTAGGGCCCTGAAAAAATTGGGAATAATTTTCTTCGATTTGGATAATTGAATTCTTCATAAATTACAATGTCACCCGGTTCAAAAAAAGAATCAATGAAACATGCATCATATTTAATTTTGTTTTTCTCATGGTATTTTATGGTGTTCTCTTTTGCTAATCTTCTGGCTTCTTCAACTGAAGGGTAAACTTGATTTTGAGCTAATGGAGGTGTATATGGTAAAGTGTGCCAAGTAACAAATATGCAGGAGGGAATTTTGTGACTGAATGAGGAGTTAAGCTATACTCATTGATTACTTGTTCTAAATGTTTGGTCCAAGGAATTTTGGTAGGAGGATTTACTTTACATCTTAATTTAGTTACAATAGACTGATTTACACGTTCACATTTACCATGTGCCTGGGGATGATGAGAAGTAGCTAATAACTGTTAAACGTTATAATTTCTTAAAAAGCGTTTGAATTGAGATGAGGTAAAAGCACCATTTCTATCAGTTAACAGTTTAATAGATATTTGAATTTGGAGGTGTTGCTTTCTGTAAAAGACCAAATTTTTTTTGCCTTTTCTTTTTGTTTAATTGACATACATTACAATGCTTAACAAATTTTGAAATATCTAAGTTAATATGAGGCCAATAATATTGAGGAGTAATTAAATTTATCATTTTATGAGTACCAGGGTGTCCAAATTGTTCATGAGCATTTTGCAAAATTTTTCTTCTTAATGAAAAAGGTACAACAATTTTAAGCAGATTTTTCTTTTTAAGAACAAAGACATCATCAACTTTCTTATATTTAGGATCATTTACATTATCTAAATTTTGATGGGCTTTTATATCATTTAATTCAAGTAAATGTGTGCAGAGTGTAGGATATATTGAGTTATAGGATGTCTTAATAACATGCCAATTTCAACATTATTAGTCCCTTTTAAATATTTTACTTCATAATTAAACATGCTTAGTTGTAAAAACCAACGAAATAATCTGCCCCTTAAATTTTTCACATTTTTTAGCCAAACAAGAGCAGCATGATCAGTGTGGATTATGAATTTTTTACCATGTAAAAAATAATAAAACTTATGAAGAGCATCTACTATGGCCAAACATTCCAATTCTGTGATACAATAATTTTTTTCATAATCACGTGAAGTTCTAGAATGATAAGATACTGGGTGAAGAATACCAGAATTATCAGGTTGTTTCAAAATAGCTCCAATAGCGTTCAGCGAGGCATCACAGAAAACATGAAGAGGTAATTTAGAGAGGATCATATAATTTTAATATAGGTTTAGTTACTAATTTATTTTTTAACAATTCAAATGCTGTTTCACATTCAGCCGTCCAATCCCATTGTTTATCTTTCTTTAGTAGTTGATTGAAAGGTTCTCTAATTTTGGCATAGGAATCAATGAGTTTGTTATAAACATTTACAGAACCAAGGAGACTTTGAAGTTGTTAACGTTTTGGGAAGGTTGTAATTTTTTAATAGTTTCAATATTTTGATTATCAGGGGTAATGCAGCCTTCTTTAATTTCATCGCCTAAAATGTTCATCTTATAATTTGCAAAAACATTTTTTGAAAATTTTAATTTAATGTTTTTTTCCTCACAAATTTGGAATATTTTTCTTAAATAAGTATAATGTTCCTCCAAAGAATTTGAAAAAAAACTATATCATCAAAATAGTGACAAGCCAAATTTGAACATTTATGTATAGTTAGAATTTTACGCGCGAATAGTACGATTAAAAATTGCCGGGGCATTTCGAAAGCCAAAAGGAAGAACTTGAAATTCATATAAACCTTCAGTTGTAATAAAAGCTAATTTTTCTTTATCTTTATCATTCAGAGGAATGTACCAGTAACCACTCGTAAGATCAAGCGTAGAAAAAAATTTAGCACTATTCAATTTATCTAGCAGGGAGTCTATTCGAGGTAATGGTTCTGCATCTGTCTTACAAATTGCATTAAGTTTTCTATAGTCAATACATAATCTGGTTTTTTCATTTTCATCTCTCTTATAAGCTAAAGTAAGAGGGAAGAATAACAACTATTGAATTATTTAATTAAACCTGCAGCTAGTAAATTTTGTATTTGTTTATTAATCTCAGCTTCTGAAGTGGCTGAAGTTCTATGAGCTCGCTGAGAAATTGGGAGGTCTGATGTTGAATTAATTCTAGGGGGTTTCATTCTTATTTTACCTACATCATACTTATTTTTAGAAAAAACATGAGAATATTCTGAAAGAAGTTGTATCAGGTTAGGAGATAGTTCTTTAACAGTCAGAGGTGAGAAAACTTCATCTGAGGTATTTATTAACTCTTCCTGTGTATATGTAATGAAATTTGTTTAGTAAGTGGATTCTCTGATTATTTACAATAATTTGTCCATTTTGTAGTAATTGGTTATGTTCACAATCAATAACAAATTTATATTGACTACCTTCTGGTAGTCCTAGAATATAATGTAAGGTAGAATACTATTAATTATATACAGATTTATGTTTCTTTCTGCTTGTCCATTTGTTAAGTAAGCTTTGCATAGTTGGTTAAGTTGAAAATTGCCATGGGCTTGGTTAATATGTATAGGTATATTTGTTTGTTTTTGTAATCTAAGTTTACTTACAATATCTGCAGAAATTAAAGATAGAGTGGATCCAGTATCAATAACAATATTTACATATTTCTGTTTAGGTAAATTGTCCAAGTTAGCTAGGCTTGGCAATGATGATATGTGTCCGGACACTTGTAATTAACAATATGCTGGGCCAGAGGCCTCAGTAGAGGGGTGTTGTCTCTGATTGGGAATTTGTTGTTTGCAAACAGAGTTATCCGAGCTCTGAGAAATAGTGTTAGTAGCCAAAGGTGAGTCACGTGTAAATGGGGTTTGTCTCAATTGATGTTGATTAAAAGGACATTGTGTAGTTTCCAATGTGATAAGCATTGGAAATTCCTTGTTGTGTACAAATACTACATGGATATGGTGGCAGTCAATGTTGAAAATGTGTGTGGTGGTTGGGCCTAAATCCTCGATTGTTAAAGTTATATATAAGCATGCTGATTTGGGAGATTTTGGGGACACGTTCTATTAAAATTTTAGAACTGGGTCGAAAAGAGTGGCGATTTTGATGTACAAAAGTATTTTGTCTTCGTCGAATGGGCACATTTTGTCTAAAAGTATTTTGTTCAGGTTTAGGGGTTTGTGTTTTCATTAAGCGTGTAGCTACCATGAGCCATTCTGTAGGTGAGGTAGAGGGGTTTATTGTCATTAATTGTTTAATATTGGTGGTCATTCCATCAGTAAGTCCTTCCAAAATGAGTTGCGGAGATAGACCTAATTGTTTACCATAATTAAGTTTTTGATGAAAATTTTGCTCTAAATTATCTTTTAATTGGAGTTGTGAGAAGTCTGCTAAACTTACAACATTAGGTTTCAAAAAATTTTCAATAAGAATCGAACAAAGTTCTCCAAAATTTGAAATATTAAGGCAAGAGTTAATGTAATGGGTTAATGCAGACCCTTTTAGATATTTTGATATGTTTACAATTTTCCAATTATCATCTTTATTACTAAATGTACATACATTATTAAAATAATCTAACCAAGCTTCTATTATCATTCCATTTTCAGAATCAAAAGGGACTATATATGGTTCATTAGGGGTTTGGTTGGTAGTACTTATTACAGCTACATTGGTTTGCTCATTATTTGCCATTTTAAAACCAGATCTGTGAATCATACAGAAATTAAAAATTTTAATTTAACTTAAAAATTTGAAGTACCAAAAATAAAAATACCAAAATACAAAATTAAAATTTCAACAAAAATCAAAACATTTGCAGCTAATAATTATTAAAATTCAAATATTAAAGTATTTATAAATTTCTTATTTCAATATATATTGTTTTATCATAATTAAAAACATGTATTGCAACACTATTAAAATATGTCAAATAATT
Organism: Trichonephila inaurata madagascariensis; assembly: GCA_019973955.1. Taxonomy (NCBI): domain Eukaryota; kingdom Metazoa; phylum Arthropoda; class Arachnida; order Araneae; family Nephilidae; genus Trichonephila; species Trichonephila inaurata. The sequence goes on along the minus strand of BMAV01013750.1, from coordinate 1,545 downwards.
TTTCATGAAATGTTAAGCATAAAAATATCTAAGATCAGGATCACTTTTTTAAAAAAAAGTCATACGTATAAAATTTGCAATATAAAGGATTTTGAAAATAAAATTTCTTAATATATAAAATACATTTTAAAATAAATCACCAAAAACCACAGAATCCACCACCGTTGAGAAACAAAACGAAACTCCGCTGAGCTCAGCATTCACCCTTTCAATTTAGTAAAGCATTTTTAAAAAAATTCACTTTTCTGTTGACGGTTGCACTTTTCGACAAAACACGAAACTGTTATACGCTTATTCACAACACTTTTTAGATTAATTTGATGAAAACGAAGCCGTCTCGCACAACTTGAACGGGGATTTTCCCCTGCTTAAGGAAGTAGTTGAAAACATCAGGAATTTCAGTAAACGGAGTAATAAAGGGTTTTTCCTTTGCTGTCGCTGGGAACGCACACGTTATTTCTTGAAGTTGAACGTATTATTTCTTATTTTCATGCACATCTTCGCAGCAGAAAACTATCCTGCCGACTTGTTAAAGTATTGTAGTAGCGTTGGCCGGTATTGGTTGTTGTCATAACTGATTTAATTAAGACATCTTCCGAATAACTTTATCTCCTTTATTATGGAGCGCACATCAGCAGATTAAAACCCAATTGCGGTACATGTTCACATTGAATAAGCAGTGGCATGTTGGAGGACACAAAGACAGAGATGCATTTATTTAACATTCTTACATGATGAAGGCTAGCAGACAAAGAGGGCGATTACACAAGAGTTTTGCTTTTATACCAGCAGTGTAAGCGCGTGATTAGTACGTAATAGTAGTTCTGATTGTGGATAAAATGGGCGGAAAAGGAATTTCGGACTAGCCGATTACGATGAAGATTACAGTGTTATTTCTTAAACGAAAGAAAAAAAAGTTTGTTTAAATATTAGTACAAAGAGTAAGAGTTAATAAAAATGATACTAGAAGGAATTATTATTATTATATATATATATATGTCAGATATGCCATTTGTAAAAGGTTAGATCATATCCTTTACCGAGGTCGGCAATTCTAATCAAAAGAGTATTCCACATCAACGCCATCTAGCGTCCCTTTTAAAACGCCGACATCATCCTTTTTCAGCAGAAGCCCACTAACACCCGTCGAGAAACGTCGTATTTCGCGCGTCAGCGCCAGGTGGTAAAACTTAATAGCACCATAATGAGTTCTATTTAATCTCAATTGCCTCCCTTAAAGTAATGTGATCTAACTTTCCTATTCTTCCGAAATATGCTTATCCAACCTTTCTATTCTTTTGAAATATTCCCCATGTAAATACTCCCCTATAATTCATAATAAATTATTTAGTTTTCAACCAGTTTTTTTCTTTAACTATGTTGTCTATTTTATTTCAAAATTAACTAATACACCCTAAAAACCCCTAGACACCACGCCATAAAAACCCCGCTATCTGAAGAATCCCACCTTTTTGGAAGATTTCGGTTGGATTCCCACAGAAATAATAGGGGGATCGCTCCGGGATTGATTTAAAATCTTTTCCT
>BMAV01013748.1:0-38609 GCA_019973955.1 Trichonephila inaurata madagascariensis | reverse complement strand
TTACTAAAAGCCCTGTTAAAACGTACAAAAAGATAAGGTATATATAGATAACATAAATTATAGTTTAAAAATTAAAAAAAAAAACACGCTTTTTTATATTTAATCGAACTAAGCTGTAACTTAATCTTTTAGTTGCCAGATCTGGAATTAGTCACCAAAACTGGAAAGGGGACCTAGAATGAGTCGCCAGATTCAGGATGGGATCTGAAAATAGGAAATCTTTAATCCTGATGTTCTTGATCAGGACAATGGAAAAAAAATATTAAATTATTGTATTGTCATCGGTTGTTGACAAGTGAGAAAATTTGATTTAATCTGACCTTTAAAGTGGATAAAAATTAGTTTATAGATTCCGTTACATAGAAGTGAAGTTTATAAAAAGAATGCGTTTAATGTATGAACGGAATATAGTATAAAATGAATTAAAACATATTTTTTATTCAGAAAAACCGTGTGAAAAGTGATGAAAATTAAACTATTTGTGTGCTATTGACATTTTTATGTTTGACATTTTATATTAATTTCATACGCTTTTAATATTAATTTCATACGTAACAGTAAACGTATTATTCATGTGATTTCCCAATGAAAGGGGAAAAGTCTCACATTTGTTCTTTTCAAATTCCGTTTTCACTCTTCCATGGCCTCAGTATGCAAATCGAGAGAGAATTATGTCGAAATATACAATTCATTTACTTTTGAGTGATCAATGTTCTTTAGCACTCATTCCCCACAATGTCTTTCTACTCATTTTTCAAAATAAAATTTTTAAAGATTCCATTAAGGAAACAAAACTCATTACCATTTTAAGACATTTCACATCAAATCTATCTATATATATATAAATGGATGTTTGTATATATGAAATCGCATCACTCCAACACTGTTCAACCGATCACTATGAAAATTAACGTGCACATGTATTTTTTTGTGGAGAAGGTGTTTGTGCTATCATCTTTGTTGCAGCTTCCCACCAGGTGACGCTACAGCATATCAACTTCTGCACCGTTCAATCAATAGCCAAGTTGCCAACAGGGTCACCAAAAATGGTGTCAACTTGGCTCTATCGCCAAAATTTTGCTATGTTTCTATTGAATCACCATTATAATGTAAGGAACATCATTGCTTTAGAATATTACAAATTGAACATAAAATACAGCAGAATTGAAATACAGCAGAAAGTAATATTAATGTATTACACATCCAAATATAAACTATTTACACTATTTTAAGCATTGATTACACAAAATGTGTAACAATGTGTTACTTTTGCTGAGCAGAGATCAGCTTAGGATGGTGTTTTCCAGAATCGACCCACAAGAGATGTGCAAAATTAGATGTGCAAAAAGGTTTTTTTTTACTAATTTGCAATTTACATAAAATTAACTCATTCAAAACTGTTTTATCCTTCAATCTGTATTGTTTAATTTTTTAAATTCACCCATGCGAAGAACGGGTACATATACCAACTAGTATATATATATATAATGAAACAACATGAAATACCCAACAAAGCTAGTGAGTAATGGATATTATACACATGTGAAGAAATTTCTGTGATTCATACAGGATTCAGAAAACATTAACTATCTTTCAAAATTAGGGTTTAATAAACAAAAATTTGTAATTGTGGTTGTTTAAACTTTTCTCAAACCATAACCTTCCTTTAGTATTAAGTAAAATCGGAACAAAGTGATGTTACTTACTATATGAAGCACTTTTCAAGTAGCTTATTTCAACGAGGGGGATTTTTTATAGTAAAAAACTATTTTGTGATGCATAATGAAAACTTTTTTTTCTAAAGTAAAATATAAAATCAGTTATAAAATATTCCTTCGTTAAGTACAATCATGGAAAAGCTTGTATGATGTATATACTAATTTTATTTTTTTAAAATTAAATATATTCAGTATCATTTACAGAATTAAACAACTAATAAATATTCACATGACAAATGCACTCGAAAAGACACTCGTTTGGAATCAGATACACAAAGGATTATTTTGAAGATAAAATGCATAGTGTATATCGAATTATTCCTTTTGTCGAATTCTAAAATGAGAATTATGTTTTCATACATCATTTGACAAACAAGTACTTTGCAGCATCCAAAAGTTTCTGCCTCACTTCACTCAATAACAAAAACACCTCACGTCTTTTTCATATTTTATCCTATTCAATATAAAAATATTGTATTCTGCCTCTGTTATTAAAATCGTCTCGGAGCAAAATCTATAAAACTCTGAAAACTCTTTTTTTCCCCTCACAGGAGCGAAAGCGCTTTTGGAAGGAATATCATTGTTATTTGAATGCGCTTGTATCTGTTTTATGTGGATATATACTATACTTTTTTCGTCTTTCTTTAGCAAGCGGGCGTCGCGCAAACAGTTCATTTATAGGAAAAACTTCCCATAACGATGTCTCTTTCTGTTTGTGGTTATTTGGTTTGGCAGTTTGTTGACAAGAAACCCGAGAATACAAATGGAAGAGATGGACGAATATATTTCAGGAAAGAAAAGCACGTATATGTTTTGTGAAATGGGAAAAAGTGTTATTTTGAAACAAATTTATAACATCGTTTAAATTTCTTTAGAAATAACTCCTTTTAAGGATGTTAAAAATACATTTACAGCATCGTTTATGTTTCTTATTATAAAATGGTTGACGTTTTATATAAACCACAGAACAATAGCACAATTACTTATTCGGTTTCTATTTTCAGCATTACTATTTTGTGAAATTTTTCATTACTTTAAATTTAACATCAGGATGCTCTATCTCGGAGATTTAAAAATATAGCATTTTGGGGTTTCTCTAAAACAATTATTGTACTATTTTGCTTTATACAATGTCGGTTCTCAAAAACTTGTCAGAAACCGTCTGTTAAGTATGCTAACGAAATACTGCAGTAAATTACAAATGCACACACACAGTTAGATCAGTTCTTTTTTAAACTTTTTAAAAAATTTTTTTTAAAAAAAAAAATTTTTAAAATTTTTTTTTTATTAATTTTAAAAAAAATTTTTTTCTGAAAAAATTTTGGGAAAAAAACTAAAAAATTTAAAATTTTTTTTTTTCCCCAAAAAAACCCTTTTGGAAAAAAAAAATTTTTTTTTTTTTTTTTTTTTTAAAAATTTTTTTTTTTTTTTTTGGGGGGGTTTTTTTAAAATTTTAAAAAAAAAAACCCCATAAATTTTTTTTTTTAAATTTTTTTTTTTTTTTTTAAAAAAAAAAAAAAAAAAAATTTTTTTTTAAAAAAAGGGGGTTTTTTAAAAAAAAAAAAATTTTTTTTTAAAAAAAATTTTTTTTTTTTTAAAAAATTTTTTTGGGGGAAAAAAAATTTTTTTAAAAAATTTTTTTTTTTTTTTTTGGGCCCCAAAAAACCAAAAAAGGGAAAACCCCCTTTTTTTTTTTTCCGTTTTTTTTTTTTTTTTTACAAAAAAAAAAAAAGGGGGGTTTTTTTTTTAAAAAAAAAAAATTTTTGTTTAAAAATTTTTTTTAAAAAAAAAATTTTTTTTTTAAAAAAAAAATTTTTTTTAAAAATTTAAAAAAATTTTCCGGGTTTTTTAAATTTTCCCAAAAAAACCCTTTTTTTAAAAAAAAAAAAAACCCCCCTTTTTTAAAAAGGTTTTTTTTAAATTTAATTTTTAAAATTTTTTTTTTAAAAATTTTAAAAGGGCCCAAAAAAAAAAATTTAAATTTTTTTTTTTTTAAAAATTAAAAATTTTTTTTTAAATTTTTTCCCTTTTTGTAAGAAAAAAAAATTTTTTTTAAAAAAGGAAAAAAAACCCACAAAAAATTTTTTTTTTTTTTTTTTTCCCCAATTTTTTTAAAAAATTTTTTTTCCCCCCTTTTTTTAAAACCCTTTTAAAAATTTGGGAAAGGGGAAAATTTGGGCCCCCGGGGTTAAAAAAAATTTTTTTTTTAAAAAACTTTTTTGGGAAAAACTTTTTTTGGGTTTTGGGAAAAAGGGGGGTTTTTTTTTTTTTTTAATTTTAAATTTTTTTTTTTTGGGAAACCCCTTTTTTTAAAAAATTTTTTTTTTTTAAAACCCCCCCCCTTGGGTTTTCCCCCCGGGGGGGGGGCCCCCCTTTTTAAACCCTTTTAAAAAAAAATTTAAAACCGGGAAAAAAAGGTTTTTTTAAAGGTTTTTTTTGTAAAAAACCCCAAAAAAAAAAAAAACCCCCCCAAAAAGGGGTTTTAAAAAAAATTTTTTTTTTTTTTTTTTTTCCCGAAAAGGAAAAAAAAAAAAATTTAAAAAAAAAAAAAATTTTTAAAAAATTTTTAAAAAAAAAGAACCAAAATTTCAGTTACAAAAAATTTTAAATTCATGTAAAGGTTGGGCACTGATAATGATAACCACGGACCCGGCCAATCAAATTTAAAAACTCAATTTAAAAAGCCAGTCACACGATAAAAACTTTTTTTTATCCAGTAATCGGGTTTACGCGTTTCGGTTTGCAAATCTTTTTCCTTTGCAGAAAATTTTTTTAAAAAAATACATATGTATACCAAATGTATTTTATTTAAAAGTATATGCATATAAATACAATTTTTTTTATTTTTAAAATTTTTTTCCCTAACATTTTAAAAAAATCTTTACCCAATTATAAAATTTGAAATTTACAAATAGAACAGCAAAATACAAAGGGGGTAATGTCTTTTTGAATTTTATTGGAGAAGAAAAGTTTGCCTTTTTTTAAGGACCCTTTTTATGAATTGAGCCCCATTGTTAAATTTGTAGCAGGGTTTGTTAATTTGGTTTTTTATTCAGCCGAATTTGGGGCCCTTTTAGCTAAAACAATTCCACTCCCCCAAAAAAAAAAAAGGGCACTTCTAAATAGCATATAAATAGTCAATGAGATAGGGAAATTTGAAATGTTGACAATTTTGCCTCGCAAGTATTGTCTTACTTACTATTGCTTATTCCTGAATTACTGTCGCAATTACAAGATATTAGAAGATTTCACGTAGGAGAGTGTCAGAAGGATGCATCTCGTTAAAATAAACCCACTGTTTCTCACTAGTTAGTTGTATTATCAACACATGGCGTAAGAAGGGTATAAATTAAATTTAAAGGGAAAATGAATTTCAGTGGACCTCTATATAAGGAAATCCTTTAAAACCCGGAAAAAGCTCGTTATATGGAAAAAATTTGTTCTATGAGGTTTTTTTCTTTAATATACTTTTATAAAACCACATAAAAAAAAATTTTTAAAATTTATAAACACTTTTATTAAAAAAAAAAAAAAACCCCTTTTTAAAAATTAATTTTTTGTTTTTTTTTTTATATTTACCCATTAAAAAAAAAAAGAAAGAAAAAATTTCAAGGAAATCAAGAAAAAAAGAAATTTTTTGAAGAATAATGTTTTTTTAAAAATTAAAAAAATAATTTTTTTAAATTTAAAAATTTAAAGAATTTTAAGGAATTTTAAAATTTAAAAACATACAAGTAAAAAAACATACATTTTTTTAAAAACTAGACACGGGGACATGGGGGCAACTCAAAATGAATGTAAAAGGGGGTATCGAAGATGTTTTAAAAGGGAAATGGGAAAGGGGTTTAAAGGTTGCACTTTTAGATTAAACGTCCAGAACTCTGTTGCTTCGGTAGTTGGGACTAATAAACCCAGTTCAAGATTAATAACCAATGAAATGTGGTAAAGAGAGAATAACTTGAAATTTTCGAAATATTTAAAAAATGGGGAAAAAAAAAATTGAATCAAAAAAGAAAAAGTTCTAATATAGAAAATGAACTTCGCTATAGAGGGGTTATTTTAAGAAGAAAATCGTGAAATGTTAAGGGTTTCCCGGGAAAAAAAGTTCTTTTATAGAAAATTCCAATATACAGGTTCGTTATTGGTTGACTGTTTTTGAAAACGTTTGTATCCAGAGTTCTATTTAAGGGTTTTCCCGACCCCCACTGTTGGACCCCCCAGGAACCTCAACTTTTGGAATTTCCTCAACCCAAACCCCCGGGAGGAGGTACTGCAACAAACTATATGTAATGCCAGGAACTAATTTTACACCTGGTTGTACGGAATGCATATATTCCCTATGGTTTCAACGGTATGATCCTAGAACGCAAGTCATAGTAGTACTGAAGACTCGCATACAAGCCGTGCTAGTACTGGAGTCTTTGCGATGAGCCCTCATGCTATAATGCCAATATTGACAAAACATTCATAGCTAAACATCTGCCTAGTTATTGTTGCCCCTATTTTAGGAATCATCGGTAGTTTCAGAAGCAAATGATATGATAAAGAAATCAGAAAATCAGTGGATGAAAAAGAAAGGTCGAACGGAGAATATTACCCCCCCCACCCTCCCACAAAGTCAGGTTTTGAGCTCCAAGCCCAAATATGTACTTGGCGTCAGTCAAGCTTTAGGGCCCTTTAGAATCCTTGGACACCCTCGAAATGCGGGGTTGCAGGGATGTACGTTGCGCCACTGGTGGATGCTTGCTTAAGACTGCGAAAATGTAGAAAGAAAATGATTTCTTCGGGACTAAGAATATACGGGGGGAGCGACAGGCACTTAATTTGAACGGGACCCCTTTGGGGGTGAAATCTTACACCCAAGAAAAATACAAAAACTGATCACTATTCTATCGAGTGCGAGAAAAGAACAATATTTCATCTCGAGTACAGAAAAAAAAATTGCAGATGACTCCAAGGACTTGCAGTTTCTTTTTCAAAGGAAAGAGTTTGGATTTTTGAACGGTACAAAAATAGTGATTGGAGTATGATAAAATCTCAATCAATAAATCTGCAATAAAGATATTAAGAGATGTGAGTGTAGTAAGTTGGGGAGCCTCAGACTTTTCATTAACTGAAAGATATCATCTGAGAATGGACTTTTGGAAGAACAGCAAATTTTTTGGTTGTTTACAGGTCCGATACTCAAGCATTCGCCTTTGTAATGAGCCATTTGGAGCACAAGATGGGTTTCTTTAACACTTTCTTGGATCTTGGGAAGGATCACTTCCGATGTACATGATCTTACATAATACATCTATGGGAAGAGCAAAACTCATAATATCTTAACCTTGCTATTATAACGATGGGAAGCCTAATTTCCACTTCAGTTTTGTGCTACTGCACATAATCCAATGACCATGACAACTATAAATCGAACAAAAAATATGGTACTAAAGAAGTAGTACCTTGTTCAAGAGCTGTCGCTGCATATAATGAGGCCATGGGAAAAATTGATCGCTTTGATCAAAGAAAAAAAAATGATAACAAATAAGAAAATCTATAAAATGGTGGCAACGTAACTTTCGTTTTTATTTAGACCTTGTCATCATAAAGAGTTTCATACTGTGTGGCAAGTGAACAAAAGAAACAGAAGTTTAGTTCCAGCTAACATTAAGTAGAGCATTAGTTTGTCAACTAATAGATGGATATTGCTCAAGAAAAAGGGACTTACTGCTAGCTTCCGAGCAAACAAGGTGTAGTTCCGGATAATGTACGCTTAGCGAATGTGGGAAATCTTATGCCAAAGATGGTTTCCAACTACATACGATGTAGAAAATGTAGAAGAAAAGGACAAGAAAAGAGGACCCGCTACATGTAGGCACAATGTGATGTCCCCTTGTGCATTGCAACATGATTCTCATCTTTCATAACAAATAAGCACCCTTAAATTTAATTTTCTTTACGACGGTGAATGGTTACTTGAAAAGTATTCTTCCCACCACTAAAATTTCAATGTTAACATAAAATTCAGCAAAATAAAATATATTTGCTTAAATGCTATTGTTTAATTGTTAATAAAACATAAGAGACTGCGAAAAATTCAAAAGAGAAATAAAAGGCCTACGAAAGATTTCAGCAATCTGAGGAATTTTTTTTTTATGATATTATTATAAATACAAAAGCATTTAAAAAGTATTATTTTTTCCACGAATATGTAAATAAATTAAAATGCAAAATAAAGGTCACAAACATAACATCTCAACAAACTGATGAACTACTTCCTTGTGTTCCGACGAAATTTGGCATAGAGACATATTACACTACTGCACATTAAAATTGCTACACCAGGAAGAAAAGCAAATAACAAAGTGTTATTTATTGCACAAGTATATTATACCAGAAATAACAAGTGATTAAACTTTCAATAAATTTCAGTGCATAGATCACGAGAAATCAGTACCAAAAACAATTACCTCTGGCAGTAATAACAGAACTTATACGCCTGGGCATTGAGTCAAATAGAGATTGGATGGCATATACAGCTATAGATGACCATGCAGCTTCAACACGATACCACAGCTTATCAAATGTTATGACTGACGTATGGTGACGAGCCAGTCGCTCGGCAACCATAGAACACATTTTTCTATTGCTGAAAAATCTAGTGAACATGCAGTCCAGGGCAACAGTCGAACATTTGTGATACCCCACGGGCTGTGGGTATCATCTCTTCATCCAAGAGATCTGAGATTGTGGAGACAAGAGACTGACCACTCAAAGCTTCCATAATGAAACTAGTTTATTATTATTAAAATAATATTAAGCAATGCAACATAAGTCTAGGAGACTAATGATCAGGACTGATATGACATAACCTACAATTCTTAACAAATAGTGCATTAAACCACCAAATCTATATTTATAGATAATTCCTTAACTTACTGGAATTCGCTCTAGTATTAAAGTTTAATATAATCTATCTTACAGATATTCCACGGCAAACAGCTACCAGTTTTTATATCTTCTGTACCAGTTTTTATCTTAATTCTGTATACAACTTGATCCGGCAAATGGGCAAACCTCTGGTTTCGAACCCACTTCTATATGATATAATACTTCTAAGACTTTCTAAGACTCTTCTAGCCTCTTCTTAGAACTTCTCTTTCCTTAGAACTCATAGAACTCTTCTTCTAAGAACTCATAGAACTAGACTTCTAGGAACTCCTCGCGAATACACAATATATACACATTCCTAATCTGCATAATCACATTCTCTTCTTGAGTTGGTTGGAATGAATTGCCATTCTGACCCCAAAGATTTCCCAGGAGGGTTTTAGTAGAAGGCGTGATAAAGCCCCGTCACACATTTTCCGTATCTAGGAAGGCCCGTAAAATACCGGAAACATGAGGTCGTGCATTATCCTGCTTAAACGAAGGGTTTCGGAGGACTGAAACAAAAGTTAGAGCCATGGGTAGTAACACATCAGAAATATAACGTGCACTGTTCAAAATGCCGCCAATGCAAACAAGAAATGACAGAGACGTGTATCCAATAACACCGTATACCATCATGCCAGGTGATGGGCCAGTATAGCGATGACGAATGCATGCTACCAATGTGCATTCACTACGATGTCACCGAACACGAATGCATGCGACCATCTTGATGCTGTAAATAGAATCTGAATTAATCTGAAAAAATGATGTCTTGCTATTCGTGAACCAGGTTCGTCGTTGATCACACCATTGAAAACGCTCTTGCCTGTGATGCATTGTCAAGGGTAGCCGCAGTCATGGTCTCCCAGCTGAGAGTCCATGCTGCAGCAAACATCGTCGAACTGTTGGTACAGACACTTGATGCCTTGCAAACGACCCCAATTCTTGACTTGGGGCTTGTGACGGGGCTGCACGATCCATTAAGGCCATGCAAATAACATTGCTGTCTTTTCAGCTACTAGCGATAGGGGGCCATTAAGATCCTCCACAGCATTCCGTATTACTATCCTGAATAATTGATTCCATATTCTGTGAACAGTCATTGGATCTCGACCGACGCGAGCAACAATACTGTGATACGATAAACCGCAATTTCGGTACGCTGGAATTCCACCTTTATCAAAGTCAGAAACCTACTGGTACGCATTTCTGCCTCTTACACGAGGCATCACAATAACTTTTCACCATGTAACAACATTCAAATGCAATTCGTGTATAAGAAAGCAACTGAACAATTTCCTCATTTAAACACATTGTAGGTATCGCTACCGGCACCTGCTTTGTCTGAATGCCCTGAAAAGCTAATAATTTGCATATCACTGCACCTTCTTCTTGTCGTTTAAATTTCACGTCTGTAGCACATCACCTTCTTGGTGTAGTACTTTTAATGGCCAGTAGTGTACAATGCGAGTGTGAGACACATTTAATTAAAAATTGAGATGCGGGTCAGAAATAAAAAATTGAAATCATGAATCCAAGATAAAGCATTTACCTCGGGATAAATCTGTTTAATAGGGAGTGTGACCTCCGTGCACTTCTGTACAATGTTCACAACGAGCTACCATACTGTATAAGCAGGTTTCAATAAATGTCTGTCGGCAACAAAATCTGTCCTTCCAAACTTTTAACTCCTGAGGGTCTACGCTGAGAAAAGGCCCTTTCTAGACCTTCCTAAACATATTCAATAGGACTGAGACCTATAGACTCTGAGGACCAATCCACACGGTGAATATCCTTTTCTTCAAGAAATTCATCAGCATTGCGAAATATGTGTGGCCGTACATTATCGTATAGACAGCGGCCATAGTACCCCGGAACAAACTCACATAGTCTTCATGAGCCTCCTCCTTATAGCACAGTGTCTTGTCAGTACCCACATTAAAGACGTGCGGTGGTTCACGAATCGATTTCGTGAACCGGAGAAATTACTTTTGGTACCACTTGTAACCATCGAACCACCTCGGCTTGAGGAACACCAGCTTGAAGCCAGCCAACGGCTCTTTATTGCAAGGAATTATCTAAACGATCAGTGACAGATTTAGGTTCGATGGTACCCTAGGCCTAAGTTAATTTGTTACCTCTGTATGTATTAATAATAATACGAATAATATAATGATTTTGAGTTAAATTTATGTATTGAATTTAGGCAGGAATTATATATATATATGTATTGGTATTTTGGTAAATATTTTCTTAAAAGTTGTTAAAGATTTCAAAAGTTTTAAAAGTATAAAATAGTCAAATCATTTTGGGATTGAGAAAAAAAAATAATTGAATAAATAGTCTATTAAGTGGAATATAACGTTAACTATAATTTGACTTATTTAATTTGTGTTTCAAGGCTTTTTTAAAAATATTTTTGTAATTTTCCAAGTTCTAGTACTACCTTTTGTAAATTGATCATGATAATGTTTGAAAACGCATCACATTACGTAAAATTAAAATTTTTATGCGAGATTAAAAAAAAAAAAATTTAAGTTTATGAGTGAACGGACAAAGGTACCGGTATGCTGAATTGATTTTTAAAATGGTGAATTAATATTTTGTGTTATAACAATGAGCAAACAAATGCTACATTTAGATTTAAAAAAAAATTTAGGAAAAATATAACGTCGATAGATAAATGCTATACTTAACGAAATATTTTTTTAGTACCTATTTATTACATATTTTAAATTTTACTACTTACACGGTTAATTGTTTTTTACAAATATATAATTCCACCCTTTTAATATTGACATCTTGAGGTTGTCAAAGCAAAAGAACCAAGTAATATAAAAAAATTAAGTCAACAAAGAAAAATTTTATTTTAGCTACTTTTTATTAAATAGTTATAATTAATATAAATATGCATATACATATGACAGAATCACAACATTTTGCGGTAATTAATTTTTATTAATTTTCAGTAAAGCATCGTATTGTTATCCAAAACAATCATGTATATAAAATTTCAGTTCAACTGAATGCTTAAAACGCGAGAAAAAAACCTTTTCAAGTTTTGACATAAGTCGCCAATGCGACTGTGTGTGTGTATTTGTAATTCTTTAAATAATTAGTTTTAATCAATTAGTTTTTGTTAATTATAATTAAATTATTGTATTGTCATCCAAAATAATCATGTATATAAAATTTCAGCTCAATTGAGTACTTTAAAATGTATTTTATTAAGGATTAAAAATTCCACCAAGATAGATAAATAAATAAATGTGAGAGTGTGAGCTAATAGTAGGAATTGAAAGAAGCATTAAAATTTTGTCTTACAGTTGATAAAGAACAAAATTGATTTCAAATTTATGTAGCCTCAAAATGTTGGCTCCCTAAAAACTTGCCACCCCAGCCCCGGGCCTCACAGGCCTATGCCTAAATCCGTCCATTTAAGCGATTGTGAGAAATCATGCTCACTGAGAAGTCTAACTTGTTTGTTTTAATGCAATATTTACAGAAATGCAGGCAAAAATCCCAGATGCTTAAACGATCTCAATCCAGTAGTTCCACGAAAACTGACGCTAAGCAGCTTCTTTTCCTAAACAGATGGTTGATATTGAACTATCCGTTCTTCAAAATATATAAAACACAAATGGTATCAATTTTACTGGTAGCCATTTAGAGTTATGTCGAAAACAATGTTTGTGATCTTATTTTTGGACATGAGTGTGTTTGGTTCTAGAAAGTGAGAATAAAATTTAAATTATTGAGCTTAAATTATAAAAACATCACTTGAAAATAAACACTAATGTATCTTTTCGGCACATTTTAATAAAAGGTTAAGTCTTATTTTCAACTGTCTACCAATTATTAGTTAATCTTAAAATTTTCCACTGAATAAATTAAATATACTATTTTATTGAAATAAAATATCTCCAAAAGGTTATCGATTCAAATTATTCTTTTGTGTTTTGATTTATTTTGAGAAAAACTAATAAAACGCATGAACTTAAAACACGGCTTAAGCAAACAATACTTCTGAAGGTAAAGTCTCCAAATCCAATTTTCAAAAAGTAAAATAAAAAAAAAAAGATCGCACTCAAGAAGAAAAATATTTTTCGAAGTCTTTCTCAACTACAGCTTTAAGTCCGAGAGCCGGCGGGTAATCTGAAATAATACTTTATCAACATTTAATATCCAGTAGAAAAACCAAAGAATAAAAAAAAAGATGGAAACCGTAAAAGATAAATATATGGAGGCGGGGAAAGGGGTGAAGTATGTGGCTTTTTTATTCAATCTTTCGGCGCATTTAAGTTTCGTTTCTTATTATTTCTCCGCCAAAAGCAATTTCAGAAGAAAATTTTCTGGTTAAATCTCATAGAATAATGTATCCAAGAGTAAACTAAGCCATTTCTAGGAATATATACATCACAGGAATAGTTCGTATAAAAAGAATATCAATATTGGATGGTGTCCACAGGAGTTTTTTAGGAATAAGATGCAACATTTTACAAAAATGGAGTGAAACCCACTTTCAAGTTATATGAATTATGAAAACATCTATATAGCATATATAAAGTTTTATTTTAACAGTACCTTAAAAAATTGAATTTTGAAACTGTATGAGATGTGTTTTTTATACCCAGAGCTTTAGCGTTTTATTTTACTTAAAACATACCACTTAATTAAAAGAAACCATAAAATCGAAATTTTTTGTTTGAATAAGCTTAAAATTTTAATTAAATATTAAAAGACAAAATACATTTTAATAGAAAGATATAAACGCAAATGTGCAACCAATATTTTGAAAATTTGACTAAATAATTAAAATATTACGATACTCATCTCAGAACTTTTTTTTAAAAAAAAAGCTTCTAATAGTTTTAGTTTCATTCAAGACATATCGTTGCATGAATGCATATCATAGAACTATCTAATGCATATGATTCATGAAAGTAGCACTAGAAAGCAACACAAGGGCTGTAAACTACACACTTCGCATTTTTCAACTACTGTGAGGTGACGAAGACGATGCCTAAGCGGATATCCCACTCTTAAAATTTCCACACCACAGCAATATAACGAATTTCAACCTCGACAGTTCTTAACATGTAACAGCTTTTGTACAAGATTCGTTTTTAGTGCGTGTTATCCTGAAATAAAAATTTAAATAGTTTTAAGTTTTGAAACGATTCTGAAATTTAAATATTTATGATTCTTAAGATAAATCATTTTCAAAAGTCGTAATGATAACTCGAAAGCCTGAGTTTATCTGATCCTGAGAAATCTCCAATTGATCCCACTGTGGTTATAGGTGCCTAAGCCATAACAAATCAAAATTTAAAAGAGATTGAACTAACTTAGTTTATTAATTTTACCTACAAATCCAACAACTAACTTGCTTTATCGTGAGAAGACCTAAAATGACTAAACTACACTGCTGGCCCACAAAATGCAACATCCAAGAAGGACCAAGAGAAATCTCAGCGAAATGTATTGTGTTGTCGCCATTGTTGGCTATAACCACTACCACACATCTTGGCATAGAATCAAAGGGACTTTGGATGTATCCTTAGGGTACAGGAGTCCATGCGGCTTCCCATATTGCCAAAGTTGATCTGGTGTAGCAGAGCGGGTGTTGTATCCCGGGCCAGTTATTGTGCAAGCATGGACCACACGTTTTTGACTAGTGATAGATCGGGACAACAAGCAGGCCAGACAACAGTTAAATATGATGGTTAAAGAAATCTTGAACATTGCATGCTACGTGTGGGCGCGATTTATTCTGTTGAATATGGCTGATGGCAAGCGTTGAATGTATGGGAGGACCAACACCACTTCAGAGATGTAGCTTTGGCTGTTCAGTATACCGGCAATGTATGCTAGTGGGGTGCGGCAGAGAAATCTGATACCCCAAACCCAGATACCGGGTTCAGGTCTAGTGGATGATGCATAACACAACTTATCAGCAGCTCTCACCACAAGGTCTTCAAACTCGGATCCGACCATCGTGATGCTGCAGCAGAAGCGGGATTCGTCAGTAAACGCAAGGTTGTCAATCCATTGTCCGTGTCGCTGTTCATCGCACCATTGGTGGCGCAAACGCCTATGGTTTGAAATCAAGGATAAAACGAAGCAATGTACGCTTTGCGGACATTCCTCTCTCCTGCAAACGATGTCAAATGGTACGAACGGAAACCGAATGATGTTAACAGAATGATTCTGTTGGGCTGTGGTTTGGTCTGCTGCTCGATTCGTCACTGCTATGTAAGCAATCCGCCTGTCGTCACGGGTAATGGTGCAACGAGGTGAGTTCTATCGGCCCGTCGTTCCGTCGTTTCCTCCTGCATCCAGCGATGATAGATCCGCATCGCAATCGCTTGGGTTCGTCTAACACGTTGATTGATTTCTCTGAAAGACAATCCTCAATCCAAATAGAATTCAGAAAGTTGGTCAAAAGACGCTTGATGTTTTCCACGAGGAACACACAAACACACGGAAAAACAATTGCCGTACTTCAAATCGCCAATTCTGTTCTTCTCTTATATAGCGTTTGTGGTTGCTAATTTGCATATTTCTTCGCTGCATTTCTTCCTTCAGGGTATTGCATCTTGTGTGGCCAGCAATGTATAATGAATCTAAAATAGATATTTATCTGCTCGAACAGGTATGCAAGCTAATTGGATTATAGACACTCCAGATCTGTAACCTATTAAACTTCTAGCTCTACTGGATAGAATCTTAGTTGAAATATATCGCTCATTAACTAATTATAAACTTTCACAAATTTTTCCACCATAAATTTTTTATTATTATTCCACTTACTACTTTAATTCACTTTATGTAATCAATCTCAGTACACATCTCTTTCTTCTATAAGAGGTTGGTAATTAAAACTTGCAATAACATCAAAGAGGGAGACCGCGTTGCAAAGAGTTTTTTTCGATGTACAAAGATATGTATTCTAAAATTAATTCATATCACGGCAGAGCTAATGGGAAATGAAAAATTATGACATATTCAAAATTTATTACTTATTCACCTTAAAATTGGAAAACTTATTTGCGCGTGACATTTTATTATCAATAGTTAATGATATTTAAAACTACAATTAATTCACATAGTTCAAGATTCTCATCAGAATAAAAAAAATGATATAAACTAAAGGAGTAAATTATTTGTATTGGATGACCTATTTCATCTTGTAATAATTAAAAATATTACAAGCATTTAAAATTAAAAATCAGGGACTAATTATTGTAATTGAAAAAAAAATACTTTAAGCTTCGTAAACCATAAAAACTAGTATTTAATTTTAAATATTGTGTTATTTAGTATCATTATTTTAAATATATAATTAATATTTTAAAATAAATAGTCACTAAGTGTTTGGATCTGTTATTTTAGATTTATTGTCAATTATTTAACTTTTTTTCCAATAAGGGGCAAAAAAAACGTAACAATTTTTTTAAATTTTTTTGCATAACTACTTTAAATAAAAAATTAATAAATAAGACATGAAAGGTATTAATACTAATCTTACAGTAAGATTAACCCTATTTTCACAATTTAATTTGATTATTTATTCGAGGCATTTTCTATTTAATCATCCCTCACTCTAAGGTACATTCAACGAAAATATTTTAAGTAATTTTCTGTCAAATACAGGAATTGCCGAAATATGTTAAAAATTCAATTTTTCGGAGAAAGTCGAACTGTATCCTTACTCGTTCATGGCACCGTGGTTGTTTGTAGCAGCTTAATGAAAACATAGTTCACTGGAATGGTAACTCTCAGTAATAGAAATAATAAAATTCACGGTACTAATTAATTCTTAGAGAATGAAACAACTATCTCTGACTGAATAACTTTTTAAAGATTATTTGATGTTTCAGGTATCCAACTACCTAAAATCATGATTTTTTTTTAAAAAATGAAAAGTTTTTTTTATAATATCATTTTATAGGCCATCTTATTACCTTTGTAAAAATACCAAGGTTTTTATTTTCCATTCACTAGAAAAAAACTACAAGTATTTTAGTAAAATCAGATGCGTTAACTTTACATAAGATGTAAAAATTAAATGCGTTTTTCTCGAAATTATTTTTTAAAAAGCTCAAAGGGGACAACGATTGCTAAAAAATTTTTGAAAATAATTTGCTAAAGTGTATTTTTGAACAGTAGAAGTTTTTTTTAACCCTTTCCCCAAATTTACAATTACTTTTTTATTACAAAATTTACGTTCTTATGTGAATATAATCACTGTTTTTTTTAAGTGTTTTGTTTTTGTAACATTTCTCTGTTTTTGAAAAACATTTATTTTTTATCCTGAAAGTCACTTAAAAAGGAGTAGCAAAGTAATACATCAAAATTGAACTATTTGTACAGAGTGGGACCCATTTATGTAATTTTTTTGTCACTTTTTACCCATTTTCTCCCATTTTAGTAGTAATAATTTATTTTTCTCCTCTTAATTTTAGCCTTTCTTTCATAAATGTACTAAATAAATCTAAAAACCAAAAAAAAACTTCATACCTCTCTTTTTTTAGAAAAAGTTCTCGCAGTAGTCGGATAACTTAAATAATGATTTCTTTTCAAGAATTTTTTGTGGACATATTTTTTGCTGTTGCGCTAAAGAAGTTTTTCAGATAACTCAAGCCTCTTTTGTTTGCGAATTTTTAACCGTAGTATTGTTTTATTTTCTAATTTTTTAATTTTCTAATTTAAAAACTATTTTACCAATATTTTATCACGTTCAAATCACGACTCTTTCCTCTTTTTTATATCTTTATGGGTCACTGGGGATCAATAAGTTTCAGGACAGAAACGCTGTTCTAAATTAAACGCAAACTTATTTAAATATTTTCTTTTTTTTTTCGTAACATAATAATTTCCCCTTCATGTTATTTTAATAAAAAATTTTAAGAAAACCGAGGTATATATTGAAGAAGATATTTTTTAAGTTTCACGTCTTTTTTAAAAGTAAAAAAAATTATTTTTTAATATTTCAAAATTAATTCCATTTTTTTAATGGAAAAAAGCTTTCCTTAAAAAGCGTTTAAAAGTTAAAAAAAAAAAAAAAAAGGCAGTGCTAGTACTTATGCGACAGATTATGGAAGTTCCTTCATTTGTTAAGTGAATGGACAGGTAAAGGACTGTATATAAAATAACTCAAACTCAGGCGTAACAGCCTAGAGCCCGCCCACGACGGGCCCCCAGATAGGGGACCGGGGCTGGGGTGAGAAGATGTCCCGATCAGGTGGTCAGTCTGAAACGCGACATCCCTTTTTTAAGTCCCCAAGCTTGCTTGGTACTCATTTATCGACCCACTGCAGTAGAGATGAAAGGCTGAGTCGACCTTGCTCAGCCCTGGAATAGAACCCGGAGCTGTAGTGTGGAAGCACGATACGCTACCACTCGACCATTGGGCCTATATATAAAATAAAGAAACAGTAAGAATTAACAAAATTTAGTAGTAATATTTAAAACACAAGATTGAAGTTATTAGGAAATTTAATCACTGAATCACCAACTTCCTATCCTGGATATAAATTTGGTCGTATTCCACAAAAAGAACATCAAAAAGGGAAAAAGAATTTTTTGGGGTTCAAAAGAGCTGCAAAATGATTGAGTGGTATAGTTAAATTTGCGGAGCGAGTTATAAACTGAGATATTATTCGCGTCTTTTGACTACGTTTTAAATATACGAGGGTCATCCAGAAAATAAAGACCCTTTTGACAATAAAAAATGAAAAACACCATATGTATTGAAAAACATCCAAACTGTTTCACATACCGGAAGATCCCTTCATTTTTCTTCATAATCACTTCCTACATTTAGTCTTATTTGTTCACGAGCTTCATAATTCCCAATTTTTTCTCTTCTATTGCCAGCATGCAGGAGAATGTAGCATAGGCTTATAATCCTGGTGGCTACTGCCTTCTCCAACTTTCCATCACTTCTAAAACGTTTACCAACCAAATATTTTTTCAGCTTTGGGAAAAGACGGTAATCGCTAAGAGCAAGTTCAACTATCGGTCTTTTGTTCGAATGCTTTGGACATAGGGGCGTAGCTACCACCGTATCACCTATCAAATAGGGCCCCCAACCTTAGAAGCCCCAAAATTGAAGAAAATTCATGAATGTAGACCCACCAAAAGGCCCCCCGAACTGTTGATACTGGGCCCTTTCAGGACTAGCTATGCCAGTGTTTGGACACCTGATTTAATGAACAGACGGCAAAAGAGATTCGGTTCTTGGGCTCGCGAACTAATACGACACATTTTTAAATACAAGAGGTGATTATAGAAGAAGTCTATGAAGCTTCAGAATTATTTTTCCTAATAATTATGTTTCTCACTTTGAATAGCTAAATTGTCTTTTTTCCCTTTATTTTTAATATTTTATCGCTGTTTATTATTTGACACTTTAACCTTTAAGGGGTAACCGGGTATTTCAACTACCCAAAATAGTCTTAAAATTCGGATTTGGTTCAAAAATCAATCAAGTTCCGTCACTTTTAATTGCTTTCTGAATTCCACGTAACCTGTCAAAGCTCAAGTGTTAATCACTCTTTGGAAATTTACAGTTTTCCGACGAAGCGGATTTATATGAAGTTGTTTGTCCCTCGCCTTTACCTCAAAGTTCCACCCAAATTTAGTGGACAAAAGTTATCTTGTTTACGTCCAGGACCGGAAATGGATTATTCACAAAAAAAGGGGATAAAGATAGCAAAGCCAAGCTTAACAAACTGGGTGGTTGAGTGAGATGTACTAACTTCACACAATAAAGCAACACGAAATCTATTAGTGACCTCGTAATTTTAAAGCCTTTAAGGGTACCTGAATGAAACCCCCCTCTCAAATTACACCACGCCAAAGGAGGGACTTTGGACCAAGGTAGATTTAACGTGCATTAGCCGCTCCTACACGGAGGGTTCAAAATACCAAAGAACCAACACAAATCTCAAGATTCATGAAAATAAGCAATTTAAGAAACAACTGCAGAACTTTAGGTTGTATAGGCGTCGGGCAATCAAGCCATATTGTGATAAATGGCAATGTTGTTGATAATAGGGGGTCGTCCATACCTCCCAAAAATACTGCCCTATTAATGGGGAAATCGCATTCACTCAAACCCATCAAAAAAATTCAAGTAAGTTTTTCAAGGGGGGTGTCTTCGGGGAAAAATGGAGGGGGGAATTCAATGCTTCTCAAAAATTTCAATATTCGGCAATATTCAACCCTAATTTTTATGCCCCCCCCAAAATTTAAAAAGTATGTTTAATGATGGATACTGACGCAAAAAAACGATTAACCAACCTCTCCCCCGGCGTAATAAACGTCTTGTTCAGCAAAATGTTTAATTCCCCGAACGTATATATAGTCTTCCCCAAGTACAACCTTTTTTCCCGTAATGTATCATAAATTATTCTAAAAGGCCCTTGGGGAAGCAAAAAAGGACCTTGCGTTTGTGAAGGATTTCTTTCTTTTTAATTACTTTCTTCTTTTTTCTTCCCCCATACATCACATACGCGCGCCTACGTGAAAAAAGGTTGGCTTGGGAAGCAACGCGAACTTGTAATGTTTAGTAGGGATAATTATAAAAACCTTCAATTTTGAAGATTAGTGTTGATTTTTTTATATAATTTTATATATGACACTCCATGGGGACACGGTAATTTTAAACTTGTTCTTAACTTGTATTTTTTTAATTTAAAAAACAATAGATTGAATTATTTATAAGTGTAATTTCCGTGAAATGTTAATTTTTTTTTAATCCCAAAAATTTTGTTTGTTTACTTTCAGTAAATTAATAATTTTTTTAAATAATCTTTTCTTTTTGATTTTTCAATATGCTTGCGCCCCCCTCGTACACTTGTCCCCCCAAGGACCCTCCTACAGTTGAAAACTCTGGGGTGAGATACAGACGCCATGAGTAAATGACTGTAACCAATAGGCTATCGTAGCCACCCTACCATACCTGAAGAGGAACTTGTACTTAAAATTTAAAATCTTCTGAAGGTTCATGAAAACATTATATGTAAATCCCTTACAGAGCATAATTTATACTTGAGTATTTTAAAAATGTAAAAATGGATTAGTCTTTTTTGATGTTACTTCTCTTACTATTACAAATTCTAGTTTTAAACTGAGGGATAACAATTAATGTACATTTTTATTAAGGTTTAGAACCATAATAATATTTCAATTATTCACGCTCCCTTAGTGAAAATTTTTCTATTAATTAATATGCATGTTAATTTCCCTGAATAAAATTTCCTCTTAATATATCCAGTTCTGGAAATAAATATATTAGTGAATTACAACTGCATGCAATTCATAACTCAAAAATCATTTCCAAAATGTAGAAAGAAATAAAAAGACTTTAAAAACACGAATTCTTAATGAATTCAAATGCTTCGTCGCTTTCATCGTAATGAAATCAAATCTTCAGAGATTCCGCTGCTCAGAAAAATGGAAATTTCTTTAAATGAGCATTACATGAGTTTTTATGATTAAAAAGAGAAAGTTGATTTAATTAAATATTTCGACGAAAAGAAGGAAAAATATTTCGCACATTTCGAAATTCCAAAGAATATTTATCAAGTCCCAAAGCATAGTAATTATTTCATAAGGTAAAAAAGTTTTAATTACATACATAATGTTTTTCATATAGAGACATGAAATGCCTTTAACAAATATTTTCAAATTAAATCATAAATTTGGTTTGGCTTTAGTTTCGGATTCTCGTAATTTAATGTATTTGAATGAAATTTATTCCTCTTATGTTATTTCCGTTGAATTCGGCGTATAACGCGCACCTAATACTTTCAAGCTGTAATTTTTAATTTTTAGGTATATTCGCCGTATAACGCGCACCCAGCCGCCCCACCTACTATGGTGGTTATTACACTCGGCTTGTAATCGAGTGGATTCGAGTCCTGAATAAGGCATGGATGTATCTTTGAGAAAGAATCGGAATTTTCCCCAAATGAATTCCTTCTCGAATTGAAAACAGTGCACCCCTTCTGTTATATGCTGGGATCATCAATTGTAATGAAAGTCTATATTCTTCTACGTATGCTTTGTATGTTTCTGATTACCTATTTCTCTTTTTTTGTATGTAACAAAGTATGAAACACTCAACCACACCCCTTTTTTACGAAGTAATCTCAAATGTAAGTGTGAAATGCTCTTTTGTTCTTAGTCATTTATTCGAGGCTTTTGAAAAGAATAGTACACACTACTAATGTTACAACGCTCTAAGTTCATAAGGAATATCATTTCTTTTAAATAAACAGCATTTTTCGATCTATATAGGTCTAATATTTTTCTATGCTCATATTTTTTATATTTTTAAAGTCTTCATTTTGATACCTAGCGTTTTACGCGCATCCGTAAATTTCGATGTAATTTTTTTATGTTTAAAGTGCGCGTTATGCGCCGGATTTTACGGTGAATACACATTTATTTGGTATTCAGATACTAACATAACGTTAACTTAAAGCAAAAGGCTCAGTTGTAGAGTCGTAGCTTATCGCACTTCCAGACCGCAGTTCCGGGTTCTATGCATGGGCTGGGCAGGGTTGACTCAGACTTTCATCCCTACTACAGTGGGTCGATTAATGAGTACCAAGCTTGCTTGGAGACTTAAACACTAGGGGCCTCGCTTCAGACTGACCACCTGATCGGGACATCTGCTTATGCATCTCAGCACCCAATGGTCACGTATACTGGGATGGGAACAGTAGGCCCTGGCCTTCATGGGACATTGCGCCACTGAGTTTGAGTTGAGTAACTTAAGGCATGAGAAGATTACATTGAGTATAAATACTTTTCTCGCACCATAAACTTGCAAATTTTTTTAACAATCAGCAATGAATGTGATTGTAATAGTTTTAATATATATAATCTGAAGCATGTTATACTTTTTAAGTTAAGACGGGGAAACATTTTATTTTTATCAAGAAGAGAATTTTTTTGAACGGGTTGAAAATAATTTTTTCATACAAATACAATAGAATCACACGCCATATATTGAGGAAAAGTCATTTTTTCTACAAAAAAGTTGTAAAATGACCAAAATTATGTTATATAATACGAGAAAGGCTCATTTCCCCCGATGTTTATGAAACTTTCTACACAAAAAAGCTTCGATTCGTTATTTTGCATTTGCGTTATCTTTGGTTCTATTAAACGCCCCCCTCCTTAAATTATTAGTTTTCTTTGTATCCGGTTCCCCCTAAATTAATTTACGTGTATTTATAAGCGAAATTATACCCGGACTTACGCTGATTTGATTTATGAGGTTATCACTCAGTCCCACCTAACGCTAAGTTCTCTGTAGTTTCTTCAACCTGATTGCACGCTAGGAAAAATGTTTAAATCTCAGTGGTGACTATGTTGGAAAACAGAGAAAGGAGTGTAGTTTATAATGACGAGCTGTATTTTATCTAGCAATAAAGTTTTGCTTAACAAAAAAAAATGATGAAGATTACTT
Source organism: Trichonephila inaurata madagascariensis (assembly GCA_019973955.1). Classification (NCBI taxonomy): domain Eukaryota; kingdom Metazoa; phylum Arthropoda; class Arachnida; order Araneae; family Nephilidae; genus Trichonephila; species Trichonephila inaurata. Next base: position 15,482 of record BMAV01013748.1, on the reverse strand, counting down.
TAGAAACGTCCCTAGTGCAGAACACTTACGACTATAAAAATACCAGGAGGTTATAGTTAAAGTTACACTATTCAGAGGCCTGTACAATCTGTTCTGGTAATCGGATTTTGATGAAACTTGGAATATATACTATATGGACCATGGAGAAAATGCTACTGCAATAAAAAAATAACGCAAATTTTGATCTCCAGGTAGCTTTTATCGAATATTCCTTATGAAAATCCGTAAAACCTCTATATAAACTTGCAGTCATACCCAGAGAATCATTCAGTGTGCCTTTTTTTTTTATCGTTATTCATATCCTTACAAAAGAAAAAAAAAAGATTGAAAGAAAAATCTGCGAAAAGGCCCCATATCGAGGATTGGTTTGAGGAAGGTGATTATAAAATAATTTGAAGAGACTGGAGATTTGGATGAGCTGCCCTGAAAAGGACGGAAAACGCGGTTGGGACTGAAACTATGGAAGAAGTCACTACTGCTACGGTTGAAAAAGCCTCCAGTTCCATCTTTTCTTCAGCAATGGTCGATCAGTGTCACGCGAATTAGAGATCCCGTGGTCAACAGTTCTAAAAATTCTGTGATACATTTTGAAATGGTATCCGTATAATATCCACGTGATGCAAACGCTGAAACCTCAAGATCATAAAACACGTCTTGAAGTTGCTTGGCGATTTTTGGCGAGAATGGATGTTGATGATGCGTGGCCTTGGAAAATTCTATGGTCAGATGAGGCACACTTTTATTTAGATGGAGCTGTGAATACTTAAAATTGCCGCATAGGGGGAACTTCACCTCCAAATATCCTGCATCAACAACCACTACATTCTGATTAAGTGACTGCTTGGTGTCGATTTACTGTTGAGTTTATCCTCGGACCTTTTTGCTTTGAACCTCAGCTCTCCACAAGGTCCTAAAAGATGCTTTGTCACGAGTCCACGGTACAGTGAACTTCTTCAACAACAGGTCATTCCCTCTTTACAGGAACGACAATGTTTGCCAACTACTATCTTTATGCAAGATGGAGCAAGAAAAAGCAAGAAAAAGAACTTGTTAGTGCTAACTTTGGTGATAATTGTGTAATATCCTAATATTTTCCGGATGCATGGCCTTCTCGTTCACCCGACTTAAATCCCTGTGATTTCTGGTTGTGGGGATTTCTAAAACACCGTGTTTATAGCGGAGGAATTAGGACATTACCTGATTTGAAAGCTAGCATTATACGCCATGTGGCTGAAATCCCTCGTCAGTTGTCTCGCGCTACCATTAAAAACGCTATAATGCGCTTCCAACACGTTATTGATATCAATGGAAAACATATTGAGCATATTCTTGTAATTAAATAAATTTTAATGATTCTAACATATCATTTGGGCACCACATTTCCTTTTGGTCGTAGAAATTTGAACTATTTTTTTTTTGCTGAAATCTTTTCCCCATGGTCTATATAGCATATATTCCAAGTTTCATCAAAATACGATACGCAGAACGGGTCAGACAGGCCTCTGAACTGTGTAACTTTAATCATAACCACCTGGTATAATTAATAATAAAAAAATCAATTACAAACAACTACGATAAAAAATTGTCAAAACTGACGACTAGAGTCCATATCATGTATTTTCCTTTTTAAGCTCAGTAATTATATGCAAATATAGATTGAATGCTTTGATTTTATGTGCATTTATATAAATTGTGTTTTTTGATTGACGTAAAAAGCAATCTACTGGGAAAATTTCCGTGGTGCAGTACTTCAAACCCTTTAATATCAGTACACCTCATGCCTCTGAGGTATTTTCCATGCATTTAATTCCTAACTCCTTGTCAGAAGCCCGAGATGGATAACCATATTACTCAAATAAATCTTCACTAGCTACGCGCTTTTCATTAGTTTAGTTCAAATGCATGACAAAGAGAACCCCCTACAAGCAACTTCTCTCACGAAGAGGGATCTAAAACTCAAGTGCTTGTGTCAAAGTTAATTGAGAGCAGCGAGGATCCCCAAATAATTAACCATTATGATTTCGTTTTGGCCCTTAGTAAAGTTCCGACCATAATTACGCTTTCTAAATGCTGATAGAGAATATCACTTGACACATCTTCCGTTCAGGTATTCCAGTCGAGATGGCAACGATATTTATTGCATTATACCTTTGCTCTCCGCACTCATCAGGAAGGTTGAGAGGAGATATTTTAGGGACCTTTTAAGCAATGAATCTGGAAGTAGCTCTTTCATATCTCTTTTGATGAAAACGGAAGAGTATATAATATTCTGATCAACAAAATATTTTTATACTTATTGCTTGTCTACTGAAGTGAAATATTATAAAATAAATAGTAAGTAACGGATATAGTATTTTTAATAATTTGTTGCGAGTTGTAGCATTGTTATACAAAATACCACTGACAACAGGAGAAGAAGTATCAGTGTTATAAAAACAATTACCGTAAAATCCGGCGTACAACGCGCATTTTTAACACAAAAATTAAGATCGAAATTTACAGGTGCCCGGCATATACCGGGTACAAAATTGAGAGCACATATAGAAAAATTAGACTTTTATATGTATCAAAAAACTAATTTAAAAGAAATGGCATTCCTTATGAACTTAAAGGGTTGTAGTTCTAGAAAAAAACTACTTTTTAAAAAGCTTGGGATAATACCTCGAATAAATGACTTCAAGACATAAAAGAACAAAGTACTCGTTCGCTTCAGGTTTCATCGTTAAGAAAAGGATGCGCGTGCCGCGGTAAATTTTCAACATCTATTGTTATTTTTATCTAAAGATGAACAGTAATTTATTTTCAGTTATTCTAATTCGTTTTTTTACCATGTGTTGCACACATTTCTTCCGCCGACATTCAAAAGGTTCAATGAAGATTGAGACATACACACACACACACACACACACACACTAAAATACTACAATTTCTCTTAGGAACACATTTTTACATTTTGGTTGGTAGGCTGAGTCATTACGGATGATTTGTTTGGTTTACTCAACATTCTGATCAGAAGACAGGGGTGATAAAAACAAGTTTAAAAATTCGTCAAATTATTTGTACAACTGAGTATTTTAATAGGGATTTTATGTATTTTTCGTTCATGTAGATACTTATTTATCGATAAATATTTCAGGTTATGAATGAAATTTAATCATATTCTTAAAAAGTTATATTTTGGTGCATATAATCTCTTTTAATTAGATCTCATATTTTAATCAATTTAGAGTTTGTATAAAATTTCTCAATTCATATTCTCCACAATATTTTCAAGCAGTGTACATTTACTTTTATGTATAACTTTATCTTTTCCTACCAGACGATATAAGATGTCAAAAGCAAAATGAGGAAAAAAGTGTTTTATCCCTCTTGTGTGAGTATTTAAAAATATATAATCTATTAGGCCTAAACAAAATTTCCATCAAAATATTCTATTTTTACCCCAATTTTAAAAGAGATTTATAAATAGGCAGGTATTAAATGTCGGATATTGAAATTTCATCATGTATACCTATTGTTTTGTATAACATAATGAAGATTATATAAATAGCTGTATCAAAGTGCTCCTAATCCAATGGAAAGTGAGTTTTAAGTTATGAAAAAATACAAATCCTATATATATCCCATTATCCCATATAAACATACCTGTAACATTTCACGTGGCTAAATATTGTATAGCAATTTTTGTTAGCATCACACACATGCGTGGTGTTCAGTACTTTTAAAAAAAATGTTTTGTTAATCTACTTTTTAATGAAATTTAACCAACAGAGAGATGTAAAGGTAAAAACCTCAGTGCACACTTTGAGACTTCTTAACATTTGTTGAGGCATTGCGTAAAAGTATGCCTCGATTTTGACAATTGTATCGAATTTGTAAATGTCAAGTTCAACAAAAGCAATCCGTGATAAAATGAAATTTTATTAGAAAAATTGTTTTCTACGTCTACAATTTCAGCTTTCTACGTTTACAAAACCATTATTGATGTCTTCAAAATCAGCTGCTTTCTTACCTACAGAATTTATGAAGACAATATACTTAATTGTCAAATACTCGTACAAATGGTAATCCGCAACAAATAAATGTGCGTGAATCACAATCTTACAAACCTAGGCACAAACCAATTGTGTGTCTAGGCCCAAACCTAGACACAGACGACGGGCATGGCAATACTAATCCAGCCTTGCCACTGATAATGGTTAATAGTTAGAAATTCCCAGTTTTTCTGAGAATCTGCCTGGGAATAACATTTGAGGATTCAAAAATTATTTGTTAAGACCTTTTGAGGTTGCCCAGAACGAATAGACCTTCTCAGGCCCCCCAAGATGGTCCATGCCTTAAAACAGGGATGGGCATTAAGTCGTTCACTATCGACCGGTGGACCGCCAAGATATTTTGGGTGACCGCCTTAACTAAGATTATAAGATGCACATACCAAAAGACGCATTTTATGGAACACCGACGCCAGTTATATTGGAGAATCCGATTTTCCCAATCTGTGCGACTGTGTTTACTTGAGCAAATGATTCCATATGTGTGTAGATGACATGGCGCTTAACATGTTCACTGCCGCTGTAGGGGAAAAATCGATCACTGTGATTCTAGCCGTATAAAGGAATTTTTTTTTCCCCCCGCCAAATGAAAAAGGGAAAAAAAAGTTAGATCGGTTTTTCCCCGGAGGGGGGGATTTTTTTTAATCCCCATACCCCGTTTCCACAGAATTGGGTTCTCGAGTTGATGTCATATTCCGCGATGGTACGGGACTCGGTAGTGAACGAATTAATTACATACGTCGGTTTCAGATTTATCGGATCACGAATACTGATCGTTCCGAGGTCCAATAATCGCTCACAACTGTTGAAGCATTTAGCCTGACAGTTTTGTGTCACTTGTGTTTTTGTAGTAAAAATAGTTATCTGTCTTATTTTAAAAGAGGTGTACAATGTCGAAAACAAGAAACATACAATTTTAACGCAGAATAGCCACAACTACGCCACTTGGTGGATTGCAACATCTTAAAAACTTTAGAAGTAGCCCGTATCCCCTGGAAAAGTCTGCCCTGCCTTAAAACATCCCTGCGTGCACAGATGTATTTTTAAACGATATTTTAAATGATATGCTATTGATGTAGAAATAAAAATAAAAAATCTTTAAACATGAAATAATGATCCTGAAATACTTGGAGTTTAAAAAGAACTCTAAATCATTTTAACATAGAATTTTCTTAACACAAGAAAATGATTTGATAGGTATATATATGCTATCTCACATTCAAAGAAAATATATGATTTATTTTTTCAAAAAACCGGAAAAAACTTAGTATAATCTTCAAACCGTATGCGTTCCCGGATCATAAATCTTAAATTTATAATAGCCATTAAGAATTCTCAGGATCCCATTAGCTTTGTGAGCAATGATCTTTTCCGAGAGAGACTGTTAAGCGCATTTAGTGGAATAAACTTCCATTTGCAAAAGGAGTTCCAATGACGATGTCGAAATAATATCTAAATAAATTGCATTAGCTTGTGTTCGGAAGCTGCTTGGATTCAAGCTTAACGGTAAAGTTATTTAATCAGGTGAATCGCGCTGGACTTAAACATTATTAACCAATGACGTTGAGATTTAATCAGGTTAAATTCAGAATCATAGGCAAAATGCATGGCTAAGAGTATGCTTAGTAGATAAATTCGTAACTTCAGTTTAGGGGTAAAATTAGTCTCGCATTCTATTTGTTCACAGAAAACAGTTTATACTGTTACGTATTTGATCATCTTTCAAATACAGGAAATGTTCACACAAATAACAGGCTGGTTATGTTAGAGGTAATCGTAAATTATTTACAGACTTTCTTCTAACCGGAAATAGTAGTTGTTGTAGCTAATGCCACCTGATCGACGGTGTCAGATCGAGGCCTACGAAATTCACAATGCAATATTTTTTCGGCTGCAGGCCCCCACTTAAAATTTAAAATGACAAAGCACGATTTGGATCGTTTCCACCTAAAGTTGTAGGGAAAAACCCTGGGGAACCTTCCAACCCTCTACCCTTCCACCAACCCTTCGAAAAAACTAGCGGCTCGATAAATACTTAGAATGCCCCCATGCAGCACAAGCATTACATATTTATAAAGATCCCTGCCTTTCCCATGATTCGAAACCTGGCCCTACGGCACAGCTTCATTCTTTGGTTTAAATCCAAATAAAAGATTGAAAAATCACACAAAACGCAGCAGTTTAAATCCGAAAACACAATTTTGCATCAGGCTAATGAAACGTTGGTTTTTTTAATTGTCTTTTTTGTTTTTTTTTCTTTTTTTTTATGGTTGGAAAAAAACCTTTTGGACAGGGGTTAAACCTTTTTTTTCGGGGCCGTATAAATATACCAGCTTTTTTCCGGGGGACAACATGAGGATATATAAGAGGTTCTTAAGACCAAGATAACATTGGACATTTAAAACTGTGGAAAAGATCAAAATATTTTAACCCCTGTCCTGCTTTTTAAATTTTTTTTTTAAACTTTTCCAAAATAAATTAAAGGGCCCTTTAAAAAAAATTCCTTCCCAAATTCCCATCGTGCAGTTTCATATGATTACCAATAATTAAAAAACTTTATAGGGTATGTCTTTGTTACTGCTGTGATATTACCACTGATAAAACACTTTGTTGCTGTTGCAAAGAATATTAAAGAAAGCCTATTTATCCCCTCTTGAAAGAGATCTTTGAGGAAAAGTGTCATTGAATGTGTGTGATTCCTATTTATTGGTATTTTTTAAATACAGCACTTTTTTGACAAAGCAAACAATTACTGATCCATGTTTGATTTTCATTACAAAATTGTCAGCCTCCCAATTGTCTTGAAATGATATATTTTCTTCGAATATTTTCGCTTACAAGATATGAAAGACAGTAAAAATTAGTTCCACTCATAAACTTGGCGCTACTCCACTGTTGTCTTGTTATCTCTAACCACAACCGTTCTAAATAAAAAAAGATTAATTCGCACCTGTGGGCAGGCCCCCCCGCAAAATTGATTTTTTTAAACAAAAGGGGTTTACCATCATATTTTTATTACAATGTTCTTAAATAAGTGAATTTCTCAGAGCAATGGGCCATGACTGGGCCACTTAAAAAGTTTCGGTGGGCCTCAGGTTGAGTATCGCTGTTCTAGAATCTTCTACGGTTTTCTTATCGAATACGTATCCTTCATCATTTTGGATTTTTTAAGGGCATCAATTTTTATCACCAAATTTGGTGACTTAGGGGCCAATTTGGAGCCTAACTCACTCCTATTTCTACTTTTTATGATTGAATGAATAGAAGGCAGCTGCACAGAACACCAAAACCTGAAAATGGCAATAAGCCTCCGAGTCCTATGCCAAGAAAAGCTCTGATGATCCAAATGGTAATTCTCACTGATATGACTCAGAATAACACTATCAATATGTTATTACTAACCTCCTTCATGAACGTGGTTTTTAAACAAAATAAAAATCTACATTTACCTGTACCCGCTTCCTTTAAAAAAGAGGTTTTTTAAATTTAAAAATTGTTAAAAAATTTCCCCGGGGGATTAGTAGACGAAACCGAAGAAGGGTTTCCCTTATATGCTGAATGATGAAAATATGTTTCTCTCCTTGTTTCGGGGAAATAATTATTGAACTTTAGCTTATGGACCTTTCATTAAATTTTCACATGCAGGGGGAAAAAATTAAACGGTTTTCAAACTTTTTTGGACAGATAAGGGATACCCAGATGAGGGAAATAAATAAAAATTTTGACGGGCCCTTTTCGGAATCTTATTACCAATCCTTTGGGAATCTTTGGGTTTTGCATTTGTTTTTTTTTCACACCATCCCTTTCAAGAAGGGAAAAATGATATGTAGATTAATTCCCATATAAAAATCCCGAGTTTTTTTTATTTTTAAGGTGAAAGGAGCTTTATTTTTCGAAGGGGAGATATAATTGATTTTCATAGTTTTAAATTTAAAACGGAGTTTCCAATTTTCTAAATTCTGGTTGGGAAAATTTTTAGTCAAATAATTTTGGGTTTAAAATTTAAAATTTATTACTTTTCCGTTTCCCTTAAAGGGGTTTTTTGCTTTTCTATAAAACCCCCCTGGGCATTCACTTGGGGTTTAACTTGTTTGATTAGTGTGCGTGAAAAAAAATAATTATTTTGGAAATTTCTGGCCCCACTTTGTTTCCCCCAATTTAGGTAGGCAGGATGGTGAGGGACTTCAGGGAAAAAAAGTTTTACAGAAGGTATAAATGGAAACACTTTTCCCTGTCGCGGTAATGAAGACACAAAACACAAGAGTCAAAATCAGAATATGAGGGTAAAATATATTTATTATTCTTAGTACAGCAAAAATCCTGTAAAGTTTTTAGTTGGTGTTCGCGATAGATGGCGCTAAGTAAACCTGAGCATCAAATGACGGTTTTTGCTGCTACGCTCGCTGTGAAGCTTCATTTAGCATGCCGACCAACTGGTATTAGATGGAACGTTACACGAACGCTGAGTTCGCTGATATGCATCTGGTATGCGACACTGATGATTGCAATGAATGAGCCTCACATCCGCTGTACACTTAACGGTATCTCAAGAGACAAACTCCTAGCCACGCCTTCTTTGCATGCTTGCATCAGAGATTATCCGTCAGTGGATCCTTCTTCGTGTGCACACAGGAACGCTAAGGAAGACTAAGAGCGCCAAACAACGACGGAAGTGTACTGGATCTTGCAGAGAACAGTCTCGATATGAATATGCTGGCTTCGGAATTTCGCAAATGAACGTCTGGTTGATCCTGCATCCTGACGACGTGCTCCCTTATCCTCCCGATATGGACTCGTATTGCCCCTTTAATGTTTTTCATCTTAATGTTTTCCTTTCTAAGTGCAATAAACATGTTTCCTTTCTCTTATACCTGTCCTGTCCTCTTGTGTTTTGTGTCGTCACTACTGAGCCAGGAATTCGTTTCCGACCATACATTCCTATGTGATTTCCCACTGTCAAGGTGTGTACTCAATCTGTCCTGAAAGTTTGTAACCGTCGAACTGATGCACCCTGAGGGTAGTAATCGGTACTTTTGGTTCTGTAAGAATGTAACTTACCACTGGGCCAAAATGATCACTTCAGTCCGGAGCCTGTTACTGACTTATAAAAATACCATTGTCACAACCCTGTATAACGCTTTTCGATTAAAAAGTATAAATATAATTATGGAGGAAAAAACCCCATGGACATCACTTTTATTTATGGCTCCTTGTATTCAGTATAATGAAGATGTTGCAATTAAAAAATCTGGAATTATAAAAGAAAAAGCATTAAAAATGTCTTATCTATTAAATATGAGTGTAGGACAGCATTTTACGCCTCAAGAGCGATTTAAAATTTTCATTAATTCACTAATTGTTCATAAACCTAAACGTTCGTTCTTTCATCAATATACCTTTGCCAAATTATAATGAAAAGGGTAATATTATTAATTATTCACGATAAAAAAATATGCTTTCGAAACATGTCTTAAGCAAACAAGATTTTTAGAACTGGAGTTTTGAAATCATCTAGCCAGAATTGGAAGAGGGTGTAAGAAGGAAATGAGAAAACAAAAACGCACAATCAAAAAGACCATGCGCTAGAAAAAATTAATATTTATTAAATCAAGCCGCCTGAGGTAAAATGAGATAATACTTCATTAACATTTGATGTTCACGAGAAAAACGACGGAATAAAAACGACAGGAAGGAAAAAGATAAATCACTGAATCCTGTAAAGTGGGTGGTTTTTCTTGCTAACTTTTTAGCACATATAAGTGTCATTTCCTTGGCAGTTTTTTTCAACTGCTGGTGGTTTGAGAATAAAAATCTCAGGTTAAATTAAGCGTAATAAAAAAACGCACCAAGAAGAAATCCGAAGTTTTTCTTGCTTTGTCTGGATAACAGGAGAAGTTCCCACAAAAAATAAATCGATATTTTGGTCCGTTTTACGAATTTTGGAACAAAAACAAGAAATATATATAAAAAAAATTAAGTCAATTCCTACTTAGATCAACAAAGAAAATTTTTACAATTAAATAAATATGTATATACATATGATAGAGATCACAGCATTAAGTGTGGTAACTAATTTTTTAATTATTATTAAAGTATCGTATTGTCTTCCAAATAATCGTGTCTATAAAATTTCAGTTCAACTGAATGCTTTAAAGCGTGAGAAAAAAACCTTTTCAAGTTTTGACAGAAGTTCCAAAATGATGTCAACGTGGCTGTATTTGTAATTATTTAAATAATTAGTTTTAATTAATTAATTTTTAGTGATTATAATTAAATTACTGTATTGTCATCCAAAATAATCATGCATATAAAATTTCAGCTCAATGGAACGCTTAAAATGTATTTTATTAGCGATTGAAAATTCCACGAAGATAAATAAATAAATATATATAGAGTGTGAGCTAATAGTAGGAATTGAAATAAAGAAAGCATGTTATAAAACAAAAAAATATTTCAGAGCTGCGCGACTTATGGATGGTACAAATACCATATTTTGTAAGTTACATATATGGTATGGATGAAATAACTGAACTAGAATTTAGTTACGATTTATAATCTTTTTAACAACTATACATGGATTTTTTTTAAAAATTAATTTTCTGGTTATTTTTGAAATAATTTTTATTCAATTTCACATTATATTATTTAAAGTAAGAAAATTTGGAAACAAAACATTTTACCTGAATTAGTAAATTATTCACAGAATTTAGGAATAAGAGAAACTCTATAAAAATACATATAAATCTTAAATGAGAATAAATATTTTTACTAAAATAGTTCAAAAGATGTATTATTTATTTGGTATTTTTACTCTACTTTTAATTTGACTCTTATAATGATATATTTGCTTGATGTATTTATTGTAATTTAAGTAAACCAATTCAAGCGTGTTTGCATTTACACTTTTAAGAATGGTATATTTGAATCAGGTGGGAAATAACCGATTTATCCATAATAATGAATGAATACTTTATAAATAAATTTAAAAAAACAAACAACTTAGTTATATATTTTTTCCCTCTCGGTTGTCAAATAAATTATTTTTACTGGAGAAATGTTTTTATAAAATATGAAGACTAGCAGCCAAAACGTAGTCATATGGATTGCTAATGCTATATTCTGAACTACTCAGCATCACGCATTGAATTATTTTTTTAGTCAAGGAACATTTTTATCTGACTCGAACGTTAACTTTTTATTTAGAAATCAAGTTTCAGAAAAATAGCGCATTGTGGGAGGTATTGTCACATTGTTTTGAAATATTTGTTTGGATAGTCTTACGGTTAAAAAAAAACTTTTGGTAAAAATAATGCCAAACAACCAGCAATTTTTGACAAAAATGGATATCTATGATTATGACTTAACTTCCTGACTTCAGAAACAGTAAACTTGAAGGGCTAGTGATACATCTCTATTTTTGACACTTCTTGTGGCAAATCCTTCCCTATTTTTGACATAAGAAGTATAAAAAATACAGAAAGATCGTTTAGGTATCCTAGAGGCACACAATACCCGTGACATATCTTTTTGGAAGAATGAAAAGTTCTCTTCGGTCCTCCAGTTAGGGGCTTCTAAAAGGGCTCTGAAAGGTTACACACACATATATACATGTGTATATACGAGGGATGATCAGAAGGAAAGGTTTCAAGCCACAGCATTTGAAGAGCTACGTATTGTGGAGAAATTTTGTTTCCCCAGAATGGAGACAGATAGCGCTACAGCTGGAGTTTACGTAGGTAGTGAAAGTTCCGGCGAAATTTAGAAAGGCAAACAATTTTGAAAAAGGTCTCGTGATGACAGGAGCAGCCGGCCAAGTTCTTCAACGACGAAATCCCAAATCCCCAACTGAAAAATGATTCAAAATGATTCAATTTTTTTCCGGGTTTTGGGGGTTGAAAGGGAGGGTTTTCCCGGGAGACGGGTTTTCTTCAACGTGCTATGAAAACATCCACCAAGAACTGGGGGCAATGGCGGGGGCCCCCAAATTTTTACTAAGATGGGGTTTGGAAATTGGTTCTGCGTTCTAATAAATCCTAAATGGGATTATGTCAAAAAATGATAGGCACATATGCCTTTTTCATTTCCTTTTGTATTCTCTGTCTATTGTCAATAAATATTTCTTTATTCGACTTGTAATTTTTAAACTCATTAGTCGTTCATTAGTCGTTAAACTCATTATATCTTATTCTAAATTACGAGATTCGTCATCCCTCGAGATCTCTCATTTTGCTTCGGAATGTGAGTTTAACAATCAATTGTTGGATTTATTTCTGGAGATTTAAATATTTCCTTCGCTAATCCCAGATTTATTATAATAGTCATAGACTTGGAAAACATCAAAAACTGTTATTCCGTTTTCATTTAACGGTTAATCAAGCTGTAAGCATTTACAAAGTTAAAAAAAATTCTCAAATTTCTTTTCGCTTCTAGATTTGTTCTTTCCCCATTTTTAGATAAAATCTGTAGGAACGAACGGCACGTTGTGAGGAATAAATTGTCTAATATCTCTCTCTCTTTTCTACAAATAATTAAACTATAGCCTTTTGGTACATCCTTACTAATATTATAAACGCGAAAGTTTGTATGTATGAATGTTTGTTATTCTTTCACGGAAAAACACCTGACCGGATTTAAATGAAACTTTACAACAGTGCTTCTAAAACTTTCAATACTGGCGACCCACTTTTCAAACATAATTTTTTTGCGCCCCCCTTTTACAATAATGTATTGAATGCAATAATAATCACTTTGACGCTAAAGCACAAAACGATCTTTTATAAAACGTACAAATTAATAAAAAAAAAGTATATTAAATTTTATATATGTAACTTTTAAGTAATATATTTTTTTTTTTTTCTCAATTTTAAATTGGAACAGATTGAAAAAATGGTGGCTGCTTTCAAGAAAAAATATAGATCTCAGCCAAATATAGAAAATGAAAAAGAGTGTCAATTTCAATTTTAAAACCTTCCTTTGAAAAACTTTCCTCTCAAGACAACCCAGGGAAAGTCCTAAAACCTATTAAACTTGCTCTTAATTTTGTATTTATAAATTAGTTAAAAAAATACCTTTGCGCACTGATACTTTAAAAATTATACTGTCTGGAAGTACCCGCTCTTCGAACGGGTTCTTTTTTAAAAAACTGAAACACCCTTGATAAAAAAGCTGGTGGGAAAACCCCAAATGCACTACAATATTTACGAAAATGTAAATTTTTTTTAAAATGAATCCCCATTTTATTTTTAAAGAAGCGAACTTTTTAAAATTCTAACCTCACAAATTAGCATTTAAATTAAATTTAAGCAATGAAAAATAATATACAATTCAATGAAGAATAATATTTTATTTTAATATTTAAAACGAAAGACTTAAAAATTCTTACCCCGGGGCAACACCCCTCGATCCCCGCGTTAATGGTCACGCGGTGTGATTAGTCCCCCCAATTTTTTTAATAATTTTTTTATTGTAAATAAAAATGTTTCAGTGAATAATTTAACTAAAAAATAAACTTACCTACTTTCCAGAATTTTTCAATTTTTCTTTGGTAACAAAAAAACAGTTTTGCCAGAACTAACGTTTTTTGTGATTTGTGTGTCCCAGGCGACCATTTCCCGGGTTAAAGTTTGGACACACCACAAAAGTAATCCTTCAAATGTGCTCTCAGTGATTTTAAATATCATAAAACTCTTTTGCATGGAAAAAAACCAACACAGAAAAAAATACATTACTTACAACCCTAAATGAAAACAAACACAAAAGAGGGGCAAACTAACTGTCCCTTTAAAAAGGTAAACAGTTATCAGAAAAAACAGTTACAGCTATATTTTGCAGTATTTCAAAAAATCACAGTGATAAATTTTTTTATGTTCCTAAATTTTTCTTTTTGGGTCTGGGTTTTTGTTTTTTGAAAAAAAAAAAAAATCATTTATCTTAATTACACAAATAAAAAAAAAGATTTTTTTTGGGTTTTTTTGGATCAAAGATAGCTAATTAGGTATTGAAGAAGTTTTTTTTTTTTTGAGATGACTTATATCCCTATAAATTTTATCAGAGTAAAAGTGCCTTTTTTTTCTATGTCAAAAATATTTTGTTTTAATTCATTCGAATAAATTTAATTTTTTTTTAAAACTTTTTTTTTCTATATGCTCGCGCACCCCTGTGGGTATCCGGCCCCCCCGGGGGGGCCCCCCGGGGGTAGCACAATAATTAACATACATCAGAATAACACATAGGCTATAAATTATAAAAATATTGTGTGAAGATTTCAAAAAAAAAACGATAGATTGTCAAAAGTGGGAAAAAAAATTTTGCCATCCAAAAAACCCCCGACGCATATATATTTTTTTTGTGTGAAACAAAAAAATTTTCCTTTTTTTTTTGTCTATGCCATGCCTCGTGGGACTCACTTTAAATTTATTCCTTTGATCAGTGTTTAAACACTACTTTTTTTCTTTATTTGGGAATAAAAATAGATTCTGAAGGGGGGTAGTGGGAAGACTTTTTAAATTAAAATAAATACAACAGAAAAATATTGATGTATTACACTTGATATAAATTATTTACACTATTTTATCGTTTATTTCCAAATTTGTAACAATGTGTTACTTTTGCTGAACAGAATCATCTTAGGAAGGTGTTTTCAAAAAATTTACTGACAAAAATGTTAATGGTTATACATAAATAAAAAAACCTTTTTTTTCAGCTATTAGATCACAGACTTAAAATTTAACAAACGTGTTTTTTTTTTCAGCTGAATATGAAAAAAAGGTTTTTTTTTTTAATATCATTCGTCAAAAAATTAACTCATTAAAAAATTTTTTTTTCCTTCTCTGTATTGTTTTTAATTTTCAATTTACCCGTGCGAAGAACGGGTATACTATAGTTTGATATAATTTTTAAAAAAACTTCGGACTTTTCATTTCTTCATTTTATGAAACCTTTAAAAAATTTGGATTAGAATGCTATATGTTTAATTTAAGCTTATAAAGTGGTTTTAATTTTTATGAAAACTAATAACTTCTTGCTTTTAGCCTACTAAATTTGAAAGGCAGCCATTTTAAAAAAAGGACCGCTAAAAAAAAATCGTTTGGGATAATGAAGGTGTTAAATCATTCAAAATACCCCAAGTAATGGTCTTAATTACATCAATGAGGGAAAAATTAAAGGACACGTGCGTTATGGAAATTTAAAGATGGGTATTTTTTTTTCATTAATTTAAACCCTTTTTCATTTTGAACTGGTTGAAGGGGAAATTACTCCTTGATGTTGCATTTAAGGGGGAACAGTTTAAAGATTAATTAACAGCGAATTTCAAATGAATAAAAATTTCTAAAAGGGGTTCGGCTATGATGGTAACCAAAATTGATAAAAAAGGGAGATCTCAGGAAACTAAAAACAATTTATGAATTTATTAGATAAGTTTTTCAAAGA
>BMAV01013746.1:0-149751 GCA_019973955.1 Trichonephila inaurata madagascariensis | reverse complement strand
ATGTCCCAAAGGGGTGAAAGGGAAAAACGGAACTAATCCTTCTTCGTTCGCAGCACGTTGTTTCTTAAATTTGCTCAATAATCGTTACACCATTCGATTTTTTTTTATATTTCTTGAAAATATTTATTGGGTTTGTCTTTATTATTCGAATGCTTTGTGTAAAGATGTTATCACAGTCGATTTAACTTCGGTGCTTCATTGGATAATGAGTTTTTTAATACCCTTTAATTTTGCTTTACGTAACGTGCGTTTGTATTGCATAACGTGACTACTAACACTACGCAACGCTGTTTGGTTGCTCCGCTTTTCTATCAATCCCGATAGAGCAGCTTCATTATAATGATTGAGTTACCCGAAACTACATAGGATAATTGATTGCTTTTTAATTTTTGACTCATAATAAAAATAAAACACTGAAAATTTTTAAAAAAAAACCCCAATGCAAATATTTTGAATAATCCCATGAAATTTAAAGTAATACTTTAAAACATTTCCAATTCAATGTTTTAGAAAATATTTAAAAAAAAAAAAAAAAAGGGGAAGGTTCCGACTACGTTGGGAAACCCTTTTTAAGGGCCATAAATGGATATTTATTTATGTCACGTTAAATACATGTATTTGTTTTTGGGGTTTTTTTTTGACAAATAAAATTTTAAATAAATATTTTGGCAAAAAAACTTGAATAATTATTTTTCTGTTATTTTTTAAAAAATGTTATTTTTTAATTTTTTTTTTTCCATTTTTTTCTCAGGGCCTCAACAAAATTTTTTGAAACATTCACATTATTTTCAGAGTTACCCCCCAAAAAAAATATATAATTATGGGGTTTTTTCTTAAAATTGCCCCCTCTGTGTTGTCAAAACAGGGATAAACCCATTCAAAGTTATATATTTCAAAAACAGTTGATCTGTAGAGAGGTTGATATATATACAGGCTAAATATTATTATATAATGAAGTTTTTCACAAAAGGAGAATATTTTGAAAATGGGTCATTCTATGTTCATTTTTTTTTCAAAATATTGTACTTAAATAATTTTTATTGTAATTTGATTCTTAAAAAACTTTTTAAATATATTTTCTAATCTAATGACACCAAATATGAAAATACTATCCATTTATACGTTTTAAAATGAAGGTTCCCAACGATCGGATACCCAATTTGGTTTTCTACCTGATCCATTTCATCAAATCCAAAGACCCCTAAATACCACGATATACGAATACTGGAGGGAGTTTTATGTATTTTCAAACATAATAACGATGAAGGATATGGCGATCCTTTAATTGGGTAAATCGGTCTACGATTTAATATGCACCTTTTATGTACTTTACCCCCAAAACGAAAAACCCCCTTTTGCTTACCATTAAAAATTAACGCCCATGGCTGTTGGGGCCGTTTTGATTATAACTTTTTACAAATGTAGATTTCTAAGTCATAAAAAAAGGGTGGAATGGAAGTGAGGTGAGTAATATATCAGCTCAAAGATTCTGCTCATGATCTATTCTCAATTTGAAATTAAAAAAATTTAAACATGGGCCTGGTAATTCTTGTGTTGGTTCAATTGCGTCCAATTTTTTTTCAGATTTATCAGTTGGCTGGGAAACCCCGTGGGGCCCGTCGCGAATTCTTTTACCTTTTCTTTTGTCAGTTCTGGTTCCTGAAGATCTAAGATATGTAGAAAGGCTGATGCACGTTAAAGGAGCCGTAGCTCAAAGTCCTCACGATGGAGTGGAAGTATGGACAGCGGAACACACCAGCTCAGGGGTCGTCGTTTAATAAAACAGGTCCATCGCCAATACCCTCTTTTCCTTCAGGGAAACTTGAGAAATCAATCAAAACACTACTCTCCCCTTCTCGATTAAAATTATCTCTTGAAAAAATACCTTTAAAAAACATTTTTAATGAACGTTTTACACCCCTTTAAAAATGACAAGGGGTTTTTTTGGCGGAAAGGCCGCGGTAGCCAGTGGGGTTTCGGACCGTGGTTGCCTTTGCCGAATTGACCCCAGTACCACTAAAGACACCCGTAGGGCAGCGATGCACGTTAAATCTGTCGGGGCTGAAACGTCCATCTGTTGGTGTGGGTGGGAGGGAGAGGGGTGCCAGCTAAGGTGTCGTCCCCGTCATTTACCATGGTTCAAAAAACGGGGCCGTCGCCAAAACCCCTGAGCTAACAGTGCGACGTTAATATTCAATCAATCTTAAAAGCAGGAAATTAAGAAAAATCTATAAAATTTTAAAATTACAAAATCTTCGAATATATTTTTGATTTTACGTAAAAAAACTCTGGGAAAAAAAAAAAATTTTTTGAGATGTTTAAAAGCCGCGTTTATCGTCGTTTTTAACCTTTTCCGTAATTTAAACCCAAATATTGTGTAATTTTTTTTCCATCAAACTACCTCTTTTTGTGCTTACTGCAATAAAATACAAGATAATGAAAAAAAAGATCTTCAGATTTGTTTATTTTTTAGAACTTAAAAAAACCGCAAAAAAACGCCTGAACTAAACTAAAATATCGAACATTAGTAATTTGATATTCGGATAGATTGAGTTATACGTGAAAAACCTTTAACACGAAACTAAAGGGGCTGAAATTTTTTGCGTTAAAGGATATTGAAAAACACACACACACATATATTCCACAAAATTGTTTTAGAGGATATTTTGTTTACAATGAGATATGCTTTTTGTATGTATTTCATAAAACCCA
This sequence comes from Trichonephila inaurata madagascariensis, assembly GCA_019973955.1. Lineage (NCBI taxonomy): Eukaryota > Metazoa > Arthropoda > Arachnida > Araneae > Nephilidae > Trichonephila > Trichonephila inaurata. The sequence continues at coordinate 147,039 of BMAV01013746.1, read as the reverse complement.
TCTAAACATTCGCGTAATTTGCTCCCTTTTTCTTAAATTATTGTTGATAAAATAGAGTTATATATAGAGCAATACCAAAATTTACAGATTTCCACTTTCGTCTTCTGTTTTCATCAAGAGCCATAAGAAGCTCCATCTTCATTTTAAGTAAAATAATTGTTTGCTTTTCCACTGAGCTTTTTGCCATTGTGCTCTCTCAAAAAAAATCTTCTAACGTAGAAAAAAACACTGCGAACCAAACTCATTGATTTTTACTCACACTGCGATGTACTCGTCAACGAATTTCAAAGCGAACTGATGAGAGATGAGATGTTTTTGTGGGGCGTTTGGCTGATTTCACAGGCTATATTCCTAGGGTATTTCAAAGTCAAGTTAGCCTCCTTTCTACGAAACATATGAAACTATTTTAGAATTATTTTTGACAAAAGAGCCACCGATAAACCTTGTAATATGAACATCTTCCCACCTATTTTGATTAAAAAAATTACATAACAAAACACATACGGTAGAAAACTGGTAGAAAAAAATGAAGGTTATAATCTCGGATACAGATAACTGATGACGTTGCACATTTTCGACAAAATATTCTACCTATATTTAGGTCAATTTGAACTATGTTTTGCCTTCATTATAGATTCCTTTCTCATATACAACCAAAATTAGATTTTGTTATGTAATTCTTGTTGAATTCTTCCGGGCTATCGAGTGTCATTTGAATCTGACCTCTTAGAAAATCACTTTAATAGACTCTTACTCCAGTCACGTGAGTTGCGGTAGGGGGGAAGCCGCCAATTCACGCTACAGTTGCTTCTATCTTCGAGCCCTGACAGCAGGCACTAAAGCAGTAATGCTCAACCTTTTTCTGGTGCGGTACACTTTTAACAGTTTCAAAGTTTGGCATAAAATGATATTAGGAGAATTTTATTTATCAGTAATACACTATGAAAAAAAGTTTATAATAATAATTTTCCATGTTACATAAAAGAATGTGTACGACAAAGACAACAAAATGTTTATTTAGTAACTAGTTACAAATTAATAACAAGAATATATTTAATACGAAATTTGAGTTGGATGATTTTTGATAACTTCCTTTATATCGGGTCTTAAAAATGATCAGGCTACTCTTATTTCGTCATTTACATTTAAAATTCTCGATATTTCTTTCCTTTTTCAATTCCTACTATTAGCTTATAATCTCTATGTATTTATTTGTTTATTTATTTATTTATTTATCTTACAAGGGGAGGGCACGACTAAGGAAATTCATTTGGGATCGAGACTTGGTGTAATAATAGTACTCTCTTAGGGTGTTCACCCCTCAATGTAATTCCGTCGAATGGCCAGTCAATCCGGAGAAATCAGCCTTCGAAATTCATGCTTAGCTTTTATACAATTAAATTTGAATTTTCCCCAACGAGTTCGTAGCTTGATTGGTAAATCGTCTGCTTTCTATGCTGGAGGTTAGGGCTCGATTCCACGCCATCAACTTTTTTCCTTCAATTCATTTAATTATTTTTTAAATTAAATAAACTTATTTATGTAAGGTTTATTAAATATTAAATGATATGTTTCTAATTATTTTGTATTTTATGAAATAAAAAAAATTTAAAATATATAACTTAAATTTTTTACTAATAAAATTCTTAAAAATTATTAATTAAAAATATTTAAAATTATTATTAATTAAAAATATTAAAAAATAGTTATTGAATAAAAATATTTAAAATAATTATAAATGAAAATTATAACTAATTAAAATTAGTAAATAAATTATTATAATTAATTAATCACAATTTATACTAATAAATTAATCTAGTGATTAATTTATTAGTATTAATTATTTATACTAATTAATTACTATTTATCATAATTAATCACTATTTATTATAAGTAATTAATTATTATAATTAATTATTATTAAGTATTAATATTAATAAATATTAATTTTATTAAAATTATTATTACTTTATTATTAAAATTATTAATTTATTATCAAAAATATGATTTATTATTGAAATTATTATTAATTTATTATCAAAAATATGATTTATTATTGAAATTATTATTAATTTATTATCAAAAATATGATTTATTATTGAAATTATAATTAATTTATTATTATAGAAATAAATTTATTATAGAAATTATATAAATAAATTTATTATAGAAATTATTTAAATAAATTTATTATAGAAATTATTTAAATAAATTTATTATAAAATTATTTAAAAATAAACTTTTTGAAATTAAATAAATTTATTTGAAAAGGACTTATTAAATATTTTATAAAATTGTAAAATAATTAATTTAATAACATAAAAAAAGACATTTTTTATTATATTAATTATAAAATAATTAATTTAATAATAATATATTTTATAGATTATTTTATATTATATATAATATTTTATTTATAGTGTATTGTATTTCACATTATAAAACTATTTGTAACTAATTTTTTTGGTAAAATATGATTTAATATTTATTATATATTTTATTATAAATATTATTTATTAAAATAAAATATATTTATAAAATTTAATATAATTATTAATGTAATAAAAAGAAATTTTTTATAATATAAAATATAAAATAATTACAAAAATATCATTTAATATTTAATAAATTTTATTAAATAAATTTTTTTAAATTTTTAAAAAAAATAATTAAATGAATTAAAGGGAAAAAAAAATTGTTGCGTGGAATCGAACCTAACCTCCAGCATAGAAAGCAAACATTTCCAATCAAGCTATGAACTCGATGGGAAAAAAAAATTTTTGTAAAAAATGAAATTTCGAAGGCTAATTTCTCCGGTTGACTGGCCATTCGACAAATTTTGAGGGTGCCCCCTAAAGAGTACTACTATTACACCAAGCTCGATCCCAAAAATGGCCCTCTCCTTGTTAGTGGAATTTTCAATTGTTAATAAAATACATTTTAAAGCACTCAATTGAGCTGAAATTTTATATACATGATCATTTTGGATGACAATACAATAATTTGATTATAATTAATAAAAATTAATTGATTAAAACTAATTATTTAAAGAATTACAAATACAGCCACAATGGCATAATTTTTAGCGACTTAGCGACCCTTTTGGTGACTTGTGTCAAAACTTGAAAAGGTTTTTTCTCACGCTTTAAAGCATTCAGTTGAACTGAAATTTTATAGACATGATTTGTTTTGGATGACAATACAAACTTTAATGATAATAAATAAAATGTTACCACTTAATGTTATGATTTTGTCATATTATATACATATATTATTTTAAATTGAACTATTTAATAAAAGTAGCTAAAATAAAATTTTTTCTTTTTTTGATCTAAGTAGGAATTGAGACTTAAAATTTTTTTTCTATTACTTGTTATAATTGTTAATGCTGAAAATCCGAAATCACGCAAAAAAATATGGGAAAATTGTAAGAATATTTTAAAGCATTTCTTTCTACTATGAGATAATAGCCTCTAATTTTAGTTCAAAATGAATTAATTAACTCTTGAAAGTTTTGAAATTAAATTTCAATTAATATACAGAGCGGGAAATTAGTTTTTTCTCTTCATTTTCAAAGTTCGGTAACAGAAACGGTTATACTTTTAGTGGAACCTTAAACTTTTTTCCACTCATCATAATAAATTGAAAGAGAAAGAAAATTTCTTAAATTCAAAGTTTAAAACATACACAGATGTATCCGTTATCACAAATGAATTACGAACCAAATCAATTTTTTTTATATCCATCCACGAATATACTTAGTTTGTTTCTCTGAAATGGTCGGAAAAAAATGATTCGGTTTCGGATTTTATTTTTTTTTTTCTCATAGTCTTATTAATATTATTAAAAGATTTTTGATGCACACACACATCAAAAATTTGGCGACACACAAAAATGCCGTGGCACGGTGGTTGAGAATCACTGCACTGAAGGAATGGCCGATACACGCTCAGTCTGTCGATGTTCAAACTTTTTTAATTGTGTGGCCGCGTAGCCGAGTAGTAATGGTCAGGAAATCGTGGTCGGCTTTGTCGAGTCTCGGTTTCGAGCCCTTGTGCCACTGAATATCTGCAGTGAAAAGAGGGTGATTCATGTTAAAATGTCGAGGCTAAAAGTACATCCGTTGGTGTAGTGTGGAGCTGAGGTGTCATCCTTGTCACCTGAACGTAGTTCAAAATTACGATATCGTTCGAACAGCCCTGGGTTGCTTCAAATTAAAATTAAAGTCAAATTTACCGCTGTCCTGCCGATGAATGTGAACAAAAGTGGTATCAGCTTTGGTTCGCCCCTTGGACGTACCCGATTATTTTGGAAACAGTTTTTTAAAAAAAATAGATGGAGATTTTTATGGTGGTTTTAGATTTATTTAATAAATTTTTAAGAAAAAAAAATGCTAAATTTAAAAAGAAAAAAAATTTTTTCTAAAAAGGGAAGAAATGGGTAAAAAATTATAAACCCGGGGGTGGGTCTGCAAAAAAGTTTATGAACAAATACCAAATTTCCCAATTTTGATGTGTTCGGGTGTTCATTTTGGACCTTCAGGATAAGAGATCTGAATTTTTACAAAAAATTAGCCCTTTATCTAAGTTTTTATATTTGGGGGGTTTGGGGTGGTAGTTAGGAGGGGGTTCCACTCAGGTGTTTTCGTCCTTGAAGTGGTTTAAAATTTCAAAGGGCCGTCGAAAAACCCCGTAGCTTAACGGGGCATTAACTTCACTTTTCCTGGTATTATATAAATTGCTTAAAAACAGTGATTATTTTCACAAAAAGACTGTAAATTTTGAAAAAAACGTATAATAAATCTAAAGGGTCATATTATACAGAACATACGCAAAAAATGTATGTCAATTATTTTTAAAAGTTTTAAGCTATCGCTGTCCCAGTTTGAGCAGGCCGCGGTAGCCGAGTGGTATAGGTATCGGATCGTGGCTTGCCTTGTCACGAGTTCGAGCCCAGTACCACTATAGACCTGCCGTGAGGAAAGCGATGCCCGTTAAATCTGTCGAAGCTGAAACGTCCTCCGTTGGTGTGGTGTGGTAGTTAGAGGGGGGGTGCCGCTCAGGTGTTCCACGTCACTTGACCATGGTTCTGACGTGGTCCGCCCCAAAAGCCTCGTTTTAGCTGAACAGTGCGAGTTAATTTCAATCAAACAACCCGTTTGAGCATTCTTAAACCACAATTCGAGTAAAACGCATTTTAAAGTTTGACATCTTGCTTAAAGTTATGACATCTGCTTTTAAAAACACTTGTAGTTTTTGTTCTAGAGAATGAGAAATAAAAAACTTAGTATTTTAACACGCTTTTATTTTAGTTCCATGTATGTAACGGCATCTTTGGTGGCCGCGGTAGGGGAAGTGGAAGGTATCGGATCGTGGCTTGCCTTGTCACGAGTTCGAACCCGACCACTAAAAGACCCCCGTGTGGGCAGCGATGCACGTTAAATCGTCGAGAGCTGAAACGTCCCCGTTGGTGTGTGGTGTGGAGTTGAGAGAGGGGGTGCAGTCGGTGTCGTCCACGTCACTTGACCATGGTTCAAAATGACGTGGTCCGTCGCCAAAAGCCCTCGAGTAGCTGAACAGTGCGACGTTAATATTCAATCAATCAAAACGGCATCTTTGAAGTCGAACATCGGAATCTAGATGGAAATAAAAAAATAGATAAAAGTTTAAAAAAACATGCTTTTAAGTGAATCGAACTAAAAAGTAAAAAATAATTATTAATATAAGAATGAAATTATTAACGAGAAAATTAACGTCATTGTGTAGTAAAAGCGTGGGGTGCTCGATATCTCAATTGTTATAAATTCTTACTAGTTCTATTCCGAAATGCAAAGTTAATGTACACACATGTAGCACCCCACGTCGCACTCTAACTTATAAATTGATACCTGACCTCATACTACATCCTTCGCTTGCATGCCACACCAACGTGAGGAATTTGGATCCCTTCAGATTTAATGTGCATTAAATCCACTATTTAATGGATTTTCAATGCGATCAGAACTCGAAAACAACCGGTAGTTCATTCAAAAGAACAACAGTTGCAATATTGTTTGATTCAGTTTATTTGAGGGAGGGTCACTTCAGAGAACTATTGGCAAAGAATGAAGTGGATACGCTCGAATTATTGAACTAATAGAATTAATTAAATGCATAGAAAGAGGGAAACCTTATAATTCCCCTTCATCATGCTGTTATACCTAGCTTGGCACAAAACTATCAAACTGAAACCTTACTTTTGTGAGGTGTATAGATAAAAAAAAAAAAGCCTCTAAAAGCATTCTAAACATTTTTTCTTATCTCTGTCCAACTAAGTACTTTTTTGTTTAAGCTTAAATGAACTCTCGTTTAAAATAAATACGATTAGCGTAACCTTTTCGGGGTTTCAAATTTAAAACAAAAATCTTATTTTGATGTTACTTACTGTAAAATTCGGCGTATAACGCGCCCCTATACTTTCAAGCTGCATTTTTTAATTTTTAGGTATATTCGCCGTAAAGCGCGCAGCCTCTTTTATATGAAGAAACCTGAAATGTATGAGCGCAATACTCCTATGTTTTGAAGCCATTTATTCCAGGTATTTTTTCAAGCTTTAGAAAAAAATAACATACTTCTAGAACTACAACTCTTTAAGTTAATAAGGAATGTCATTTCTTTTAAGGAATATGCAGAAGTCTATTTTTTTCCCCTTATGCTAATCTTTTTTTCCTTCTTTTTTTTTAAAGCTCTACTTTTTATACCCGGCGTATAACACGCACCCGTAAATTTCGATCTCATTGTTTGGGCTCTAAGTGAGCGCTATACGCTGGTTTTTCCGGTAGTTTATACAACTGTAAAAAATTAGTAATGAGCTATTTGAAATAACTTTACAGGGACTGCTATTGTAATACTGAAAAATAGCCGATTATAATTTACTATTAACTAAATTTAGAGAGATCTCAAATGAGTGGTGTAAATAAAATTTACACAGAAAATGAAGTAAGTGTTCATTTTAAACAGCAATTACAAGTTAAATAAGGTGAGCAAGCGAGCGAATATTAACGTCACGTTGTTCAGCTATACTCGAGTCCTTTTGGCGACGGACCTTGTAATTTTGATTCATGGTCAAGTAAAAATTGTGACACCTGAGTTTTCATCCCCTTCCCCTAACTACCACACCAATGGAAGGACGTTGGAGCTCTCAACAGATTTCACGTGTATCGCTCCCCTATACGGCGGGACATCAGTGGTAATGGGCTCGAACTCATGACACTCTGGCTACAAGTCCATTACCTTGACCATTAGGCTACCGCAGTCACCTACATAAGGTGGGATGAACCCAGTTAGTATTATCTATAATGGTATATCTATAATATATTGTATGGTGTTATGGAATGGTATTATCTATAATATATTTAGGTTTCAATTTTAAATAATGAATTTTAATCTTTAGTTAAGTGGGGTGTACATGTATTAATATCTCCTGTGATTACCTGCCTTCAAAATTCGTTAACGCAATGTCAATGTGATACGGACAAATTATTAATGTGTTCCTTACAATCTAAAGCAGCGTTTCTCAAACTGTGGGCTGCGAACCTCAAGGACGGCGTGGTAACTCTACAAAGGGGGCGCAAGCATATTGAAAAGTCAAAAACAAAAGATTATTTGAAGAAATATTAATTTACTGAAAGTAAACTAAATACATTCCGACATAATAAAATATAAAAAAAATCCCCCATGTATACCGATATAATACACTTATTAAGACAACACAGTACCCTAAAAATTTCATTTTACCGATTTTTTTTTTTTTGCATTTTTGGTGGCTTATATCATTGAGATGTTTGCCACGAAATTTTAGATCTGTTAGCAAATTAGTTTTTAAGATATTTGTGAAGTTTTATGAACATTGGTTTTGGTTTCGGTTTCATTTTAAAGCATTTTTCCACTCTTAAATTGAATTAATTAAAAACATTTTTGAACTTTTAGTTTGAAATAGTTACTAATTCCAATTTTCCTTACTAAAATCATTTATGCTTGATTATGTTTTGAGTTTTTTGAGTTCTCATAATTAATTAATTAAGATTAATTTCATGGTCAATTTTTGTTTTAAAAATAGTTTATATAACTTAAAAGCTTTATCATTAATTTTTTCCCATAGATAAAATGCCATGGCAAATGCTTTCTCAGGTTTCTGTGAGAAACAATATTTCGAAGAGATGGAATACTACTGAAAATGATGTATCTAAAAATCAGTCCTCTGCTGTTTCTGCAATTAGACTTCCGAATACAAGTATTCTGAATTCAAATGTTGCAGATATAACTGAATATTTCCTTGATGTACCAAACTGCATTATACTAAACATATTGTAGTACTATATTTTAGTTTTTTAAAGTCGTACAGCAATAGCTAAGACTTCCTAAGCTGCCCCAATTTAAAACTGAAAAAAATTAAATTTTTATGCATAAACCTGACTATTTTAAGTTTAAGTTAGTATCATTATTATTTTGCACATAAATGCTTCGTGTTTAAAAACTTTTGTGAAAATATTAGGTTAAGATAAAGCTGAATAAACTGACGTCTTAACAAATGCTATCAATATTATGCAAAAATATATTTTGAATTAAAAATACAATTTTCGGTCATATTTAATAAAAATAGTGTTTTAATGTAGAACATACATTAAAAAATAACGTATTAAAAAATTAGAGTTTTATGGGCATTATAAGTTTTTGTTTTATGACTTTACAAACTTTAAGTGCGTTTTTCTCAGACATTCAATTTTGAAGGTGTAAGTGTTTTCTAATCCCTAAGGCTTTTTCCTGTTCAAGATAGAGCCTTGAATTTTTTTGTATATACTCCCAAATGTATATTTTATAAAAGTTAGTATGCATTTAGGGCTGAGATCTCTAGTTATTTTTCTAAGAAATGTTAAAGTTGATATTTTAAAAAATTTCGTGTTTTTTCCAGGTTTTTCTAGAAAAATAATTATTAAAAATCAACACACAATGGAATATATTTTCAAATCCATTCTCTCTAACTTTTGTTTCTAATAACCTAAGAAACAAAAATATGTAACTTAAAATGACTAAAACATTTTAAAAATTGAGTATGTTATAAGAGTTTGAAAAAACTACAAAAATTTACTAATTTTTTAAAACTGTAAAATAATGGCTGGTCAAACTGACTTTTTACTCTTACAGAGTCAGCTTAATAATATAATCTAAATATAAAACATCAATTATTTTTACTGAAAATGTCTCCAAAAAAATTTTTTGAAAAAGGGTACCGTGTAGTCTTAATGTATGAGTCTTGCACACTGTATTTTATAATTAGTTTAGCAATACTAAGTTAAGAACAAGTTAAATAATTGCCAGTGATCTATGGGCTTATCATATATGTAAAATTATAAACAAAAATTATCTCTTACCTTGATAATTTGTACGGTTTATAATTAATCCCTTAATTGCCTGTTAAAAGTTACGCTATTCGCTCCCAAATGCCACCGTTTTCCACGTAGCCACGCGTATGTGACGTATTAGGGGGGGAGGGACTTCTGAAATTAGGGACTTCTTCGCAAGCACTGTCAAGTTTCTTTTATTGCATTCCAAAGTCATCAGAATAGTTCTTTATATAGCAGTGTACAGAAAAATCGTACTTCAGAAAGACGTATATATACGTCCGGGGCAATAAATGCTTTGGCTGAGCGATACGTTTATCTACGCCGGTGGTACTTAAGAGGTTAAACTTGTATTTTAGTTAAGGCGTTAAAGTATAGTATTATTGAATTCAATATATTGTTGTTGTTGTTTTGAGAGGGTCGAGATGAAAATTATATATGATTGAATATTGGGTCGCAAACATTGAAAGTTTGAGAAGCACTGATCTTAAGTATTCTTTTTATTTGGCTTCAGTAATATGTTCATCCTATAAAGTAAATTTCTATATTATTTGAATTTTCCTTCCAACTTCAGAAACCATTCTGAGATGGTTTTTTTTTTTTTGAAGATACTCAGGCCTACAGAAGAATCACTACAATATTATGTCTTATGTATACATCAAAAGGTCCTGTTTATCAATGAAATAAATATAAATCATAAGTTTATAACGCTTTTTTAAAGTAATTATTGTGTTATTTCCATCTTTACTTATATAACATTACTTACCTCTTCTCAGCGTGATAACAATAAACACTCAAGGACAAAAAAATTAGCGCACCAAGAAATAATTGCGGGATTGTAACGAAACTTGGCATGAAGCTACATGTCGGGGAGATACGCAAATGATTAGAAATGCAGCGTGATTGCGCATTAAGTATAGCCGGTAGAGGGCATTTAACGTCGTTCTCCGTGGAGTACAAAACAGGTAACCGAAGCTTGTTTGAGTGTGCTGAATCGTTTACAAAGCAAGAGCTGAGGTAGGCATGCCATTACGCCGTTTTCGAAAACAATATGAGCAGCTGTCGCAGTTTGAGAGGGGGAGAATCATCTGCATGATGGAAGCTGGGTGGTCAGCTAGGAGAGTAGCTCGTCAATTAGGCCGCTCTGATTGTGTTGTGAGGAGGTGTTGGGACCATTGGATCCGAGAGATGTCATTTACACGAAGACCAGTATCAGGACGCCCTCGACAGACTGGTCGTCGAGAAGACCACCACATCGTAAAACATGCACGCATACAGCCAAACGCTTCATCGGCCACCATCCAGGCACAGGTAGCACCTTCACTAGGGGCTCCTGTGTCTTCTCGAACCATACCAATGCGCCTGGCTGATGGACATTTGGAATCGCGGCGCCCATTACGTGTGCTGCCCTTGACGCCCACCCATCGACGCCTTCGATTGGAGTGGTGCCGTGCACGAGGAAACTGGACTGCAGCGGAATGGAACCAGGGCGTCTTTAGCGACGAATCCAGATTCAATCTTAGCAGTGATGACAATCGTGTTCGTGTGTGGAGACCCCGTGGTGAACGCCTCAATCCTGCATTTGCTTTACAACGACACACCGCTTCCAGAGCTGGTGTGATGGTATGGGTCGCCATTGCCTACAATACACGGTCACGGTGATCCGTGGAACCATGACAGCCCATAGGTAGGTCCATGACATCCTGCAACCACATCTGTTGCCACTAATGCAACGGCTCCCAGGAACCAATTTTCAACAAGACAATGCTCGGTCTAACACGGCAAGGGTATCCCAAGACTGTCTCCACACTATTACTACTGTTCCTTGGCCTGCCCGATCCCCAGATTTGTCTCCAATTGAGCATATCTGGGATCATTTGGGACGGCGAGTTGGGCATACAACAAGTTTGAATAACTAGAGGCAAGGTTACAGCACATTTGGTACGAAATGTCTCAAGACATCATACAGAACTTGTATGCTGCAATGCCCGATCGTATCGCATTGTGCGTTCGCGGTAGCGGGGGCTCAACGGGGTATTAAATACTCCGTTCTTTTGCCTTTTTCTCTGAAATAAATAATCCGTTTCCTTTGATTTTCTAATCATTTACTTATATCAAAGTAGTCATTACGTATGTAAAATTTCGTTTCATTTTGACGACTCTTTCTTGGTGCGCTAATTTTTTGTCCATGAGTGTATAAATTTTACTTTTACAGAAGTATTCATATTTGTAATATAAAATCCCGAGCACAGAGCTTGGTTGACATCTACGGTCATTTTAGATCTGTTTTCCCTTTGAAAACATTTTGAACAGAAAAAAGATGGATGATACGATGCCTACAGATTATGATGAAGGTTACTCGCTTTCCAGTTCAGTTCTACAATGTGAACTAGCTAATCGTCGAAGCAGCCACTAGTACAGCAGAACTTGATTTCAATGTCCCGGTATCTTTTTTTCGAGTGTTATGTTGAAATCCAACCGTCAACAATACACTGTCGAATAGAGTTTTTGTTACGTTGGTGATTTTTCTTGTCTGTTAACCCTTTAGTGTCCCATCTTGTACAAAGGCATTCAGCTACTGGGATTCAAATTTGCTTTTGCGCTGATCACGCTTTAAAGAGGTCATAAGTAATACTGGATATTATGTTGCTTAATAAACGATAATAAATTAGATGAAAAAATATTGTTCCAAAAACAAACATAGCTTTCTATAAGTCTTTAAGTTTAGAAAATTAAAATAAAGGTTAAACGGGTGATGAACGAGGTTGATGAAAGTTTAGGTAAGTCAGGTCCAAAAACAACATGGAGCCCCTTATTTCCAAACTTATAGTCAGCGCAAACAACGTAGCTGAAAGTCCTTACTGGAGGATTTAGATAAGGGCAATCTTCTGCTCATGAAAGGATTATATAGTTGGGTTTAAGAAATCTGTAGTGGCCACACCCTATCCTAGTGGTCACGGTCTCGTGGATGTTGTGTCATGAGCCAATGGAGTGGGGTTAAGCCTTCGAGGCTGAAAATCCTACTGTTGGCTTGGTGGGATATTTCAGAGACCTAAGAGGGTGTGCTACTCAGGTGTCGTCTTCGTCACTTGATCATGGTTTAAAATTACGAGGTCCGTTGCGAAAAGTCTCGAGTTGCTTTATAGTGCGAAGCTAATAGACACTCATTTGAGAAATTTGTAGTGCCCGAGGCACACCATGTGCCAGAGCATAGGCTCAAGGTCATTTCCGACGTGATTATGCTAGAAAGATGTCATAATAACGGAAATTATACAGTATGTTACTGAAGTCCCTTGCCACCCGTAGAACGACGGAGTGACTGTTGCTATAATCATAAAAGTGATGTCCTGGTATAGTAAAGTAGCTCTGCGTTACTGAATAAAACCACCTACGGCGCCACCTGACGTTAAATTGAGGAGTTAGTATTCCTGTTTCAAAAACAGAACGAGATAGGTGGGGAAAAGAGACTTACAAAGTTGTAGGGTGTCATCTCCCGAATTAGTGCGAAAAGTCATTTTGTGGGCATTCATGCAAAGAATAGCACTGTTAAACCGCTCATTTGTTTTTTCGGGATGACCAACTCTGTGAAGGCCTCTGTGAGAAAAACTATCTGAGAAAAAAAACTACTCGTAACAGTATACATTTATTTGAGATGTTCAAACTTCTCACAGTCAGCTGCCATTACCCAGTTATTCAGTTAATATAATTGGATTTGTAGGTGTCGAAGACTGGTCTCCATGTTCACCTGATCTGACTTCACTGCACTTTTTCCTGTAGGGATACCTGAAGCATCAGGTGTGCGACCCCTCCGCAAACACAATGCAAGTTCTTAATGGATGCGTTACGGAGGCTTGTGTCAACGCGTCACGCTCTATGCCTCACCTTGTGCAATATGACATTCAACCAAAGAGATCCAAATGTGCATTGCAGCTGACGGCGAGTAGTTTGAAAGTCACAAATAAATGCATATTGTTTTAATTAGTTGTTTGTTTCCTTCTCAAATCGTTTCTCTTGCGTCTCAGAGTAAAAAAGGAAAAAAAGTACATGGTTTAACCGCTCTATTATTTGCATTAACGTCTACAAGGCGACTTTTCGTTCTAAATCGATGATGCTCTACAGCAGGGATGGGTATTACGTTAATCGTGATCGACTGGTGGACTACCAAGACATTTTAAGGTGACCACCTTTGCTATACACGCGCATACTAAAAGAAACATATTTATGAAACACCGATGCCTTCTAGACTGAAAAATCGACTTTTCACAATCATTGCGACTGTGTTTACTTAAGCAAATGAATCGATAAATGTGTAGGCGACATATGTACTTTCAATGGAACCGTCCGATGACGCTTAACGTGTCCACTGCTGCTGCAGGGGGGAAAAGCGATCACTGCGATACCAGCCGTGCGGATGAATTTTTCCCAACACACACAAAAGGGGAAGAATAAATTTTGAAAAACAGTTTTTTTCCACGATGGTACGGGATTGGCTATTGAGATACTATCCCACACTCTTCCCTCCCATGGAATTGGCTTCTCGTTTTGATGTCATTTCCATCAAAAGCACAGGACCTTGCAATGAACAAATAACGTCGGTTTCAAATTCATCGGCTTACGTATGTTTGCTCGCTGCATTGAAAACGTCCATGCTCCACGGTCTGGAAGTCGATCATAGTTGTTCAAGCATTCAACTTGAAAATTTGTGGTACTTGTATTTTTGTAGTAAAAATAGTAATCTGTCAGTTTAAAAGATGGGTTCAACCTCGAAAACAAGTATTAAGAAAACATACAGTTTTAAAAAAAAATTTACACCTACGACTTTGGGGGGACCGCAACACCTTAAAAACATTAGAAGAAGCCCATTCCTGCTCTACAACTTCATGACCGACTTTTCTCCACTATCTCGTTTCGTTTTCGAGATAGGAATGCTAACTCCGTACTTTACCATCAGGTGGCGGTGCCGTAGTTTTATTCAGTAGCGAATGGCTAATTTGCTATACCAGGACACCACTTTTTTGAATACGGCAGCAGGTTCTGAAGTCTAATGGGCAGCAAGAGATTGTAGAGGGCGCATACTGTATTTTATTCAGTACATAGTATTATAAGAGGTGAAAGTTCAAAAATGAATGGAGCCTTTGGGGCTGAGCTTAATACAGAAAATGATGAATTTGCGAATGCAAATTGAGCTCGCTTTTAAATCCAAAAGGATCTTAATTATCGATCCTTTCATGGTTTTAAATATAACATTAAAAAAATAACTTTTTGAGTCCATTCATTTAAAATTGCGCTGCCGCTTAAAATAACCTGAACCATTTCAAACTCAAAGGAAAGTACTTATAATATGCATTAAATTGTTTCATCCAAACTATAACAAAATACCAAAGTATTGTATAGATTTGGCAACTAGTTTCACACACGCACATCCAAAAATTCCTTTTTTCTTCATAAAACTCATTTTTGGTTCGGTACAATTATATGTAATACGTTTGATATAGTACTATTTTGTTCATTAAATTCAAGCTTTTTTATCACAAAACCTATAACTACTTTTCATGAAGTACCTGAGGGTGTTGCATCAGCTGTTCATTGATCTATTTATTCTTCTGTAGATTGTTAATCCTCAGATTGAAAGTACCTTCGCACGACTTTATCTCCTTTTAAATAGTATAATCTTTTTAGCGCATGTTTTCCTTTTTGTGTTATTGTTTCAGGTTGTAGTTTGATAGTAATTACATTGTTTGAAGAGCTAGGGGTTTTTTTATTCCTGTATATGACTGATTTTTTTTATATGTACTGAATCGCATTGGAAATAAGGTGTGCTAATGGGTTTTCTTGATGGATTTGCTACAATTCATATAATTAGAAATTGCTTTTAAAAATTTAGTACTTGGTGCTTAAGTCTATACGATATGTTCCTTTAACCTTCATTTCATGCCGATGTTTTATATAGAGATGACAGTTTATAAATAAAGATTATAAAGAATTCTCACCATTGAAGGGGCCTGGTTTGGATCTTGAGAACAGGTATTATTGCTTTTTTCAAAATCCACTTTAACCTGAAATAAAGTAACTAAATTATAACCTTGGGAGAAAAACTGGTAAATTCTGTTTTTAGATATAATGAACCACTACCCATTTTATACACACTGGTATGGTTAAATGTTCCCCTCAGGGGGCCACCTTCTTTAGGTTGATACGGGCGTCACACAATTCCGAGGTACCCTAGTGATATTTTCCTTTTCCCAAGGGGTTTACTATCTTGGGAAACACGGATGTCACGACCCGGGGGCCCTTTTATCCTTTCTATTTTCGACCCCCATCTTGTCATCCAATTTTTCCTTTTTTTCTTTTCCTGTCCAGACCAAAAAACCCAGAATTTTGGTGTAGTATAGCCAAAACTGGCTCTTGCGCCATAAAACACCAAACTCATCATCATCATGGTTAAATGTTTCAATTTTCATAAAAATTTGCAACATTGTAATTCATATACATCTGTTCATAATATAGCGTTTTTAAAATATTTCAAAATGCTCCATAAATAAATATTTTTTCCTTTTAACACGTAAAGGGGTAGTTCATTGAGCATTACAATATAGGAAAAAAAACGAAACACATTTTATACCACAAAAAAAAATGGAATAACTCGGATATCAATGAGGGATATTATAAAATATGCTACTTTCTATAGCAGGGGCGGGCTACTTCTAGTTTTTCAAGGTGTTGCGGTCCACCCAGTTGCGTAGGTGTAGTGAGGCAAGAAAAGGTGTACAATTTTTATTATAAAAGAATAATAAATACGGTATACCACTTTTTGTGAAAAACCCCCGGGGGCTCTTCTCCTAGATTTCTGCGCGAGGAAATGGGTTCAACTAAAAACGAATTTGTATGTTCTTTAAAAAATCTTTATTAAGAACATGAACTTAAGCGTTTAACAGATTAAAAATGAATAAGAGAAAATCTACGATGAACGAACACACAATACAAGTAATACAGAAATAACGTAACTCGGACCACCATCAATATCTAACCCGCCTAATCTCAATTCCAATAATATCGCAAGTCCTAATATTAAAAGCCCCACCTTTAAACCCAAACGTTGATCCGATATTAAGGAAGTTGCGCTTTACTGAGTGCAATGGTATGCACCTTGACCTAATGGCTTTATCTTCGGGGTAACCTCTGTTGGCTGTCACTTCGCGATTGTATCACTCTCTAACAGAACATTCCCCAAATTGCCATCTCACTTACCGAAACTTCTGATATTTGAAAACTATTTTATTTGCATCTTCTCTTCACGTTTCACTTCTTGGGTTTTGGTTGGAAAAGAGTTGTCATTAATTCTGGCCCCAAAAGAACCCAAAGGACAGGTTAATGAAAAGACGCGTGAGCCTGTCACAACATAACTACAATAAAATAAACTTATACTTTTAAAACTGTGTTTAAAGCAAAACGCAAGATACAGACTGTGACGAGGTTTTTCGTGACTTCTAATAATCCTCTTGGGGAATCTTTGGGCCAGCAATCGCGTTATTTCACAGCCACCTCTCTCAAGAAGAAACCATGAGGTGCAAATTAGATAGTGTATATATTGTTAAAGTTTAATAATTGTAGATCAGAATAGGATTAAGAATTACGGTAAGAATTAGAATTAAGCCGCGTGACTAAAAGACGGATTTTAACTACTAGAATAAATCAGTGAATTTAGAATTATTAAGATAGGATTGATTAACATTAAGCTATTCGGATTTCGTACGCTTATTCACATAAAGTTGTCGCTCTCTTTATATCACTCCAAGGGTTCCCATTATAGATTGCTTGTTCTGGAATATTATCTTTGATAATAATAAATTAGATTTATGATGGTTATATATAGTCTCGGTCATCCATCTTTCCCTCATACAGCCTTAGGTCGACAGGATAAGGAGGACGCGTCTCCAGGGGTAGACCATTACAAAACATACTACTAATAACCACAAATATAATGATATCAAATGATGCATTTGTCACGAAACAATGCAAAATACATTGAAAAACGAAACATTTTTATTCTAAGTGCTCTCATAGTTATATTCAGTAGAAGACATAGTCTGCATACTATAAGCTAATCTTGAATATTTCGGTATATATTTACTAACTGCTAATCTTCAGGCCTAACCCCAAAATGTCGTGGCGGTCTACCAGTCGGCCGCGATCGACTTAATGCGCACACCTGTTCTATAAGATAGCGAAACCAGAATTTAATATTAATGTTTCAGTTCTTTTGTATCTGAATAAGTGTTCCAAATTTGGGTCCTATTCCTTAACACTGTCCGGAGAAAGTGTCCGACTACTTGCGTCAACTGTTTTTTGAAAAAATGGAGATATGGGGATTTTTTGTGATTTTTAGATTTATTTTTAGTATATTTTAAGAAAAAATCCTAAAATTGAAAACAAAAAAAATTTATTATTAAAATGGGGAAAAACTGTTAAAAATGTACAAAAAATTGCATAAACGGGGCCTTTCTGTACAAAAATTTTATGAACAAATTCTCAATTTTTCAGTTCTGATGCATTACTTTGCTATTCCTTTTTGAAATGACCTTCGGAATAAGAGATATTTTAGTTTTTACAAAAACTAAAGCACTTTATCTGAGATATTATATGCAATTGCTTAAAAAAACAGTGATTATATTTACATAAAGGACTGTAAATTTTGAAATAAAACAGTGATTGATAAATCTGAAGGTTAAAACACGCGTTTACTCTTATACAGATTATATACAAAAAATTTAAGCAAATTATTTTGAAAACTTTTTGAGCAAACGCTGTTCCCGTTTGAGTTTTTCGGGGGAAAGAAACACATTTCGAGTAAAACGCATTTTAAAGTTTGACATCTTGTGTAAAGTTATTGCATCTGCTTTTACTAAAACGCTTGTAGTTTTTGTTCTAGTGAATGGGAAAAATAAAAAACTTGGTATTTTTATAAAGCTTTATGACCTATAAAACAAAATCATGAAAAAATTTGTCAATTTTTGAAAAAAAACCCATGATTTTAGGGTAGTCGGATACCTTAAGGTATCCGACTACGTTCGGAACATGATTTTGCAAAAGCGTATAAATGGATAATATTTGATATTGAGTGTCACTTAGATTAGAAAATGTATATAAAATTGTTTTAAGAATATTATTACAATAAAAAATTATTTAAGTACAATATTTCGGCTAAACATTAACTTAGAATAATCCTTTTTCAAAATGTTCTCCTTTTGTGAAAAATGCTTCTATTATAATATATTTTACCCGCACATAGCTCAGACCTCTGTACAGAGGCTCCATTCGAATTTTTGAAATATATAGCTCAGAAGTGGGTTTATCCATGTTTTACGACAACAGAGGGGAGAAATGTTAAGAAAAAAACGCCGATAATTATTTCAATGGGTTGTAACTCTGAAAATAAAGTGAATTTTTCAAAAATCATAGTTGAGCCTCTGTGCAGAAGTCTGAGCTATATACAGACAAAATATTATTATAATAGAAGCCTTTTTCACAAAAGGAGAACATTTTGTAAAAAAATTATTCTAAGTTAATTTTTGGCCAAAATATTGTATTTAAATAATTTTTTTTGTCAAAATGTCCTTAAATTAATTTTATACATGTATTCTAATCTAAAAGTGACACTAAATATCATGAAGATTATCCATTTATGCGCTTTTTAAAATCACGGTTCCGAACGTAGTCGGATACCTTAAGAGAATTTTCAGATTTGGT
Source organism: Trichonephila inaurata madagascariensis (assembly GCA_019973955.1). NCBI lineage: Eukaryota > Metazoa > Arthropoda > Arachnida > Araneae > Nephilidae > Trichonephila > Trichonephila inaurata. The sequence goes on along the minus strand of BMAV01013746.1, from coordinate 127,913 downwards.
CGATTATCTCTAGAACTATACTGGACAGAATTTAATGAAATATGGTAAGTACATAGGGATGATATAAAGCAAAATTCTCATATAACGGAGATGATAGATATGTGAAACAAGCCAGAGATCAATTTCCTATCGTTGGCGGGCTTAAAATGTGAGTAAGGTTCCACGTCAGGGGTGTCGTTCTTTTCAGTGGATCGCAATTCGAAATAAAGGGGTCCATCATCCACAGAATTCTTTCTTACATTCCTTTATCCCATTGTGTCGTTAAAATTTTAAAATGTGATATCTTAACACTACTTTTTTTTACTTGTTAATTTCTGCTACACAAGTAGACGACGAAGTTTGGAAACATTGACACGTTGAAGGACATTAAAATATCAGGTAAGTTGAAAAATGACAATATATTTTATTCCCAAATTTGTTCACCATGGCGGATTTTATCAGTACTGGATGATATTGACAATTTGGTGAAATATGTCTTTTTCAAAAAAAAAAAAGGTATAGGTTAATTCTTGACGCTTATCAGCGTCCTGTCGGCCTTTGAAACTTCAATGAAAATCGCTTAACATGAAACTGAGGAAACTGAAATAATTTTTTGTGTTGGAAGAATTTCATGTTAAAGGGTGTTGCAAAAAAGAAGCATATATTCATCAAAATAAAGTGTATGAGAATTACACTTCATACATTTTCATTTTAATTACATAGATGTATATATATCCATGTGTTTAATAAAAATAAATGAAAAAATACTCTCAAGAACTTAATGAAATTTGATACAAAATTTAAGATTTTTGAAAACTGAACATTTATTGTTTTTGGAAGATAATCGGATATTTTCTTTCCATTGACTTTTTAGCATCAAATTGTTCGATGTCATTCATTTTGTTATTCATTTCATCATCGGAATGTGCATCAAAAACTGCATACTTTTCATGATGTTCCTCATTTTAGATGACGTGGGAACAGAAGCTGCATTATTCATTTCATTTTCGCCGTCGGAGTTTGCATCAATGATATTTTTTGAGCTTTGAACCAACTCCAAAATGTCTTTGTCTGCCATAATTGGTACTGTAAAGCATTATTATCATTTATTACAATTATTCCTTTCGATGATACAGTAGGAGAGTCCAATAGCACAGAAACTTTCTCAAACATTTCATTAAGTGTCGGTTCGTCGCCCACCCGGTATAGTGGTTAGCGACGCTGACTGCTGTGCCGTTGGGTCTAGATTCGAATCCCGGAGAAGGCATGGATCTTTGTAAATGTATAGTACCTTCGTGGCATGGGGGATACTTTAAATAGCCGTCGAGCCGCAAGTCCTCTCGTGAGGTTGGTGGAAGGGGAAGAGAGGTGGGAGACCTCTGACCACCCACAGGGTGTTCTACCTCAAAATTGGGGTGATACCGAGCTAAATCGTTCTGCCCCCTGTATGGTGCTCAAAGCTACGGCAAACGACATGCGTCACTTAGCCCTTTCATATGATGAATTTCATGGGCCTTGATCCAGTCCACCGATACTCAACCTGCGGGCCGCATGTGGCCCCCTCATGGCCCAATGCACTAAAAAACTCAATTATTTAAGAACAATGTATTAAAAAAGTAGCGGAAAATTCTTTCAATCAAGCAATCAGATCTACCAATTTTGCTGTCAATGTCGCACGAGTACGAATTGCAAGATATTTTTTTCCATTTGTAACTGTAATGGTTAGTAATAGTAGTTTAATGGTTTTCAGCATTATTTTAATGTTAAAAAAATATATATTGGTACTTTCTTTGTCTAAAAAAGACGGAAACCTGAACACACAATTTTTTTTATTTTATGTATTATATGAAAATATTTACAAGTACCCCATTTGAACCCACACGAAATATAAATCTCAGAAGGAAAAAAACAGTTTTAAATAATTATTTTATATTTAAAGCCTTCAAAATATAGCTCAATGTTTTAAAATTCGTACTTCTAGAAATTTTAACATTTTTGACTAATTCTTTTTTCTAGTATCTTGAGAAGTGTTTCTCACAATTTTGTGAAGGAATTGTTGTTACGAGAAATAGTTTTATTTTTTCAGTTTTTCTCGTGTCAGTACGAAAAACATTAAAAAACAGTTATATGTAACGAGTTATATATGACTTTTCACATAAATCGTTACTCCATACACAAAATCATCAAAAGTATTAAACAAATTCTGAAAAAGGTTTCAAAACTTTATATTGAATATAAAAAAAGGCTTTAACACATTTTAAATAAACACACACACAACTATAGAAAAAAAATAAAAAACCGAACAAAAGCCATTTAAAGTTTTAATGGCTAGGAAGAAACAGAAAAATGCAAACTCATATGTTCTAGTTTCTGTTTTCGCATTCACGTACTGTTAAATAAATGACTAAATAATATAGCTAGAGGTACAAAATTTTGTACACTTATTTAAAAAAGTCGCACAATTAAAATAAGGTAATAAAAAATTTGATGCTTTGTTCTTTTTTAATGTAATGTATCTTCTTAAAAATGCTGTTTACATAGGAATTCAGAAATACATTGAAAATCGCGTACCACGATACTGAAGAGATTGAAATGTTTTTTCGGATTAAAAGCATTTCGTGTTAAAGGATATTGCAAACAAACAAAGAAAAAAACATTTGTCAATAAAACTAAGTTTATTAGAGTTTATTTTATTTTATTTACCTAGATACGTATATATGCATATATTTAATAAAAATCATTGAAACAAAAACATTAACAAGACTTTGAAGAAATTTAATACAAAATTTTTAATTATCTGAAAAACAAAACATTTACTGAGTTTTGGGAAAAAAACCTGATATTTTTTTGCATTGTTTTTTTATCATCTAATTCTCAGCAACTTATTCGATGTCGTCCATTTCGTTAACCATTTCACAATTGAAATGTGCGTCTAAATAACTGCGCAAAATTTTCATGATGCGCCTCATTTTGGATGATGTGGGAACAGAATCATATCATTTTCATCGTCGAAATCTGCATCAATGATATTTTTTGAGCTTTGAACAAACTTCAAAATGTTTTTGTCTGCCATAATTGGGGCCTATAAATACATTATCATCATCTACTGTAATGAATTCTTCCGATAATACAATAGAGGACAATTATATAATAATTTTAATCTTTCTCTAACTTTCATTAAGTGTCAGCTCAATTTCGATATGCTCCTTCTCCCTCTTTTCGTGTTAAACGATTTTCGTTTCGTGTTAAAAAAAGGAATGAAAATACGTAATACTTTGTGGGGACCGTTGTATTATTTCATGTCAACCGATATTTCGTCTTAAGCGTTTTCGCATTAAACTTTTTTCACTGTAACTTATTTATAATTTTGACAGCATTGACATTAAAGTATCCTCGAAAAGACTGTTTTGGTTTTCCAATGATTCATTTCGTTTTGAGAACCATAACTGAACAAGAAAAAAAAGTATGTCAAATAAAATGACATATAAATACTATCAATAAAAAAATAAACGTGAAATTGACATATATAGCCACAATGGACATAAAAAGAAAACGTTTCGCTCAAAAAAGAGCAGCTAAACTAGCAATAACAACAAAGTACGAGTAGGTAATACGAAAAAATGTCGTTTTGATAAGACTTGTTTCGTTCGCGCTTAATCGTTTTGTAAAGATATAAGAAAAATAAACCTTTCTTTTATGAACAAACTTTAAATTTAATGTCGGATGAGTTGGCAATCAGGTTTTTTTGTTCATGAAAACGTTTCTGCTTTCAAAAATAAAAAGAGAATGTAGTGAGAAGAATCCATAATATACTTTTTAAAACTGAAGCATGGGGAAGAATTTCTTAATGGGCAAAACATCTATGATATCGATCAAAATTTTTTATCGTCTTTAGAATAGAACAATATATTTTCAAATACATCCATACATTTAATAAATAATGTAAAAATTGAAAAAAATTCCTTTTTAATTATTTGTGAAGTATTAAACATTTTCTGACAATTGCTCAAAATTAATTTTACGCAACAAGGTTTTAACAGAAATTTTACAAGAAAAATTTACGAAAAGATTCTTTAAATTAAAAATACATGCAGAAACATAATAAACCAACTATTAAAAACAAGTTTCAGAATATTAATTTATATGATATTTGTGTAACTAACCAAATGTACAGTAATACCTCGACTTACGCGAATTCGAAGTTTCGCGATTCATAGTCTTTTTTTTTTCAATTCCTACTATTCGCTCACACTCTCTGTATATTTATTTATCTCGGTGGAATTTTCAATCGTTAATAAAATATATTTTAAAGCGCTGAATTGAGCTGAAATTTCAAAAACATGATTATTTTGGATGACAATACAATAATTTAATTATAATTAATACAAATTAATTCATTAAAACTAATTATTTAAAGTATCAAACAAATACACACAGCCACTACTGGCATCATTTTTGGCGAACTGAGCGACCCTTTTGGCAACTTGTGTCAAAACTTGAAAAGGTTTTTTTCTCACGTTTGAAAGCATTCAGTTGAACTGAAATTGAACACACGATTGTTTTGATGACAATACGATACTTAAAGTATCGTATTGTATTAATTTTATTCATTATCATTAAATGATAATGAATAAAAATTAATTACCACTTAATGTTGTGATTTCTGTCCTTGTATATATATTTTATATAAATTGTACCTATTTAACAAAAAGTAACCTAAAATAAAAATTTTCTTTGTTGATCTAAGTATAGGAATTGAACTTAAAATTTTTTTTATATATTACTTCTTTTTTTTTCTTCTCTCATCACTGAATCAGTGTCGTAGCTTGGAGAAATTGGTAATGTGCTTGAAAAGTTTTCGATCTTACCAGACAAATAAATTTAGAAGTGGGTAGTGATGACATTCAAGAATTGCTGGATACCCACAATCAGGATTTGATTGATTGATTGAATATTAACGTCGCACTGTTCAGCTACACGAGTCAAGTGACTTGGATGACACCTGAGCTGGCACCCCCTCTCCTAACTACCACACCACACCAACGGGAGGACGTTTCAGCTCTCGACAGATTTAACGTGCATCGCTGCCCCAACACGGCGGGTCTTTAGTGGTACTGGGCTCGAACTCGTGACAAGGCAAGCCACGGTCCGATACCTATACCACTCGGCTACCGCGGCCCCCACAATGAGGAGCTGACAGTAGATGAGCTCATAGAAATGCATGAACAAGACAATAAAGAACTGAAGTCTTTAAGCCCAGTTCACAATCAGAAGATTGAATGATGATTGGGAATTTGACAGAAAGCCTCCATTCAATTGAAAGAGGGTTAAAATTTTTAGAAAATATAGACTCAAATGTGAAGAGCGTATTTTTTCAACAAAACAAGGAATAAAAAAATTGTTAGGAAAAAATTTGGGGGAAGAAAAAAAAACCACTGAGCCTCCAGGCTACTTTATAGATTTACGAAATCTTCTATTTCTAAATAACTTCAGCTTGTGATTTTGTATTATCTAAGATTTCATTAAACTTTTTTGGTCTAAGTTATTATTTTCTTTTGTCTCTGGCCCCAATAAAAATAAATTATATGCATTTATATGTGAAATTATACCCCAACTTACATGAATTTTACTTTTGCGGTTATCACTCAATCCCACCTATCGCGTAAGTTTGGGATATTTCTGTATATATATAAAAAAGCTACAGCTTTAAGTAATATAAATGAACTTACCATTCATTTCAAAACATATGTACATCACAGAACATCAAAGCATTCTTAGCATTCTAATGCCCGAATTATTCTTTTTAAGGCCTCACAAAACTCTTAAATTGCAAATTTTTTAAAAAGAGATATAATGGGTGATCGGTTATATATAACGAACACTTTCACGAAAGATTTGTGTTAGGATAACGAACACATATTCGGATAACGAACACTTTCAAGAAAGATTTTTTGTGTTTGGACAACGAACACATATTCGGATAACGAACAAAACGAATTTTAACGAACACTTCTCGGCTCTGAAAAATAATTAATATTAAACATTTTTTATCATTTTGCATAAAAAATAAGATCACTGAAAGGAGAAATGTTTAAAGCATGCTTAGTATTGATAATTACTAAATGAAACTTGAATTAACAATGAATTTGAAGGTCATTCAATAATTATTATGACTAAAATCAATACACACTTGAATACTTGAATTTCAATATGAATATCAATATTTTTTCTGACAGCTGATAAGTTATGGGTGAGTGGATTTGCTGACATGGCAAATAAATTAAGTGAACTCTTAATTTTTTCAAACAGTGCAGACTATAAAATATAAAGGTGTCGATGACGCGCTGCCGCCGTAAAAATACGTGAAATAGGAGAAACGGACTAAAAATTATTTTTCATCTCTCCTGAATTATGTTGCTTACCTATTAAATTTCTAAGTTCTATTGAAAAAAAATTCCAGTAGAATGTTCTTACAAATTAGACCATCAGTTTCGGTTTTGATTTCATTTTTTAGGGTCTCCAGAACGAATTAATCGATGTCACATAGAAGTCTATGGTGAATCGATGATCGGTTAACGAACAATTCGGGTATAGTGAACATAGTCTTGGAACGGATTATGTTCGTTAACCGATCACCCACTGTATATGTTAGAGCCTCAATATTTCTGAGTATTTTGGTACCAAAATTGTGTTAATACTGTGAAAATTTCCGAAGTTGTTGAGAAATAAGCAGTGAAATTTAAACGAAAACCCTGCTCTTTCTTATATTTAACTTCATTTTTCGCAAAATAAATTTTAGCTTCCACGTAGAGTAAGATTTCTTAGAAACTATTTATGATATCGATTTGAAATTTTATACACGTGTCAAAATAAGGCTCTTCATAACTTATACTTCAATTTTCAAAAAAAAAATAGAATTTTTCTATTTGAATTTCAATTTATTTTTTTCTTAAAATTTTCGTTTTAATTGTATTTAAAAAAAATATTTTTTTCCCTCTAAATTTCTTAAAAGTTAGTATAACTTCAAAAGTGAATATTTTTATACCAAGTATATAAAATTAATTTTGTAAATTTTGTACTTCAGAATCCTGCGCGGTGTAAAATACTGATTTTCTTATTTTTGAAAAATTGTCCCATTTTTATTTTTTATAATTTTTTAATTTTTCTCAAATTCCCTGAAAATTTGAAAAATATTGTAAATATATATGATTATCAAGTGGTAAAAATTTCAAATTATTGCTTTGTTTTATTGCTAAGTTACATTGGTTTGAAGAAGGATGTTTTTTTCGAGTTCACGGATATCTGTTATGGGTCCTGTGAGCCCTTAAGGAATAATAATAATAATAGTCTCATTTTTAAATCAGAAAATAATCGAAAAACTTCTACTGCATAACACATTTTTAATTATATAATTCAAGGAATTTAAAGTCCTTGTCCACAGCCAAGGAATGTAAGCGAAGTCTGAGATTGCACCCTATTATTCCAAATTCCACACACCACCAAAGGACTTTGTAGATCGACCCCCTACCACCACCACTACACATACCAGAAAAATTACGAGGATACACATAAAATAGAATTTCATTCTAGGTAAAGAAAAAATAGATTGTGTAGAATCAGAAAATCAAATATTTTAACAATGCACATTGAATATTAATTCCCATTTTTTACGCTGAAGACTCGCTGTGTAGGGGAGCGATGCACGTTAAATCTGTCGAAGCTCAAACATCCTCCCGTTGGTGTGGTGTTGAAGTTAGGAAAGGTGTGTCTTTCTCGCTTACTTGACCGAATTTCAAAATTATGAGGTCTATCGCCAAAAGCCCTCGAGTAGTTGAATAGTGCGACGTTAATATTCACTCACACACATTTTTATACATACACGGCTTTTTCTTGCATGTAACTTTGCTTATTTGCATATTGTTTTCGATTACAGAATTTGATTTCAATTTGCTTAAGTTTCAAAATTTTATTTTCGACGCATTTGTAGTCTTACAACTTTTAGTTAATAATAAGTAAGTGATTTTAATGAAACTTATTGTTAACAATAAGTACACAAAGAAAGATTTTATATTTAGTTATCTTTTTCAGACTTGTTGCTTGGCAACGTTTAAAAATGGCTATGCACTTAATTTAAGGCGAAATTCTTAAACAAATTAGTACAAGTTCGTCGAAACAATGAGTAAAACATTAAAGGTATTATATTCATAGAAATTTTTGTGACGCGAATTAGTGGTTTTTGTTTAACTGTAATCGCTGAAAATTTAACAAAAGGTAATGAGAACAACAGAATGAAATCTTTGACGACGTTGTATAAATTGTAGAATAAATTGTATGTAATGTGTAAGAATGAAGTATTATCATTCTTATATATATTTTTGGATTTTTTTTAAAAGAGTTAAATCTCCCTAAGGGAAAGTAAGAAAGATAAAAAATGACAAAACCAGCACGTCCTGTGAAACGAATAAATTCTGGTATCATTAGGTTGTTTGGAAGTGTATACAGAATACGAATAAGCATTACTCTTTTTTTTCCAAAAGATTTTTTCGCTTCAAAGTTTTTATATAATACGTGCAATATAAGCTACATAAAAAAGCTTTTTCTAGCGTCGGTGTTTTTTTTTTTCCTTTTCATTTTACTTCCTTTCAAATATTTCTTCCTGTTGGTTATTCTGATAGTTGAATGATATACAATTTCTGTGAGCTGAGGATTTGCTGAATAAATATCAGAATGTATTTTATTTTTAATAATTGACTTAAATTCACTCCACACTTACACTAAAAGCTATACGAAGCTTATTAGCTACTATATAACTTCAGTATTTTGAATTATAATTACGTTTAATTTTTAATAAACTAATTAACTTAATTGATTTTTTATAGAATTTTGGTATAATTTGAATGAAGTAGAATACTATAAGTATCCAATTATGCCTCTGGAATCTTTCTCTTCTCTTCTCTTTTTGAATTTATATAATTTTTGATCAAGAAATTTCTAATCCACTGATTATAAAAATGTATCGCAAAATGTTTTTGCATTTTTTTAAAAATAGAAATTTTGAAGTATCAATATGTTTTAAAAAAAGCAAAGAGTTGCACATGAAAGTTATTTTTGAATCTTTTTAACATGAAGTATGTTGAGCTCTACTCGCACGAATTAAAGGAATGAACTAGGAATTTTGATGTATTTAGAAAATTCTCGCTCACACAAATATTACAATACAATTGGTTGTTTTATTAATGACCCACTTCAAAGAAATATGAAGGGTATTCACAGGTTGCCCAAGGAAACCGAGTTCAGCCGAAAGGGGCTTACATAAACCGCTATCCGAGAAAACAAATACCACCGCGCGCGTTCAGACTTTATTAAACAGTCTTTACTGTTGGTAACGGGCGGCTATTCGCAACGGACTTCGTAATATTGAATTAGGGTTCGGTGACAAGGATGGCACATAAACTGCATCAGTGCCGTAACGGAGAGCATTTGGGACCCCTGCAAAATCTGGTTTTGGGCCCTCAAGTTGGATTTTACAAAGGGCAAGTACTTGGTGGAAGTCAGGCTTTGGGCCCTTTAGAACACTGTGCCCCTCCACAATGTGGGGGTGTACGTTACGCCACTGGTTTGCATCCTACTGTCCAAACTGCCCTTCACGCCAGTGTCTGTTGAGTGAGTGAATATTAACGTCGCACTCATCAGCTACACAAGCTTGGCGACGGACCTCGTCATTTGAACCATGGTCAGTGACGTGGCGACCCTGACTGGCAGCCCCCTCTCTAATACACCAGGAGGACGTTTGATCCTCGACAGATTTAACTGCATCGTCCTCACGCAGTGTCTGAGGGAACAGAGGAGAAATGTGTTGTTGTTGTTATAATGCTGCTGATCGGCAAAGCCGTCAGGTCCACGAAATCATCATGGAAAGGGCTAAGTGATGCCTGTCGTTAGCCTAGATTTGAGCACATGCAGTGACGAGTACATGTTTCCTCGGTTCACCCCAATTTTGAGGAGAACATCCTGGGGGTAAGGGCCTACCTTCTTCCTTTCACAATCACGAGAGATGTGGCTCGATGGCTATTTTAGGACATGCCTCCATGCTTCGACAGATTTAACGCGCACGTCCCCTACATGGCCGGTCTTTAGTGGTACTGGGCTTGAACTCATGACATGCTAGCCCCGATCCGATACCTTGACCACTAAGCTAGCGCTGCCATTCACGCCGGTGTCGGATTGGCGTGGCCGCGGTAGCCGCGAGTGGTATAATATCGGATCGTGGCTTGCCTTGTCACGAGTTCAAGCGCAGTACCGCTAAAGACCGGCCGTAGGGCGCGATGCGTTAATCTGTCGAAAGTGGAAGCAGGGGGGTCCTATAAAAGCCACGAGCACATGTCCTCCGAGAGGTTGGTGAAGCCGAAGAAAGGTAGAGGCTCCTTACACCTCCGGATGTTCTGCCTCAAAATTGGCTAATACCAGGAAATTGTACTGTCACCTGCATGGTGCTTCAAAGCTAAGGTAACGGACAGACATCACTTAGCCCTTGCCATGATAATTTTGCTGGACCTTGATCTGGCTTTGCCGTCAGTGGCATTATAATAACAACAACACATTTTCACTCTGTGTCAGACATGTCCGTGTAGGAGCGATGCATGTTAAATCTGTCAGGATCAAACGCCTCGCCATTTGTGTCGGTAGTTAGAAGCCTGCCAGCTGGGAACGAAAGTGTGACGTTAATATTCAATCAATCAGTCACGATTGGCAGATTTAATATGCATCAGGTCATTTACACGAAGGGTATTGAATGGCACCAGAACTTTAATACAGGATTCAACAGACACTTGATTGCCACGGCCACTATAACACTTGCTGCAGTTGAAAGGGGAAAGTTATTAATTGAATATTACAGAATTTTTTACAGTGCTCAAAAGTGTTCCTTTTACAACTTTTCGAACAAAAAATTTCTTATCGCGTGTTTTTATCATTGCCGGAAGGCCACTTCCCTGCTTTCGATTGAAGTTTACTTTGGCGGCTGTTGTAGCCTAGTGGTTATGGTCACAAACTTGTGGCCGGAGTATCGCTAGTACTAGTCCTGGTCCTACTGAAGACCCTCCGTCTAGAAGGGGCCGATTTCGTTAAATCTGTCGAGACTCAATGTCCTTTCATTGGTATGATGTGGTAGTTAGGAATCGAGTATCTTCATCGTAATTTTAATGAGGTTCAAAATTACGCGGTCTGACGCCAATAGCTCTCGTGTTACTTTATAGTGCAACGTTAACATAACTCGCACTCAAAGTAGAAAGTTGATTTGAATAAACTTAGAAATATATTTAGAGACATTTTGGAAGAGGAATCTCCTCTTCTTTTGATGAAAAGATAGTTTTCGAATGTCATTCTTTGTTTCTTATCGATTCCGAATGATTTATGGTATTAAAAAATATATTTTTTGCAAAGTAAGCAAGTAAAGGTAAGTCAAATGATAAATATTTAACGTCATCATAACGTAAAAATAAAAACTGGTAGGCGTCGATGTTATCGATGAATTTTTTCCAAAATGTTTTGGTGTCGGATCACACTTTTGTAACGCTTTTTTTCTTTGTAACGAAATTTTAAGAAAATAACCGAATATTTTAGAAACGAATTAAATTTTCGCTTAAGTTTCTATATTTTAAAATCAAATGTGTATATTATATAAAAAGGAAACTTTTTATTTCGATTTGAATTCCCCTTGTGAAGGAACGCATTGCTGAAGATCACTTTAAAACATTCTACTTATTTTACATAGTTTTGTATTCCCAATCTCTTTTGAACACCAATGAAAATCAAATATGTGCTTACATTAATTATATTTCATAGAACTCTCTTTCTGTTGAGAACATTTTTACAACAAATTCAACAGGTTAAACCTATGACGGTAGTATAAAGGCAATCCCGTGACGTTAGACTTTTTATTCCACTTGTAAAGTTTATATAAAATTTCAATGATAGTGGGTAAAAACGTTCAAATATTAAAATTCTTCAGAATGTTTTAAAAATTTAAAGTAATTCTTATATAAAATGTGTATTTTGAAATCCAGGTATTTTTGTGTATCAATGCGTGTTATTACTGTTTGCAAATATGTGATTTTTGAAAAAAAGTTTCTGTAAAAAGCAAAGATTGGCAACATCCAAGCACATGAAATGATTGTGTGTGTGGTTGGAATTACTTATATCTTTTAAAACTGTTCTTGTTAATTTTTTTTTGAGACTCTAGGTAGACTCCTTGTGTGCCGACAAGTATAACACAAGGCTTACAAACGTAAGTCAATACTCAAACAATAGTGATAGGATGTTACATGTAGAGAAGGAAATATTCACATATGGGAACCAAAAGGGGGGAAAAGAGGGGAAAAAAGTGAATACAAATACAACAAATACAGAAAAAAATAGAAGATTGCTCACATGTGAACGGAGATCATCAGAAATTAAAATTATACAATGAGGAAGATAAGAAAACATGATCACAAAAATTTTTCAAAATACAAATACATAAAGCATACATACATAGGCATATATATATATATATATATATATATATATATATATATATATATATATATATATATATATATATATATATATATACATACATACACACATATATACATATACACATACACATATATATTCATGTACAGAAAATGTTTACAAACACACAAAATTTACAATCTAAATAATACAGTAATAAATGCTATTAATGTATGCACAGAACGATGTGAAAGATGATTTGCTTTGAACAAAGGCAGAGAAAGGAGGAGGCCACACTATATTGTTCTTTTGTAGGCAATTCATGAGTGTACGTCTTTCCGAAGCGAATTTAGTACAAGCAAGAGAGAATATCAGATGCTTGGCATTCTGGACTGCGTCACTGGAGCAAGAACACTGATCAGTAGGCGACAAATTGAAGCGCTTTAAATAGGATTTAAAGTTCCCATGCTCAGTTAGAAACTGGGTAAGTTTAAAATTAGGTTGAAAGTGCTTAGCCTTTAAACGGTTCTGAATAGAAGGAATAAATTCCTTGGTGAGATGCGCATTATTTGAAAGTTGGTACAAGTTATTCCACTCGGAAATAATTTTTTCTTTAAAAACTTTCTTATGATGTGATTTTGGAATGCTCATAGGAATCAGGTTGTTTAATTTTGTCGCTTCTTTTGCAAGCCAGTCAGCACGTTCATTGCCATAGAATCCCGTATGTCCTCGAACAAAAGAAAACTTGTACTCCTCTGCTTCGAAGTAAATTGAGATTAATTTCTTGTTAATTTATATCTTCTGTTTTTACATTTCGCTGTAATTACATTGGACAACCATGCAATTGCTTTTTAGATGAAAGTACCCAATCCTGAAGGAGTTTACGTGCTGAACACGAATATCGTACTGGAAAAAACTTATTGATTCTCATTGCAGAGATACTTACGTTTTCTATGTTCTAATGGTGTTCTAATATAATGCAGTGTATGCTTTATATTATAATACATATATTATTTAAATATAATAAAAAAACATCACATATATATACTATTTGTCTCATTATAATGGAATTTAGTGAGAAATACATGCTTACAAAATGTACCACAAGCTTCTGGAAATTTCATCAAGAAAAGAAGAACGAGTATAACTAACAATCCTAACTTACCATCTGTTTTGCAACCTGTCTTGCATAGCGAAGGGATCCCAGTTCCTGAGCCTTCTACAGATTTTTCCATCAGTTCAGACGAGAAGGATGTGTCTCAATTCTCCTGAAATGTCAACGCATGTGGAGGCAGTATATATGTAACGGCGTTTTGTTCCTTTATGAAAAATATCCACATAAAATTACCTCGGTTGATCTTGGTCAAGATTTGGATCTGTCCACAGTCAAAGCGGATATATTAGCCTCAAGACTTCAAAAGAGGAATCTTCTCGAAGAAAATACTCGAGTGACTTGATTTCACCCACCTCATAAAATCTTTCTTCAAATCTTTAGAATAAAAGAAAGAAAGGAAAAAAGGTCTATATTCTGCTGCAACACTGATATACCACTGTCTTTGATCCGCATTGTACACGAGCCCAATAAATGATGACTGTTTATAGACACTTTAAAGCAGTCTCAAGACGTTTTTGCTGAATAATGCGAACTAGCTTCCATCCATACAAGTCGGACGTACTGTCTGTACCAGGGGTACTCAACCTTTTTTTCCCGCCGGACCGCATACACATGACAGTTATTTCATGCGGGCCACAACATGCGGATAATGGAAAAAGCAAACTATAAGACCAAAGCAACATTGACAAACAAAATTGATCAAAATATTAAAACTCATTTTTGGCTTTTATTTTAATACTATATTAACTTTTCTATCGAACACACACAGATATTTATTTTTATGAATTTTTACTGAGTTATGGGATAATTTCTATTTTCTTTCATCTATGACCAAGCCTCTTGCTGACATTCTAATATTAAAAAACACAATTGATAGCAAAATTGATACATTTGATTGCTTGATCGATAGAATTTCTTGTTAAATTTTTTGTACATGTTTCTCCAATAATTGAATTTCCTAGTGCAATGGGCCATGACCGGGCCTAAAGGCTGGTGGGCCACACGTGGCCCGCGGGCCGCAGGTTGAGTATCTCTGGTTTATACCATAGGTTCTCAACGTGGGCGATTTGAGGCTTGTGAGCGTTTGAGGCTTTCAGGGGGCAGGAAAAGACCCGGATAAAATTAAGGGGCGTTGAGATGGCATGGAGGGGCTCCGGTAGATTAACCAAATATAGTCTAAAAATGACTAAAAAATACGTTGATTAATTTCTAGCAAAAGTATAAACCTTGATTCTGGTTACGTTATGTTGATTGTATGCATTTAAATCATTTCTATCACGTGTACGAATATTCACATACTTCGGTAGTTCGGAAAGTGGATGAAAAACTTAAAGATTACATTACATTCAGACCTACATTAAATTGAATGATGGTTTCCAAAAAGTTTGGGAAACATCATTCTATACCAAACTATATACCATAGGTTCCCAACCTTTTTTGAAATGGTGCCCCTTTTATAGTGAGTATTTCGATAGCTCCCCCTCTAGAGAAATAAGAGCGTACATAATACATGGTGAAAACAAGAATTAAATTTTAAATGATGTTCTATTACTAATAGAATATATTTTTTAATTAAATTTTTTAAAGCCCTCAATTAATTTTACTTGCGAATCTGAAATAACTTTTTCCCCAAATATATTTAAAGGTGTAATATTATATATTTTAGTCGTAGATATATATATATATAGTATATTGTTAGAATTGAAACGCTACTGAATTTCTTCTTTATTTAAAAGGGAAGAATTATATATATACAGTTTTAACTTACCTGTTATAAAGAGAGGCACGAGTTTTGATGATATGAAGTAATTTATACTAAACTATTGTTTCCAAAATAAATAAATTGACAGTTTCAGCCTGTAAAGAATCACACCTTAAAATTCCTGGTATTTAATTATATTTCTTGGATAATATACGTAATGAAATGCAGCGAACGAAACATTTTTCCTACTTCTCACAGGCAAAAACAGTACGCGTATAGAGCAGAAATTAAATTTACTATATTATTCAATTTAATGTATGTCTGAATGTAATGTTAAGTTTTCAATCCCTTTCACGATTTACCGAAATATGTGAATTTTCGTACACATGATAGAAATTATTTAAATACATAAAATCACATAAGGTAACATACATACACAATCACATAAGGTAACCAGTATAAAAGTTTACTTTTGTACTGGTTTTTTAGTCTTTTTTAGATTTTATTTGGTTAATCTGCTCAAACTCCTCCGTGCCATCTCAACGTCCCTTAATTTTCTCTGGGTCTTTTACTGCCCCCATGAAAGCCTCAAAAGCCCACAAGGGGGTGTTATCGCCCACGTTGAGAACCTATGTTCTATACGAAGGAGACTTAGTATAATCTGAAACAGATTTGAAGATGATTAACTAAATAAATATGGTTGTAGATGTGTGTTGTCTGAGGATAGAGTGTGTGTTCATGGGGTTTCAGCCAGAATGTACAAAGCACTCCTGTTTTCTTTTTCAGTGTGACATTAGAGGAATCACTTCAGATTTCATCATGACTTCAGAGGGCATCTTTTAAGCCTAGAGAAACTAAATTAAAGCCCTTATCTATATATGCCAGAACATCATTAAATCCTCATTCATCTTTTGCCTCTCAAACTTTACCTCGCCAAAAAATCTTGGTAAAAGTTATGAATAAGAATGACCAACATTCAAGAGCCTACATGGGAAAATTCCCTCGACACAACATAACCTGTTGAAAAATTAAAAGCATTTTTATAAGGCCTTAAACTAAACATAAAACAGCTTTTCATATGCCCCAAGTTTGAGAAACTTCTAAGTAAAGTAAAACAAATTTGGAATATGTTCTATTAGATGTCGACAAACTAGAGAATGGAAAGCACAAAAACTATTATGATCTGGTTGAGGGTATGTTGATTTTATTTCAGGATTTTTGCTGTAATACGTCCTTAAATATCAATTTTCTGAACTTCCACGTGAATTTCTCCCCTAATAACTGAAGGCGCGGTGGACGTTTTCATCAGGACATTGCCAACAGGGAAAAATGATACCAAGGGAATTGGTCAACAGAAATATTGACTGATTACTGTTGCACGCTCAACAGAAATACTTTTCGTATACATTACAAGTGACAGGATAAAAGAATTTGAAAGCCCGAAATGGATTAAGGTATTCCTAACATGTATTATAATGTACATACATGTATACGCTTTTCTAAACAATGCTTACGGATTACAAAGAAAATCGTAGCCAATTCAGCTTTTTCTTTATTATATTCGAGTCCAGCACATACATTTCTTTATGAAATTACTGTTCGTTAATGGAAGCAGGAACTTTTGAAAAGAGAGAGTTTGTTGTCTAGTGTTATGTATTTAATTTTGTTTACTCTGTAAAATTTCATTCAGTCTTTGAATTGTTTATAAAGAAACGTCTAAAAACTTTTATTTAATTTGCTTACTTATTTATTGTAACTACACTTATTGCCATAAAAATTTGAGCACCATGAAGTAAAATAGGATTGTTACAACACTTGTCATGGAGGTAAGTTTTAGGCAGATATGTGATTGATTAGACATATGCAGCATGATTGCGCATTGCGTAAGGCCACCAGAAGGCGTTGAACTCGTTCTTCTTGAGTTATAAAACAGGTAAGCAGAGCGTGTTTCATGTATTTATTCTGTAGCAGAGGGACGCCTTTTAACTAGAAATGCCATTTAACTGCCATCGGAGACAATATGAGCCACTGACGCAGTTTGAGAAGGGAAGAATCGCAGGGATAGTGGAATTGCTCGCCACTTAGGCTGTTCTGACTTTTCTGTGAGGAGGTGTTGTGATTAGTGGACAAGAGAGAAGTCTGTTACACAACGACCAAGTTCACTGACTGACCAATTGTCAAAAACGCGGTCACATCATACGACACATACGCGTAGCACTAATTATATCATTGTCCACCACATCCATATACCGGCAGCAACTTCACTACTGGCCTTTGTGTCAGTCCGTACTATCACAAGGCACCTGGATGAAGGTCAGTTGCTATCGTGGCACCCTTAACGTGTATTGCCTTTCACACCCACTCATCGTCGCATCCGATTGAAGTGGTGTCGCAATCGAAGGGATTAAACTGCAACCAAATGGAATCAGGTCAATTTCAGGGACGGTTCCAGGCTTAATTCGGGCAATGATGATAATCCTGTAAGTGTAGAGGCACCGCGGTAAACGCATCAATTCTACCTTACGTTTTACAGAGGCAAACCGTTCTATGACGTAATGGTACGGGGTGCCATCGCAAGTAACTCACGGTTACCTCTAATATTGCTTCATGGCTTCATGACAGCCCAGAAGAACGTTTGTGACATTCTTCAGCTTTATATGTTGCTACTCATGGCAGGGAACATTTTTCTTCAACAGGATAATGCACGACCCCACACAGCAAAGGTTTCACAAGATTGCCTCCGTCTCATTTCCACCCTACCCTGACCTGCTCGATCCCCAAATTTGTCACCGATCAAGTGTATCTGGAATCATTTAGGGTAGCAAGTCGGACAGCCTACGAGTTTGGTCGAATTAGAGGTACGATTACAGCCCCTCTGGAACCAATGGTGCAACATACACCCCTGCAACCCCCGCAGAGCGGAGGGGGGCAGGGGCCTAAAGCCTGATTGAGGCCAAATACGAGCCCTGTGTAAGTACCGTCTTGAGGCCTAAAATCTGACTTTGCAGGGGGGCCTTAATATTCTCCTTTACGCTACTGGTGCTCTCTAAGTTTTCGTCGAGCCGCAAGTACTATCGTGAGATATTGGTGGGAGGCCCCTGACAATCCCCCGGGAGTTCTCTCTCAAAATTCGGGTGGAAGAGAGCCAAATCGTACTGTCACCTGTATAATTCTCAAAACTGTGGCCAATGACAGGTGTACAACTAGTTCCTTGTCACGATTAATTTCGTGGGCCTTCATCTGATATTACTCTCGATCGGGTGGTATAAGTAACAACTTAAAACCAACATAAGAACTACTGGCAACGGACCCTATGACAGGCCACTGACAAGGACAGTGACGTATCGCACACCCTCGCATCACGTTTGGGGTTAGGATTCTAAGGGGCCCACACAAAGCCTGACTGACACCAAGGACCTATTTAGGTTAGAGGCCCGAAACCTGACTACAGGAGGGTCCCTAATACCTACCGTTACGCCACTGTGTGGAACAAAATGTTGCAAGACGTCATACGGAACTTGTACACCTTTATGCTCAAATGTGTTGCATCATGCTAAAGGCGGCTCAACAGAGTGAAACAACCTCCATTCATTTTGAATTTTTTTCTACAATAAAGGATCCTTTTTCTTTGTTTTTATAATAGCGTACTTACGTCAACGTTATACTTTTTTACGTATCTTAAATTTTGTTTTGTTCCGATAATTTTTTTAAGTGCGCAAATTTTTATGCCAATGAGTGTATTTCCCACGACTTTTGATATATATATTTTTTTATATAATACCTCAATTTCTTTTTTTGTTTCCCTATTATTACTATTTAACTAACCTTCGGTCTCGTCATTGCATTTCTTTTTATCCTTTCTTTATTTTAAATGCTTGTTTTCGAAGTTATACTTCTTATTGCGCGTTTGGGAAAAAGGATGAGGGTAAATTTTTTCTTTTCATTTCTTTTTATTATGATTATTTTCAGAAATGATGATGTTCTAACTGAATTATCACTTAACCTTTTTTTAGTAGTTTCAACAATCTTGGATGAAATTCAATGGCTTTTTTTTTATTTGTGTGTGTCCAATTGGCTACCTGCCAAATTGCTTCTATTTTACTTGAGAATATTAATGAATAACAGATCTCTATGAATCACGAATCAAATTTTCGGGTATTTAATTTAACTTAAACCGAAATTTTTGTTTTTAATCTGTTAACACAAATAAATCAAGAAAGTATGATTTTTGTATTTGGGAGGAATATGTGTTTAGTAGAAAAGGAGTATGTGTTTTATTCTTTGTATACAACATTCCTTTTCATTCTAGTTTATAGTAATTTGCTTACGTACAATAATAAAAACGTGGCATTCCCCTATTTAAGAACTAAATAGGTGGGGGGGGGACGATTTTCTCAGTGACACTCGTTTCTTTCTTCTCGAATTCTTTTTAATCCCTCTTAAAGTTCTAAAAATAAAATAGAATTAAAAAGAAAACATTCATTGAACTTTAAAGAAAGAAAAAAAAGTCGCTACACGTGCCGACTTTCAATTCTTTTATTTTTCCGTAAAAGAATTCCTTTTTTTCCCGAAACTGGAAAAGAAAAAAGAAAAATAAGCGCACTCAAATCGAACGCTTCTTCCAAACGATAAACAGGTGTGGGGATGGAGAGGAAGGAACGAAAAGTGAAGGAGGGAGGATGCTTTTTTTGAAAAGAACATTCTCATATTTACATCCGGTTCCCTTCGTAAACGCGTGTACACACAAACGTAAGATAGAAAGAGAAGGTTTGGTCTTTTGAAAACGGGAAGCCGTAAAATAATTTTCGATCGATTAACCCAATAATGCGCATGCACGGAATCAAGCCAACTCCTCCCCCTCTCGGTGATAAATAGTTACACACACTCACTCACTCTAATAAAACCGAGGCAGAAACTATCTTTTCCGGGAAAACTGGGGAGAGGGGGAAGAGGGAAATAACTCAAAATTCCGGATCAATGGTGGCACGTGGATGTTTACGCGATCCGGAATATTCTCAGGAGAGAAACGTTCGGAAATTTTGTTTAGAATATCGCCGTGTTCGAATTTTGATCGATAACGAATTCAGTTCAGATGGAGGGGGAATGTATATACATGCACGCATCAGGGCCTTAAAAGAGTTCCATTAGAATGCGAGTGGGAGGATGAAGGGGATTCAAATGCCACCCCACCCACCCCCTCTACACCCACGCTCTTTCAGTCTGAATATTTTAAAATATCGTTTGGTGAAGGGAGGAATGATTTGAGAGCTTCTGTGTATATTTACTCATAGTACAAAGCTGAGGATTACAGGAATGAAATAGCTAGTTCGTGTTTAAAATGGTAAAACAGTTTTGACCTTTAACAGGGTCAAACACGTGCGGATATTGAAGAGTACGTCGGAGCCGACCAATCGGATCGAATGAACGGGGGGAGACAAGTATGATATTTCAAGGGAATGGCTGTAAAAAGCGGTTTGGTGATGACGATTGAAATGGTGTAGTAAAAGTGATTCACGTTTCCTTTTCGAGGAAGTTGATAGAAATTGTGGAGGCAAAAATTATTAAAAAATAAGTTTAGACGAATAATTGAACGTTTAAACAATATTTCTCATTAGATTTTAAATATATTTGACTAAAGTTATTTTTTTGAAATTTAAAAACAAAAATTTAAATATTTTAAAAAGAATCTTCAGATATGAATGGTTTTAAATTCCAGTTATTTGAGTATGTGAAAATAAACGTTCCAGATAATTAAGATTTGAGATTTAAATCATCATTTGATACATACAGTGAAAAACATAGTAAATTGACCAACTTTGGACAGTATTTAGAGGTGGACAATATTTGGAATAGAACCTATTATATTGTTCTAATTGCTGTGTTGAAAGTATAGTTTATATATATCACACACATTTATATACCAATACTGTTTATTCCATAATCGTGTAGCTTTAGTCTTCCGAAATTATACAAAAGCTTTATTCTAATTGTAATTGCAAAGTGAAAAAATTTTATTTTAAAAAAACCAAAAAACTCGCTTTTATGGTTAATCGAACTAAAAAGTAAGAAAATAAATCTTAATATAAGAATTATTTTTTACTTTTTTTTTCTTTTTTTCTTTTAATTTTGGTCCCCAACCGTAAATGTTTGCCCATCCCTGAGTTAGAGCAAATAATTTTTTTTCACATGCACGAGTCTTTTTTTTTTTTTATTTCCATTTTCAGAAAGACCGGACAATCATCCTTACTTCCTTACTAATATTATAAACGTGAAAGTTTGTATGGATGTTTGGTAATCTTTCACGCAAAAACAACTGAATGGATTTTAATGAAACTTTACAATAATATAGCTTATACATCAGAATAACACATAGGCTATAATTTATAACGATATTGTGTGAAGTGTCCAAAATATAACGATAATTGTCAAGAAAGTAGGAAAAAACTCGGCCATCTGCAAAAAAGCCCGCGACAGCATAGTATATCTATCTTTTATATGTGAAGCAAAACATTTCGTTTTGTCTACGCTTAGGCCCCAGGAACTGCGAAAGCTTGAACAGGCGGAGTGTGAGGCTGTGATTACAACTTTAACATAAAATAAATACAACAAAAAGTAAAATTAACGTATTACACTTCCAGATATAAATTAATTATACTATTTTAAGCGTTCATTACACAAAATTTGTAACAATGTGCTGCTTTTGATGAGCAGAGATCAGCTTTGGAAGGTGTTTTCAAAAATCGACCCACAAGAGAGTTACGGGGAGTTATAGATAAAAAAAAAAACATTTTTATCAGCTATTAGATCTACAGACTTAAAATTTAATAAAGAGGATTTTTTTTTGTTCAACTGAGATATGCAGAATTTTGTTTTTGTTTTTTTGTTTAATTTGCAATTCACGTAAAATTAACTCATTAAAAACCTCTTTATCCTTCAATCTGTATTGTTTAATTTTTCAATTCACCCGTGCGAAGAACGGGTATAACAGCTAATCTTTAATAAATGAATGAAATAAAATGATTCATGTGATATCAGATTATGGAACTTCGAATTGATGGATTAGGAAAGACAATCCAAAAAATCAACACAAATTTTTTGTGAATGGAATAATAAATATGTAGACTCTCTGTTTTTAAGAAACGACACTAAATAATATATTTTAGTTAGTAAAAAGTTGTGTTTCGAAATCTCATTTCTTAAAACGTCAACAAGTTTCGAACTCCATATTTAGAACACAATCAGAATTAAAAATTATTTTAATTTGTTGCCACTATCTGAAAACAAAATATCGATACAATTCGAGATGTTACAAATAAATATTTTTGAAGTATAAAACAGTAAAAAACAATAATAAAATATATTATAAATGAATAATAGCATTTAAAAATATTTATGTTAAATATATATATAGTCAAAAAAAAATCCAAAAAACATAATTTTTTATGTTTTACAACCTAGCCACTCTTGCAAATATTAATTGGAGTATCTGTTATAATTAAGCTGCAATATAAAAACAGAAGACACAACAGCCTAGAACTCTGTACGACCAATTATTACGACGTTAAGACACAGTACCCTTTTTCAAAAAAAATTTTTTGGAGACAATAACAGTAAAAATAATTTATGTTTGAAATTCAGATTATATTTTTAAGTTCATTCTAAAAGTAAAAAATCAGTTTAACCAGCCATTTTTTTTTTAATATTTTTTTTTACAATTTTAAGAAATTAAGAATTTTTGAAGTTTTTTCAAACTTATAAAATGCCCCTTTTTTAAAACGTTTTAGTCATTTTACGTTATTTATGTTTCTTAGAGTATTTCAAACAAAAGTTTGTTTGAATTTGAAAATCTATTTCCTAGTTGATTTTTAATAATTATTTTTTTAAATTAACCTTGAAAAAACACGAAAATTTTTAAAATAGTAACTTTAATATTTTTTTTAAAAAAATAACTAGAGATCTTTTATGCCTAAATCCATTCTAACTCTTATATAACATACGTTTGGGTGCATATACAAAAAATTTCAAGGCTCTATGAGGAACAGAAAAAAAGCTTTAACCTTTAAAATTGAAAGTCCAAGAAAAACGCATTTGAAATTTGTAAAGGCGTACAAAAACGTATAATGCCCGCAAAGCACTAATTTTTTTAATATGTTATTAAATGTCCTTCATCAAAACATTGTTTTAATTAAATGTGACTGAAAATAATATTTTTAATTCAAAATATATTTTTACATAATGTTGATAGCATTTGTTACTACTACAGTTTATTCAGCTTAATCTTAACCTAATAATTTCACAAAAGTTGTGAAACACAAAGCATTTATGTACAAAATAATTATGATACTAACTTAGCTAAAAATATAACTAGGTTTGTGTTCATAAAATTTAATTTTTTTCAGTTTTAAATTGGGGCAGTTTAGGAAGTTTTAGCTCTTGTTGAATGACTTTAATATACTAAAATATAGTACTAATACTACAATATGTTTAGTATATATTTAGTTTGCTACATCAAAGAAATATTCAGTTTTTATTTTCAATATTTGAATTAAGAATACTTTCCATTCGGAAATCTAACTGCAGTTTCAGCTGACGACTAATTTTTAAATGCATCCTTTTCAGTATTAATCCATCTTCGAAATATTGTTTCTCACAGCAGCCTCAGAACTTTTGGCCATGGCATTTTCTCAACAAGAAAAAATTAATCATAAAGCTTTTCAGTTATATAAATTATTTCTTCAGCAAAAAAAAAATTGACCTTGAAATTAATCTTAATTAATTAATTATGATAAATCAAAAAACACAAAACATAATCAAGCAGAAATAATTTTAGTAATGAAAATTGGAATTAATAAGCATTTTCCACTACAATGTAGTTGA
Organism: Trichonephila inaurata madagascariensis; assembly: GCA_019973955.1. Classification (NCBI taxonomy): domain Eukaryota; kingdom Metazoa; phylum Arthropoda; class Arachnida; order Araneae; family Nephilidae; genus Trichonephila; species Trichonephila inaurata. The sequence continues at coordinate 103,746 of BMAV01013746.1, read as the reverse complement.
CTGTGCTCAAAAGGGTTTTTAATTAATTCAATACAAGAGAAGAAATAGGCTTTAAAATGAAACCAAAACCAAAGATCAAAAAACTTCAAATATCTTAAAAAATAATTAGCTAACAGATCTCTGAAATTTGGAGGCAAGCTTTTCAATGATATAAGATGCAAAAAAAATTAAATAAATTGGTAATTATAAAATTTTTAGTGTATTGTGTAACCTTAAAATTTAAATATATAGGTCGAATGATCGTTTGTTGAAAACTCACGTTCATCCAAATTTGACGTGACAGATGGAAGAGTATCTACTGCAAAAAAAAAACTCTCTTACAAGTGCAAATAATTACATAAAAAACCTTCAGTTGATGTTATTAGAGATATAAAGTTGTCACTTATTAGGTCAAAATTCCGGTGTCTTATACAATGTTAGCTCTACTTGCTTCGCGCATCAGTTTAAAATCTAAAAGGAATTTAAAGAACTGTCTCTACAATACTTTTAGTGTAATTAATTCAATAACAAAATGTAAGAAAATCAAAAAGTAAGTCAAATCTATCTATATTGTAGCAGTTTTAAAATGGAATATATGTTCTCTTAAACAGAGTCCTGCGGATGAAAAAACTAGATGTAAAGGCTTTTCTTGGATTTTAATGTTTACTTACAAAATACACATTTGCACTGGATTTTAAGCTCGGAAAAAAATCTCATGAAAAAGTCATGAAAAGTTAAGCATGTCCGTAACCTATCAATTATTTTTTTAATCTTTATGTGCAAAAGGTATTTTAAAAAGTTAAATAAGTTTAAGTTATGCGTAGTTATTAAAAACGGTTATCAGGTCACCATTTTTTCTTTCGTCGAATCTTTTCATGTTTCACTGATTTTTTGCATTTATTTAAAAAAGAAAATTTGAAATTTGCTGTAAATCCGCATTTGGTTGTTTTTATATATCAGATTCTTTCGTTTAGCACTTATTAAAAGAAACATGTTTTATGTTAAATGTTGGTTGGGTGGCGTGGTTGGTTTGTCACACTAGCCTTCTGCTCCCAAGGTTGGAGGTTCGACCCCGGCCTAAGTCGGTGGATTTTTATGATGCAGAAAATCGACAGCAACCAGGTCTTATATTTATACGGCATGTAAAAGATCCCTAGAGTATCTGTTTGGAGTGGGTCCCGGCAAAATTGTCTAGTTCGGTTTCCCATCGTCGGTTTGGTGCCCCCCTTAGGGGGGAAACGGGGAAAAAAATTACCTGCGGCGAATGGTATCCGCCTACAGGGTCCCGCAAAAGAGTACCAGCCCAAAGGGGAATGACCAGGTCTGAAGGTAAAACACCAATGGGCCCCATTAGAAATAAAAAATGTTTTATTTAAATTTCCCCATTTCCCAAAATTTTTTTGGACCAGAAAAGTTTGCTTTTTGCCGTCTAAAATGAATATAGGAAAGAAAAAAGTACGTTGATTTTTAAATTTGTACGTAATTGTCATATATATATTTTTTTTCAATAAAAATCTATGGCTAAAACTGTTCATGAAAACGCTCGAACAATTTTTAAAAATTAAATTCTCATTATTTGGTGAAAGCAGGGATAAGCAGTGCATCATTATTTCGTCTTTACTTTTTCTTTAATTTCAAAAGGCTTCATTGTTTATCATTGATGTAAAACTAATTTCTGTCTGATTTCTGCTTTCAAAACAAACTTGGTTGTCGTCGTGTTTGTGTAAAGCAAAAACAAAAAGAAAATAATTATTTTATTTTTATTGGGGATTAAGAATGCTCTCTGTCTTTTGGAAACGAATTATTTCCTCTAGGGTTTACTTCAGAATAACAAAAGTAGATCTCATCTTTTTTCTTGAATTAATCAAGGGTGAAGACGATGAAATAAGAAGCTTTATTCCTAAAATAAATATTTATGTTTCAAACGGATGAAGAATTTGTTAAGTCACATGCGCGTGCGACAAAGAGTAGCATTGAATCCAATTCTAATACTTCCTTTATATATTTGATTTTAAAAGAAAATAAGTTTTGATTGTGTGTTTACGTTTTGTTTGTTTGGATTGCTGTCTGTTTGCCTTAGGATAATCTCAATTAATTCATCACTTCGAATTTTGAAACTAAATTTGTTCAATGAAAGATCGTTTTTATGGAAATTTTTTATAACATATCGAGGGAGATATAAATATACAGTCGAACCTCTATATTGCGAATTTTTCTATATAGCGAACTAACTGAAATTTAGATTTTCTTAGTAAAATGACCTCTCTATAGCGAAGTGCATTTTCTATATAACGAACTTTTCTTGTGTGATTCAATTTTTTGTTCTTCCTATTTTTAAAGTATTTCTGAACATTTCAAATTATTCTCTCTTTGACACATTTTATGATGTGGGCATAAATCTTGAACTGGTTTTATTAGATCCTAACTCGCCGAGAGCAATAGAGTTCTGGACGTTTCATCCAAGAAGTGCAATCTTTAACTCCATTGTCCAGTTCACACTAGAAACATCTTCGATATTCCATTTCACACTCAGTGGAGTTGTCCCGTGTCCCCGTGTTCTAGTTATAAAATAATGTATGTTTAATATTACTTGTATGCTTTCAATTGGAAAATGTCCTTCAATTTCATTAATTTTAATATAAAATTATTTCCTTAAATGAAAATACAGTGTATTCTACGACATTCTTTTTTCTGGTTTTCCTTGTAGTTTTTATTTATTTCTTTTTTTTTTATGGGTAAGATATATATAAATAAACATATATTAATAAAAGGTGTGAATAATTCCTTTTTTAATATATAGTGTTTTTGAATTTAAAATTTGTGTGTGTGTGTTTTTTATGGGATTTATATAAAATATATTAAAAGATGAACCTCTATATAACGAACTTTTTCCCGATTTAGCGACTTCGTTATATAGAGGTCCGACTCTCTTCAATTTCGTTCTTAAAACTTCGAAAACAGGTTTCTTAATTAAAGATTTTTTTACAGTCACATTAAGAGGTAGATTTTAAGATTTTGTGATAAATTCTACATTTTTTAAAAAAATAAATTTAGTTTACTTTTTCAAAAATATGTAGAATGTTATTTCTTAATTATAGGATAAGTTTGTTTAAAAAAAAACAACAGATGGCTCTTTTATACGGTCCCTATCTACCGGACAAAAACAGGTTTTACTGTATTTAAGTATTGGTTGATCTTCCCCTAACTCTTGAGTAGGGACAGTTAGTCTAATGAAATAATTAGCTTCATTACTTGTGTTGTAGTTATTTCCTGGGAGGTGTGTCACAGCGACAACTTTTGTAAGGTCGAGTTCGAGTGTTAATCTTTCCAGTATGGGACAACTCAGAGCTTGCTAATCAGGCTTTGAGGGGACCGTTACAGCTACAAATGCTAAAATTCGATCTATATAATTGTTTTTTTCCTATGTTTTCTCCTCTGTTACGAAAAACGTTATTCGCATATGTATAACATAGCAAATACATCAAAAATATAATTAGTTATTTTTACCCGAACTGTGTTTGTTAGAATATCGCGTTTGGCAAATAAATTTTATAAACAAATTTTTTGGAAATCAGATACCGTATTTTTCGAATCTAAGCCACCATTGATTCAACGCCACATTCCTTATTCTCAACACATTTTTATGAAAAAATGAAAAATGGTGTAAAATCGATACCCGATATTTAAGAAATTTAAAAAAAAAACTAAAATAAGAACTAATGAATGAATAATTTATTTATTTTACCAGTATTAAAAACTTTTATATATACATACTGTAATTGCTGTAACCATTAGTATTATACTCAATTTCTTCCATCTAACGAGTTGTTCTGCCTTATATTATAAGCCGCACCCGGTTTTGAATGGCATTAACACTAGGAAAAAAGTGCGGCTTAGATTCGAGTAAATACGGTGATTAAAAAGAATTGGAATATTTTTTTGTGGAACAAAATAACTTAGACTCTCAGTCTGAAATTCACAAACCAAAAATTGAGCTAGTTTAAAATGAAAGGAGTAACTTAACTTGAGATGAGCATAATGTGTTGTGGGAATTGAAATCCATGATTGTTCAATAGTTTATTACGATAAAATGCATCCGAAAATGCAGAAAGTAATAGTGATTTCAAAAGAGCTATGTTGTTGTTTTTTCATTGTTGGAAATTTTTAATATCTGAAAGTTCATAAATATCGTTTAAATAAACTTTTCAGAAAACGAGAAAGAATCGCGGAAACTTTCCTGATATTTTGCTCTTCCAAATATACTTTATTGTATTCAAATAATTATTATTAATGCGTATTTGTGGGAGGGAAGGGGTAAAAAAAAAATAACACTGTATTTTATGAGATTTTAACACTAGAGCGTCCGTCGGTGTCGGTTGGACACCAGAGCCTGTTTAGTTTGATCCCCTTTCCGTATTTTTGCAGGATATTTGAAAAATTTTCGTGGCTTTTAATCATTTTTCATAGTGATTATACAGAAGAAGGTTTTGTGGTTATAGGTTATTTAGGAGAGATTTTACAACTAAATATTCCTAGAACGTCCGTTGGTGTTGTTTTGACACCAAGGCAATTAATCATTATAAATAGCTGTCGTTCAGCAAAAGATAGTTCACTAAGTAGATACCATTAGTTAAACAAACTTCCGGTTGTAATATCGCACATTTATTTGACCTTAAATGCAGTGTTCGCAGCGGAAATGAGTCAGTTATACTAAAATCGTTTTGTCTAAGTGTTTCGCGCGTTACATAGCATTTGCTTATCAGCTTTTTAAAAAAATTCACTCGATTTTCGAACATTGTACAGAGCCGACACCTGGAAACGATGGTTCGTAGAAAAGGTATAAATCCTGATGAAATTTCTAATTTGTTGCGAGAGTTTTTTGTGAATGAATTGGATGGTGGCTAGCTGTGTGACTTGCTCTAATTTAAATTCCGATGAAGGCATAAGATTGAGTGTAAGTGACAGCAAACAATCTGAAGAAAGTGCTGATTTAATCGATTATATCTTCATAAATTCTGATATATATGTCATTAGGGCTGACACAGAATGGATAACGCATAATAGTAATGTTCCCGGCAAATTTGCGACTCGGAAATGTTTTGCAACAAGGTTCGTGGAACATAAAGTCAACGTCAGCTTTTATGATATAAAGGGACATAGTATATGATAATTACATGAAATAATATTAAAAAGTCATAAAACTAAACCCTACAGAATAGTAGTCCTATAATTTATTTAGTTGTTACAACTGTGTTTTATATATTTTATATCACGATTTTGAAACGACACCGGTGGACTTTCAAGGGCAATCGAAATCCCGGACGTTCTAGTGTTAAGCTATAAAAAAAATAGTGTAGTATGCCATAAAAAGTACATACAGTCGAACCTCCATATAACGAACCTCTATATTGCGAATTTTTCTATATAGCGAACTTTTTCCTGGAACCAAGAACATTTCACGATTTTTTTCGTAAAATAACCTCTCTATAGCGAAGTGCATTTTCTATATAACGAAGTTTTTTCTTATGGGTCAATTTTTGTTCTCCCTATTTTTGAAGTATATTTGGACGTTTCAAATTGTTCTCTCTTTAACACATTTTTGGTGGTCATAAATCTTGAACTGGTTTTATTAGATGACTAATTCGCCTAGAGCAATAGAATTCTCGGCATTTCGTCCTAGAAGCTTAACTTTTAATCCGCATTGTCCAGTTCACTGGAAACATCTTCGATTTTCCCTTTCACTCTCAGTGAAGTCTCGTGTTCTTGAACTAGTCTCCGTTCATTTGTGGTATTGATCAGTCGCACTGGCAACTTCGTTTCTTGTAGCTCGAAAATGTCAAAATGTAAATGGTTGAGTATCAAAGAAAAAAAATTAATCCTTCAGGAAGTGGGTGAAGGCGTCAAGAAACTTTTCTTGTAGTTTTTCTTTATATAGGTAAGATATATAAAATAAAATATATATTAATTTACAAAAAGATGTGAATAATTACTTTGTTTTAATATATAGTGTTTATGAATTTAAAATTTGTTTTATGCGGTTTATAAAGAAAACTGAAGATGAACCTCTATATAACGAATTTTCCATTTAACGAACTTTTGGGGAATTAGCGACTTCGTTATATAGAGTTCCGACTGTATTTTATATCACGATGTCGAAACCACACCGGTAGACTTTCAAGGGTAATCGACATCCCGGACGTTCTAGTGTTAATCTATAAAAAAATAGTGTAGTATGCCATAAAAAAATTGCACGGAAATTTACATGAACTTTTGTGAATAGTTATATTTTTCACTTTAACAAACATTTCCTATATTCTTTCGACCACTGAAACTGAGTTGCGTGGTATCTCAAGTAAAAGATGCTCTTGCATCACTCAAATTTTCCTTCTTTAGAGGTATATAATCCGGAAAATGTATTTCCTAATAATTCTTTTTAAGAGCTTGCGTGACGTTAGGTTACATTAACTCATGATACGTTTTACGATTTCTTATAAATAATAATTTAAAAGTTCTGTTTTCATTGTTCTCTGAATTTTGAATTTCCTTTTTGATTGCAAACTCGCTTTCGTACTTCGTTTTATTTCCGGGTTTTATACCTTTCAAATATTTTATTAAGTCAATTAAATAATTCCATAAATTTCGGTCGCATTTCCGTAGGCTCTCTTTCTTGCTCTTCTCATTCGATCGCTTCTTCTTTTTAAAGAAAAAACGATTTGTTCACTCATAGGATAAAATTCCACTCAGGAACTTGGTTTTAGGTTTAAAGCTTTTGGAAAAAAAAAATATAGGTATAATTACAGACAACGAATTATTTCTTACCATACAATTTTTATAAGGTTTAAATAAAATTAATGAAATGGCAAGAAAGTCTACTTATTTTATTGCATAATAGTGTGTTGAGATTAAGTTTGAGAATTATAAACTATATCTTTGGTGAATTTTGAAACAGCGCTACTGGTTAATGCCTCGGAATTTTTTTACTTACCGTTAGCTCATATACATTTGTGATGTAAATTTAGTATTCATTTAATTTGAAATGTATCATTTGGACTTGCATATGTAACCGTTAAAGTGTATAAATCAGTTATTTCATAGAATAACTAGGTACTTCATGAAAAACAACAAATCAGTTAAAGTATATAATAGATGAAAAATTCAATGCTTTACTTAGTTATTCTATGAAATAACTAAGGATAGACCGTTTAAGTGAAAAATAAAAAATTTCAAAGATATTTTATAAATTAATGGATCATAAATAGCTAAAATCGCTCGAAAAGTACATTTTATCTATTTTCCGGATGAATAATTGATAAATAAAAAGGGAAAGCAGATGATACAATTCATTATTACTCATATTGGTAGTATTAGTTACACAGAAAGGGGAACAAAGAATATGTTGCAAAAATAGATTATATTTAAATACTATCACCAAAAATGCATGCTGAAAAGAAAAACTGTTGCTTCATAAAACATTGGGTAAACTTCTTTAAAACAGATATGTAAGAGAATATTAATTTAAATTTTATGAGATACCTTTATTTTACTTTTCATTATTTATTAAAGCAAGGATTGCTGTGATGACACTTTGGATTGCACTGCTTATTATTTTTAGAAACAAGCACGCCTTTTACTATTACACATTTTTTTTACACGAGAACTTTTTAAATCCTTGTCCAGTACCTCAACTTTGAACTGTTGCAACAGATCGAAATGTTGTCAATATTAGAAACTTCTTCAATGGAAATTAATTTTCGCTGACATATACTGAACTGATATCTAGAGCAGTTGTTTTATTCGGCCATTTCTAGTTCCTAATCGGAAAAATCCTTCCCAAAGCAGCTAGAATCTGTTCAAAGAACTTTTCGAGGGTAGTATTTCATACTTAAACGTCAAGTAATCGTTATTCTAAGAACGGTGCTCCAACCTTTTTATCGCCGCGGACCGGTCAACGTTGAATAATTTTATCGCGGCGCACTGAGGGGGGAGGACGTTGAATGTTTATATTTTAGATTGTTTTGATTTACTAATTTTATTTTAATTTTTTGTATTTAAACTTGCCTTCAGAATTAAATATAGCTACACCAAAAATGAATATTAAGTGAATATGAATGAATGAATGAATTTATGAATCCCGTCGTGCAGAGGGGGCTGATGGCTCGATATATCGAGTTCAAATGTCCCCGTTGGTGTGATGTGGAAATTAGAGAGGGGTGCCAGTTCAGGTGTGTCCTCATCACTTGACCATGGGTCAAATTGACGAATTCCCTCGCCAAAAGCCTTCGAGCATGTTGAAGAGTGCGACGTAAATATTCACTCACCCCCTTCGTTGGCTACTGAGAGCACACCTTTAAGATGGCATGCAAGGCGGGGACATCAAAGATATGAATTGTGCCATTAATTAACAATAAAACTGTTAATAATAAAGAGATAACAAGGAAGAAATGCAAACTGTAATAATTGTTTCTCTCGGTATTTTTCGAATTTTTTTTTTAATTTAAAAATGTGCTTGTCTAAATAGCATTTATATTTCTAAAAATAATTGATAACTATTCTTTTATTTACGTAATTTTTGGAACTTTTTTGATTCAGAAAATGACGAGATTTTTCTGAAATGATTGTTTATTAATGTTTGAAGCAACACGAGGCTATTGGTGACTGACCACGTGATGTTAAATCTCATTCAAGTACGAGAAAGACGACTGAGCTGGATGCCTTACTCTCTAAACTTCCACACCACACCAATGGGAGGTATTTCGAGCCACGGCGATCTTCAGAGAAATCAGGAGTCGAATCCGACACACACCAGCCACGAGTTCGTGATTATGACCTAGACTTCCGTGGCCACCAATTACCGTAAAATCCGGCTTAAAACATGCACTTTTAACACAAAAAATAAGACCGAAATTTACGGGTGCGCGTTATACACCGGGTATAAAAACGAGATTCAAAAATGAAAAAAAGATGAGCATAGAAAAAAAATTAGACTTCTACATAGATCGAAATATTGTTTATTTAAAAAAATGATATTTCTTTATGAATTTAAATGATTGTATTTTTAGAAGTATATACTATATTTTTTTCAAAAGCCTGGGATAAAACCTCGAGTAAATGACTTTAAAACATACCAGCATTGCATATGTAACATTTCAGGTTTCTTCTTAAAAAGGGGTTCACGTTATATGGCAAATATGTCTCAAAATTAAAAATTGCAGCTCTAAAGTATAGGGGAGCGTTATACTCCAGATTTTACGGTATATAAACACCGAAACATTTAAATGCAGATATTCAATGAAGTTTTATAGCAAATAAAGGTTGCGCCAAAAATAAGTTTCTAACATAAAAACGTGGTAGTTTTTATATTTAGTTATGTTATTATATTAATTATGATATTATATTAATTGTGCTATTACATTAATTATGTTTTTGCATTAATTACGCTATTACATTAATTATGTTATTATATACCTATGTTATTACATGTAAAGATATAGTTGGTAAAGTACACATTTTAAAAAAAATTTAAAAAAATACTTACATATTTTTGATATAGGTATTTTTAAGAACTTCCAAAATTTGAAATAGTTTTTTGAAATTGGTATCGATTAAGATATTTGTACACAGCATGTAATGTTTTGTGATATATCTCTTAGTAGAAGAGATTACCCCCTGTATTAGAATCCAAATCTTAATAAGAATAATTAATTACATAGTATTTTATCATCAGAATTTGAACAATTTAAGAAATCAATTAAAATTCTGATGATCAATGCTGAATATATATATTAATCATTATAGAATTGTGTATTTTATAATCTAGTTTCTCTCTCTCTCTGATTTCTATGTTAAATGTTCGTTCATTCTTCAGTTTAAAAAAAAATGTCAAATTTATTTTAATACTTTACATATTTCAAACGTGAAGTCAAAAAGAACTCTCCGAGAACATTTCCGGAAGTGCGGGTTAATGATTTTTGTTGCAAAACGGTATAGGTCCAGTGTTGGGCTACGAATCCAAACTGGGCACTTGCCAATCCTGCATTGAATATCTGCATCGTAAAATCCTAAGCAGAGTAACATAATTGTCAAACTTTTATCAGCGTCTGAACATATAATCGGTGTATGTATTATTTTCTCTAACAAAATTAATTCTCTAAATAGATATCGAATAAGGAATAAATAAGTTTTAAAATGCAATTCTTTTATATTATTATAAATATTAATTATAAAAAAACTGAATTACAGTAAAATCCGGTGTATAACGCACACTTTGAACACAAAAAATAAGATTGAAATTTACGGGTGTACGTTAATACGCCGGGTATAAAAGTGAAAGCTTTAAAAATAAAAAAAAAGATGAGCATAGAAAAAAAATTGGATTTCTGCATATATCGAAACATTTTTTAATTTCTAATGGCATATTATGAACAGTTATTACAGAGTTCATCAACCTTCCTATTACATCATCGAAAGCTGGTATCTCTTTTTAGTGCGGCGCCATATTGACGGATATCAATCGCCACAGGTAATTTTGGTACCCGTTTCCTCCCTAGATGAAGGCACCTGAGCTCTGACGTTGCGAACCTGTACTAGGATTTAATTTTACTTAGAGAAGCCCCCTAGGGATCTTTTACATGCCGTCTACATGGCCGCTATCAATTTTCTGCATCATGAAAATCAATCGACTTGGGCCGGGGTCGAACCCTCAACCTCGGGTACAGAAGGCCAGCGACAAACCAACCACGACACCCAGCCGACTATATCGAAATAATATTTATTTAAAAGAAATTACACTCCTTGTGAACTTAAGGGTTTGTAGTTATAGAAGTATACTATTTTTTCTATACTTTGGAATACTACCTCGAATAAATGACCTCAAATCATAAGAGCATTGCATATGTATATTTCAGGTTTCTTCGTAAGGAAGAGAGTGCGCGTTATACGGTGAACATACCTAAAAATTAAAAGATGCAGCTCAAAAGTATAGGTGCACGTTATACGCCGGATTTTACGGTAGCTGTTTCATTTTGAATTTCATGGTTTCAATGTTCATTCATTAAATTTATGTATTATATGTATATGTTATGTATATTACATAAAAAATGCCCAAAGACCTGTACCTGTACGATCCATAATTTACGAAAAAATATGGTAAATGATGATGCACGATGATGAATGAATGATGATACATGATGAGGCTTCGGTGCATTTTTGTGCTCCTGTACGCGATTGGCTGTACATGGCATACCCCGGTCGTAGTATTGGACATGTGGGTCCACTTTTATGGCCGTCACAATCACCAGATCTGATGCCATTGGATTTTTTCCGGTGGGGCATTCTTAAAGAATTGGTGTTTTGAGACGTAGTGACTACTTAAACGGACTTGATTGTTCGTCTGTATGTTTTACAATGGCCTCCCCCTGGGGAAGCTTCCTCCTCATCTAATCGACCTAAATCTGTAAAGATTGATGACCCAGACTAATCATGATAAATCCAATTCATTATGACCAAAGATAATATTCAAAGACAAGCAAACTGTAAAGGGAAACCTTAGAGTGATATAACGAGAGCTCAAACCCTATGTGAATAAGCGCACGAAATCCGAATAGCTTGACTTTAATTATTATTATCATAAGAATCCTAACTTCCTTAATTTATTCTAATAGTTAAAGTTCGTCCTATAATCACGCAGGAAATTCTGATCCTTACGTTTCAGCACTGCTTTCAGCGACTCAGCTCCTTTTTCCTTCTCTACGATTATTAAACTTTAACTATATATATACACTAGCTAATCTGCATATCATGGTTTCTTCTTGAGAGGAATGGCTGTGAAATAACGCGATTGCTGGCCCAAAGATTCCCCAAGAGGATTAGTAGAAATTCTCGTAAAGCCCCGTCACAGCTTCTTGTATTTTGGTGGACATCGAACTGCTGCGCCGTGTGCCTAGATATGCACAGCGGGTACTTTGAAGTCAGTTTTTAAATAACTGCAAATACTGCTGTTGATGTGTTTAAAAAAGTTGTGACATCATACATTGTTTTTCGTATGTTTCTCGTAAGTTTGGATTGAAAAGGTACAGTACTCATGGCATTTTTTATGTAATCAAAACGAGGAATTTCACACTGCAGATTTTGGACCTCTGTGTGCCCCTTAACTATAAATTGAAATAAATTTAAAATTAAACCATAGACATATTTAATAACCCTCAAGTGGTTTGAGTAAAATCTGCCATTCTAGACATGCTTTTCTACCCAAGCAATTCCCAAAAGCGCCGAGCCGCATTTTAAATACGCTCAACCGCTTTTGGCATCCTAAGCAAAAATATGTGCGGTGCATTTTACTATTCATGGTCAAGACTTTAGCTGCCCTAGAAATAAATGTCTATAAATAAGACTCTTTGAGGATAAAACTAACTGCATAAATCTCACCCAGTAGACCCCACAGAAAATTATTCAGAGAGATAAGGTCGAGTCCACATTACATAATCATGGTCCAATACGCTGCCCAACATATTCCTTTGATTTTGTCGACTTTCGTGAACAAAAACGTAAAATACTATTGAATGAATATAGCATTATTAATAAACATTAATTAAACAAATTTAATACGTACTACATACATTGGATTATAACTAATAAAAAAAATTAAGGGTTTGGGGGGCTCCAGACCCTGAGAATCCCCTCTTGTGTGGGCACCTACCGTAAAATCCGGTGTATAACGCGCACCGGTGTATAAGGCGCACCCATATTTTCAAGCTGCATTTTTTAATTTTTAGGTATATTCGTCGTATAACGCGCCCCTTCTTTTACGAAGAAATTTCAAATATTCGTATACATTGCTCTTATGTTTTGAAGTCATTTATTCGAGGTATTATTCCAAATTTTTGAAAAAATAGTATACTTCCAGTACTACATTTCTTTTAGATCATAAAGTTTCGAAAGCTTCTTTTAAATAAACAGTATTTCGATATAAATAGAAGTAATTTTTTTTTATATTCATCTCTTTTGTGTTATTTTTAAAGCTACCGTTTTTACACCCGGGGTATAACGCGTACCCTTGAATTTCCATCTTATTTTTTGTGTTAAAAGTGAGTGTTATACGCCTGGATTTTACGGTATTTTTGAATGTGTGTGTGTGCGTGTACATTTTGAATTTTTGAATGCTCTCCATCCACACTTAGAGATAAAAATTTTGCTTTAATAGTAAATTATAATCAGTTATTTGTTAAATAGTCTGTATAAAGTAAATTAAAATAGCTTATTACTATTTTATTATAGTTGTATAAACAAATTAACCGCAAAATAGGATATTTTTTTTAGCTTAGATCTCCGGAAAGTTTAAGGGCTTTTAGAGTATTGATTTTAAACGCGATACCATTTAAGCTTAAGTAATGTAAAAAAAAAGGGGGGACGTACTTAATTGGACAGAGATAAGTAAAAAATGTTTAGAATGGCTCGTTTAGAGGCTTTTTTTTTTTGGTCTATAAACCACAAAAGTATGGTTTCTTTTGATGGTTCCGTGACAAGCTAGATATAACCGTATAAGGGAGGGGATTTATAAGGTTTCCCTTTCTATGCATTTAATTAATTCTATTAGTTCAATAATTCGAAGGCTGGTTCGTATAAATAGAGGAAGATTTCAGGATAAATAGAGAAAAAGAATTTTTTATTATTATTATTATTTAAGCAAACTGTATTTTTAAATTTTCAGCTTGAGAGATCCAACAAAAATCACTGCCACTGGAGGAAAACAATACTTAATTCAACAAGATAGGGAATAATTGAATGTAAGTAAGCCATTGTACAGAATTTTGCATTGGTTATTAATACTAGGCTTAACGTTTCCCGAACTAAATCGGTGCTTTATCTTTAGTGGAAATGCAATCGCATGTACTTCCAAGCCTTAGAGAAGCTTTAGTTTTACAAGGAACCCCATCATTTCTCTCTTACGGTTTCATGAAATCAGAATTCAAAACATTTCTCAATAAGCAATATTGCTGCTCATTATCCTCGTTATTTCGACCACTATGTGGTGGCCGCGGTTGCCTAGTGGTCAAGGTATCGGACTCGTGGCAGCCGTATCATGAGTTCGACCCTCATACCGCTGAAAGACCTACCGTGCAGAGGCAGTCGATGTACATTAAGCCTGTTGAGGCTCAAACGTCCTCCCATTGGTGCGCTGTGGAAGTATGGAGAGGAGGGTTCCAGAGCAAGTATCATCCTCGTCACTTGACCATGAATCAAAATTACGAGGTCAATCACCAATAGCCATCGGGCAGTTAAATAGTTTGACATAATTATAACTCTCTGTCTCTCATAAAATGATGATGTCCATCGCTAATAGCCCTCGTAAGGCTTTAGAGTGTGACTTTAATATTGTTCTCTCTCTAGTACTGCCTACTGACACTGCGTTTCCGAGTTCGAGCCCAGTACCACTAAAGACCCGCCGTGTAAGGGAGCGATGCACGTCAAATCTGTCGAGAGCTCAAACATCCTCCATTTGGTGTAGTTGGTAGTTAAGTGAGGGGGTGACGGCTCAGGTGTCGTTCTCGTCACTTGACCATGGTTCAAGATTACGAGGTCCGTCGCCAAACGCCCTCGTGTAGCTGAACAGTGCGACGTTAATATTCTCTCACTCGCTCAACCCACTTCGCTTCTATGACTACTGCCACTCTTGAACCTGAGAATCATCCTCGTCACATTCATTAGTTTCTTTTAGTTTTGCGAAATGACTTATTAGAATAAAACAAAATCAAACAGTATGAGAACTATTTTCCTGTGTTCCAAATAAATCTTATCTGGCATATGAGTTCCGATCGTATTAAAGACCTTTCAAGCATGCAATTTATAGTACATAAAATCTGACGGCGTTAAAATTCCTCACGTTGGGGTGGTGTACAAATAAAGGGTAATGGTACCAGTCCAGCTTTTGTTTTCCAAATTACGTGGCATATTCGCCGAGTTTAGAAGACATTTGTCTCGGTCAACTCGAAATAAGCGAGATAACGCTTAAAAAAACTCAGGGTAGTTAAATTGAATACTAATGTCGCATTTAGAATCTCCGTGCGCTTCTGGAGACGGATTTCGTAATATTGAATTACGATCAAGTGACTAGGGCGATTCCTGAGCTGGCACCCCCTCTCCAAACTACCAAACCAGGCCAACGAGATGACTAAGTTCGATGGAATCATGTACACGATACTAACGTTAATGGTAGCGCGGTGTGACTGGTCACCCCAATCTTTTTTATAATTATTTTTATTGTACATGATAAAAATCCTAATTCCAGGGAATAATTTAACTAAGAAAAAATACCTACTTTACTTTTTTTTGATAATTTGAGAAAAAATTCCATCAAACTGAACTAAAATGTTTCAAATGTGCGTGTTACCTTAATAAAGGACACATATCACAGACATTTTTCATTAACATTAAAGGAATAATATTTTGCTGGCAAAACTGTTATATTTTGTCTCAGTTATTGTAGTTTTATTGTCCTTTGATGATCAACAAATAGTATGTAGAACCTTTTTCTCGCTTGTGTCTTTTTAACAGGGCGCAGTATGTCTTGTGTACATACTTGGGGCTTTATATCTTTCTTGTTGGATTTTTTTAGGTAGCATTTTAAAACTTTTCTTCCGACTCAAACGTTTCATGTTCATTGCTTTTATCATATTTACTTTCGCTATCAGGATTAATATCCATTATTTCAGCAGGTTCCACTCTTTCTTGATCAGTTTCAACTTCATCCAAAAGATATCTTACAGATGCCCATTTTTTTCTTTATATTCTGTTCATTTGCAACTATAAACCACAATGAGTCGTACAACAAAACAAACAAAACCACTAAGGCAGCGTTTCTCAAGCTGTGGGGCGCGTCCCCTAGGGGCATGATAACTCTACGAGGGGGACGCGAACATAGTGAAAAGTTGAAAACACAAGATTATTTAAAAAATTTATTAACTTACTGAAAGAGGAACTAACAAAATGCATTCTGACATAATAAGAAATAAATACACGTTTACACTAATATAATACACTTATAAATGTATCAGTACTGCACACTATATTTTACAATTAATTTAGGAATACTAAGTTAAGAATGAGTTTAATAATTACCATTGACTCCCTGGGCTTGGCACAAAAAAAAACTATATACAAAATTTAACACACTTCTCTTAATAATTTGAGCGGTTTATAACTAATCCCTTTTACTGCTGATTAAAAGATACGTGATTCACACCCCCCAACGCTAAGCTGTCTTCCACGCAAGCGTGTGTATGTGATGCATTGGAGGGGGTGGGGAGAAAAGGAATAAATAAGCAAATCCTATGAAATAAGTAAATCCTTCGCAAACGTTGTCAAGGCCTTTTTGCTGTATTCCAAAGACTTCGGAATAATTTTATGATTGGCATTGCACAGAAAAGATCGTACATCGGAAAGACGTATGTATACGTCCAGGAAAATTAACGCTTTGGCTGAGTGAGACGTTTATATACGTCGGAGACACTTAAGAAGTTAAAGTCGTATTGCAGCCTTAGCGTCAAAGTATAGTATTATTGAATTCAATACATTGTAATTGTATAGAAGGGGGCGCGATGAAAATTATGATTGAATATTGGGTCGCAAATACTGAAAATTTGAGAAGCACTGCACTAAGGAGTTCACAGGGGTAAAAGAAAGCCTTTCCATAGAAAATATTTTCGAACAAAAGTAGTCGCGTGGGAAACTACAGTCACCCTAAGTACCTTGAGGTTGTAAGAAAACTTTGCTGTTCCCAAAAAAAGAGGGATGTATGTGACAAATACATTTTAGTTTACATGAAGACTGTAAAACAGGAGGATACTGTGATAAGGTCATTTGTAACAAATAAATAGTTTTCCCATAATTAAAGATTTCGTAAGCCTGGGGTGACGGTGCCCCGCGCCACCGCTTCCGGGTTAACGTGCATCAACGCTTCTTTCAGTGACATTAGGACTCGAACTTGTGCCAGCATTGTCTCTGTCAAGTTTTAAGTTCACGACCTCTATCGGCTATCATAACAGCTACTCGCAGCGGCAATCTGTACACCAAAATACTTTTACAAATGGTCAAATGCAAATGATATCAAGAACAAAAGTCTGGAGGATTTAAACATGAATTAAGCAACACAGAATGTTAATTTGAATATAAATGATAAAAAATCAGAAAGGAATCTATAATGAAGGTTAAAAGAAGTTTCGAAATTGACCTAAATACACATAGTTGAATATTTTCCGCAAGTATAACCATCAGCTATCTTTTATATCAATTTGTTTCCGAGATTATGATTTAGAAACATTCATTTTCTAAAGTTTAGAGGTGAATTGTTTTTTCCCTTTGTTAATAAAAGTAATTCTAGAGATATTTTCCTCCTGCTTTAGAAAATAAATAAAAAAATGAAAAAAGATATCGGTAAATCTTGCATGAGAATGTTTTGAAGAACTTTTAAATATTTCATATTTAAAAAAAACAGACTTATATAGCCCTTCCTCTTTTTTTATGATACATTGTAAATATTTCAAAAATATTTTTAAAAAAACATATTTCACAGTAAATTTGTTTCGAAAAATATAGAATTATTATTCACATTGACAACTTTACTGACTTTTTGTTCTTTTTAAATTTTGTGGATTAAATTTTTATCAGCTTCGATACTAAAGCGAAGAGAAGTAATTTCGGAAAGTAATTTCATTTTTTCTCAACAGGTGTTTTAACTGCATTTTTCACTGCCTACTTTTTTAGCCGCATCACCCTTATATATTTTGACAGCTGATAAAACAAGGCTATATTGTGAAAAAGTTCGAATGATTCTGCGAGGTAGTTTTTAGTTTGTATCCAATCAAATATGGAAAGTGAAAAGCAGCATTTTCGTAAATTTTGCTTTTTTACTATCGAAAAGGTAAAAATGTTGTACAAGCAAGAAAAAAAATCACCCAATGTGTTAGATGACGCATTGACAGAGTGCCAGTGCCAAAACTGGCTTACAAAATTTCGATCTGTCAATTTTGATGTTGAAGATGCATCCATGTTTTGCAAAAGTATTCGGCCAGAATGAAAACAATATACAGTTCAATTTAGCACCTATGAAAACGGAAGACGATTTTCTTACAGTGAGTAAAAAAACAAAATTACTTTTCGAACAACCCAATAGTTTTATTTGGATACAAAATCGTTATATGCATGTTATATTTCTCTGATTATATTCTAGCAATAAGAGTTTCGTATCTGGCTACATTATACATGCTATTGAAATATTACAAAGGAAACAGAGAAAGATGCCCGACAATTGGCTGGATAAGCTCCATTCGCGTTTGCAGAAATTTCAGTTAAGAAAAGGCTATATTGGAAACTAATATAGAATCCACTGTCTACTCGTTTGGAATTATTTTTTTAGCTGTAAAAACATTGTTCACATGACAATTCAAAAATCAGATATAAAAAAAAAATTTTTTTTATCAAAATATGTAGGATTTTTGTTTTGATTTATCGCTTACTCGAAATACTTCTCTGATTTTTTCTCTTAAGATTTTTACGAAATCTTCTAATTATATTTAACTTATTTTTATACTAAGAAATTAGTAGAGTCTAATATCTGCTGTTTCAGGTGAATTATTAATATAGGAAAACATATCGACATCTGTAGAGCATTATTTTTCTGAAAAAAAAAAAAATGGTCTAAATAATTAATATTCTTAAAAATTTCAAATAAATATTTTAAAAAAAAATCAAAATCTCTCTCTCTCTCTCTCTCTAATGTAGAATTTTCTTATTACACAAAAAGTATAAGAGTTCGAAGTGTTCTTTCTTATAGTCACAAAGCTGAATTTAAGTGACATACTAAAAATTCGAATACAAGAAGGTCGAGTTCAAGAAGGCGTCTTAAATAAATTTTTAAGCTCTTTTAATTACATTTTATTACGAATAACTACTATTTTATCTTATTTTATTTGTTTTTTGACCGTGGCGGTGCGTTTTGTTTGTGTTCATAAATAAACCGAAAAAAGATGCTTGTTGTAGTTTTTTTTTTTTACTTTTTTGGTCATTATAATTAAAATGTCGCAGAAGTTTAATTGGATCTCTTGTATCTTGAGGTAAAAATAAATGAAAAAAAAACATCCTTTATCATTCTATGAAACGTTTGTTCTAAGTGAGTACAAAAAATCTTACTGCATTTGCTTAAGTATAAAGGACAATATGACAAAAAAAAAAAATAGTGGAATTTTCTTTTCTGTTGTGTCGTTTAATAGTATAGACAATAAAGTAGGTAGTGTATTGGAAGACATTCACCTCATTAACTTTTGTATATAATATTAGTTTTTTTTAATTATAAAGCTTAAAATCGCTTCTAAAACATTTTCCGATTTTAGTCCCCCCTTCCCCTCAACTCAGAATTATCGAACTATTTACCAGAAGGCATCAACTTCTAAGCCATCAAAAGCGATAGTTTTTATATCTTAGTTTTGTTTTACATTTCAAAGATACGGTTGACGTCATTACTACACTGGTTTGATTTTGGTAAAGAGATATACTCTTAACATTTTTACGCCTAGGTAAGTGCAGGCTACGAAACCAGTTTTTCCACGTTAAAAAAAAATGCAAATGAAAAATACGAAAAATTTTAATGATACAAAAAATTCTCAATGAAAATATCAAACAAACTGACAAGAATCTCAGAAGAGAAATATTTGGATTCATGAAGTAAGGAAGAAGTACGTAAAACTTTTTATTATTCTGTTTGGTTTGAGACCTAATTGAGATAAAAGCGAAATTTCAGAATAACTATTATTTTAAGATATTATAATCAAATTGTTTTGAATTAACGTCGCAGAAGAAAAAATGTAGGAAGCGGCAGTAACCCGATTTATAGAAAAATGGTATAAAGCAGTGATACTTAACCTGCAGCCCGCGGGCCACATTTGGCCCAGTCATGGTCCGTTGCATTAACAAATTCAATTATTTAAGAACAATGCATTAAAAATTTAGCCAGCAATTCAATCAATCAAGCAATCAAATCTATTAAATTTGCTATCGTGCTGGAACGAACTGCAAGATTAATTTTTTTTGTAATTGTAACGGTTAGTGATAACAAATAACGCGTGAAATAGCGATCATTTTATGGGTGAAACTAATTTTTAATTAACGCTCATGTCTTCCAAGCGAAAAATATCTAAAGAATATATCGTCAGTCTAATTATCAGAATGCGTAACTCCATCTGGGATGCTAATTTGATACTGTAGGGCTAGGCGCCAAATTGTTGTTTATGTTCGCCAAGATAGACGACAATATTACAATCGTGAATTGCAAATTAAACAAAAAAATTTTGCATAACTCAGATGAACAAAAAAAAAATCATTACATTTTAAGTCTGTAGATCTAAAGCTGATAAAAAGGATTTTTTTTTATTTATAACTCCTCGTAAATCTCTCGTGAGTTGATTTTTGAAAACATCTTCCTAAACTGATCTCTGCTCAGCAAAAGTAGCACATTGTTACAAATACACATTTATACCATATTTCAAATATTTTCTCTCTCTTATATATATAAGAAGTTTTTTGTGATGCTGTAATAAATTTATTTATTATGCCAAGTCACCAAAAATGATGCCGACTTTGAGCAATGTGATGAACAGTCGTAGAATTTGTACAATGGGAATCGGTCTGCCGTTAGGTGGACACGGAATGAAGGCTTAAAATAGTGTAAATAATTTATATATCTGGAAGTGTAATACATTAATATTACTTTCTGTTGCATTTATTTTATGTTAAAATCTTGCCACCACCTCTCCTTCGAAATCTAGTTTTATTATGAAATAAAAAAATAGTGATTATACTGATCGAAGGAATAAATTAAAAGTGGAGCGCGTACTGAGGCATGGCGTAGACAAAACAAAAGGGAATGTTTTGCTTCACCGCTGCTTGGCGCGTTGCACTTCTATATCAAATCAGTTAGACCGGTGGAGTTACGCAGTCTGATAACTAGGCCGACGATATGCTGTTTCAAGACGGCCTGGAATCTTAACTATTTCGTAGAGAAAAACAAACATGGATCCACAACTTCTTTAATTTAACACAAAAATGTTTTTTTTAAAAAAAATATAATTTTTGCTTGTTATTATACTACTAAGCACAAAGTCTTGCAATAGCTGTTTTTCTTTAGGATCTCTTTCAAGGCGAGAGAAATTGGCTTTCTTAAAAAAAAATCTTTGCGACATAACAAAATATTTTTCGGTGGTAAAGTCACAAAATGCAGAGGTAACAAAAGCTTCCCATAAAATTTGTTACATTATATATACATTGATAAACACATGAAATTGTTAAGGATAAACATATGAATTGATACAGAAATTGTTAATGTTTCTTAAATACTTCCGATGATAAATTCAGTTATTTGGTTCAAATATTTTTTTAGTAAAATCAAAAAGTATTTGAATAAACTTGAAACAAAAATGCACAAACAAGTTTGAACAAATTTTAAGCAAATATTTTTAATTTTTTTAATTGATTGATTTTATTCGTTATTTATATGATTGGGATTTGAACGGTGGAATGCCAGCTTAGATATCCTCTTCGTCAAAATTCAAGGCCGATGGACCGTGAGAATATCCCTTTTTAATCATGTTTGTTCTTCAAATGCAAGACACACGTTTTGATTAAATGTTCCGTTTCTAGTTCTGTCCGTTACAAACATTTAAAAATCTTTATCTTTATCAATAATTAACTAGATTACAGAAAATTTTCGAATATAAATTTTTCATTTTTTTTATATGACTGATTTTTCCCTTAACATTCAACTTTAATAGTTTTCTGTTGTTCTTGTTACTTATGCCACCTAATCGACAGTAACATCAGATCAAGTCCCACGAAATTCATCGCGGCTAGGGGATAGATTTTTATACCTGTCGTTAGCTTTAGCTTTGAGCACCATACAGGTGACAGCACGATTTGACCCGATTCCACTACAATTTTCAGGGAGAACACCCTGGGAGTGGTCAGGGGCCTTCAACCTCTCTTCCCCTTCCACCAACTTCACGAGAAGACTTGCGACTTGACGGCTATTTAGAGTACCCCCATGCTACGAGAAAAAAAGGTATTATACATTTACAAACATCCATCCGCACATCCGGGACTCAAAACCAGGCACTACGTCACCGCAATCAGCGTCACTAACCACTATACCGGATAGGTTGCTAATAGTTTTCTACATAATGTAAACAAACTTAGGATTCATTAATTTTGAATATGTTGTAGTCAAATAAACTGGTTGCTCGCTGAAATGGAAGTTCATTGGTTGGTTTTCATTTGTCAGAATTGCAGCGTTTTAATTTGTGTACTGAGATTGTTACTCTCTCTTGAGAAAGAGGTGGTCGCGGTTGTCGAATGGTCATGGTCGCGAACTCATGGCTGTTGCTGTCATGTCGCGGGTTCGAGACTTAGTATTACTGGAGATCAGCGGTTATACAAATAAAATATCTTAAATACAATAATTAATATTTTTAACATACTTAATCGGAACTTCAGCAGCAAATGAGTTTTCAAGTATTTATTAATAGGAATCAGTATCCAACTCTTCGCAATTAGAAGAAGAGAGCATAAAGATTTTGAAAGAAAAACCTCTGACGCGTTGGGCGAAAAATTAGAGAAAACAATTTACTCTAAAATAAAAGTTTTATATTGTTCAACCAAAAAAAGTACCAGTTTCAACAAAATCATGAAGCAAGAGATGCAATTGTTCTACTCACTGGAAAATCCATCACTAAACATTATAAAACTATGTGAGGCTTTGAAAACAATTCCTCCAACGTCAGTTGTGAAGACGAGAGAGCATTTTCGGCTGCCAGATTGTTCGTCACAAAGCTTAGAACTAGGCTGAATGATAAAAATATAAATTGCGTATGCTTTCTGAAATCTTATTTTAAAAATGAATAATCAGTTTATTATATATTTTTTGTATTTTTTAGCTCATTATATAAATAAGTACTAATTTTGGAATTTATATGTATCCTTATTTTATATAATTAATATTTATTTTATTTAAAAATAACTTGTGTTTAAATTTTTTGAAATTTTGATGTATTTTCGGAAATTTTCGAAACGACAATTTCATTCCCGGGATTTCCCGGACATTCCCGGATTGGAAAAACCCGGGAAATCAGAAACCCTAATACGAACTAGAAAGTGTAGAGGAAGAGAGAGTATATGTAACAAAATATTTCATTAAAATGCAACACAAAATTTAATTGTACTAATATATAAATGAATACATGTGACATTAATTTTCATTACAAATCAAATAATTGTACGTTTACAGAGCTAGGAAAACCTTTCTCCTTTCGCAATTCAACTCAAATCTTATTTCTAAGCACGTAGTTAATATGATTCAAAAATTAAAATTTTTCCAAATAGATATTCGGATTGTTAAACTTCGTTCGTTTCGGGCTGGAAAAAAAAAGAGGTTTATTTGATGTATAAAAAGAATTGTTAATTATTTTATATGGCCTGTATCCTCCTTCTACTGTAACAACATTTTTCCATTCGGCAAGAAAAATATTTACTCTTGGATTTCGAAGGTTCAGAAATTTAATAAGGTTGTCCTTAAAATTTAAATAAAGATCTCAAACTTAATGATAGTAAATGTCATGAAAATGCTATTGGGATAATAATCCATATTTATAAGTAAATTAACAATGTTGCCTCAATCAAAAGAACGCGGACTGTCAGATGACGGAGATTATACTCATAATATCTATATGATAAAGATAATTAATAATCCCATACAAATGGTATTAATAAAAAAATAAAAAAATGACTGGCTTTCTTTAAGTTAAAAAAAAATTTAAGTTACTTTTCTATCTCACTGGTTAGTTAATGGTTCTGAGAGAATTTTTTTTTTTAGCTTTTTTCATCTTAGAAAAACTCTACTATATTGTTTTTTAATATTTTAATTTTGATTTTCTCTTAAGAAATCTCTAAAAGTTTTTAAACTCTTATTAATGTAAGTTTTTCCTAAGCATACTTAAGGTTTAATTTTTTTTTAGCCAGTAATCTGATTAGAATTAATAATTTATTAAGTATATTTTATACTAGACCTTTTAGTTGTCTTATGAAGAATATTTCTTAAAAACGTATTTCTTATTTTTCCTTATAAAATTTATTTATCAATTATTTGATTAGATAAAAAATTTTAAATGTGGAAAGTTTTTGCAAAAATTAAAATATTATTTTCGACATTTGTAAGGTTTAACTATGAATTTAAACTATAAAATATAAGAATTTGTTTAAACTAAAATATATGGCTTTTAATATTAAGATCGTTTAAAAGAGAATATGAAATAGTATTCTTAATAATTAACTATCTTCAATGAATGGATTTGAATATCTAACTCAGGGTCGGCAACCTATGGCAAGCGTTCCAGATTTGGCATGCGGTACAGTTCTCAGTGGCACTCTGATTCCTTTTACAAATTTATCAATTTTTCAGTGTATGGATATGTGTGTATGTGAATAAACTATTAAAATAACATCTTCCAAATTCAGGAAAACAAAAATAACAAAAATTTAAAGGAAAAAAACTTGAAGATAACCAACAATAAAAATTTACGGTATTTTAAATTTCGGGGTTCTTCTTTCCACTTTGGTTTCAATATTCATGGGGATGCGGTCGCCCAGGGTCAAGGTTGAACGGCAGGATGTCGAGCCCGGGGCCACCAAAAGACCCGCCGTGTAGGGCAGGAGGCACGTTTCTGTGGGAGTGAAACGTCCTCCCGTTGGTGTGGTAGAGAGAGAGAGGGGGGCCAGCTGGGGTTGTCCACCCCCTTTACCATGGTTCAAAATGACGTGGTCCGGGCCAAAACCCCGGGAGCTGAACGTGCGACGTTAATATTCACTACTACCATTCCCTATCAAGTGAACAAATATTTTCTCAAATAAAAAATATTTTGAGTTCGCAAAGAATTTGTTTAATAGTTGAATATCTAGAATAAGTCAAACTGAAATACACATATTACACCCCTGATATTCTGTTTAAAAAAGTGCTTTCCTTTAAATTATTCTTTATTTAATTAATGGAATACTTGTATTTTGTGCTTATTTCTTATTTTAATAAATATGCTTATATAAAAGATGCAAAATACATTATATAAGTACAATTTTAATTTTTTATTTATGTCAAAAAAAATATTAGATTTTATGCTTTTTTTTTTAAACCTCTTTAGTCACACTCTTCTATATTTATTTATTTTCTTGGTGGAATTTTCAACGTTAAAAAAAACTTTTTTATATTAATTGAGTAAAATTTTTATATAATGATTTTTTTTGGATGACAATAAAAAATTTTAAATTTATAATTAAAAAAAAAATTAATTGATTAAAACTAATTATATTTAAAATAAAATACAGCCAGGGATTTTTTGGGTTGGTCAAATCTTAAAAAGGTTTTTTTCCATTTTGGAAGCTTCGTTGAACTGAAATTTTATATCACGATTTTTTTGATGAGAATATGATATTTTAATGATAGTTAATAAAAGTTCCAACAAGTTGTAATTTTGCCCTATATACATATTTATATTAATTGTCACTATTTAAAAAAAAGTAGTTAAAAAAAAAAATTTTCTTTGTTGATCAAAGAAATTATTTTTTTATATTACTTGTTATGTTAATAAATATCTTTAAATGATGTATATTTAATATATATAAAAAAAACTGTAAAAATCTGTATTGTTGACCTCTATTACCTAACTTTGCATGCATTGCCGTGGGAATCGAATACTTTCAAACATTTCTTATTGTGCGGCACCCAGAATTATATTAGTAAATTCGTTTGGAACGACACAGCTCTTTTCCCGCCCCCCATTAACTACACGCCCCAGCCATAACCCTACTTTGAAGACGGCAAAAGCTTCTGCCATCTGTATGAATATTGTGATTTCTTTGAGCGGCGATTTAGATTCTCCGCAATGGAAATGTCTTGTGTGTAACCGGTGGAAGGGACATTGGGGATGGTATGAAAATTTTATATGCAGCCAATAGTGGGAAAAAAATTCCCTCAATCTAAAAATCTTGATGAAAATCGTCGGCTTTAAAAAGACTCGAACCCACGGGGAAACTGATTTGATATAGAGGCAACGGCCCGGCTTTTGGCCTTTTAAACGCGCCAAGCAGCGTTTTTGTCGGGTTACATGAAATAAAATGGCCCAGCGTTTCCCTTTGTTTTTTTCTACGCCATGTCTCAGTGCGCCTTTTTCTTTAATTTATTCCTTCGATCAGTGTAATCCATTTTTTTTTTTCATAATAAAAAATAGATTTCGAAGGGGAGGGGTTTTGGGGGTTTTAACATAAAATAAATACAAAAGAACAACAAAAAATAATATTTAAAGTATTACACTTCCAGATATAAATTATTTACACCATTTTAATTATTTACACCATTATTTACACAAAATTTGTAACAATATCGCATGATAAAAATATCAAAGTAAACCATATTGTAATATTATCTATAATTAGACTGACGATATACTCATAAATAATAACATTGTTCAGAATTTTTTAACTTGGGACCTGACTAAATTTCCGCCATCACAGAGAATAATATTCGTTCCAGAAGCAACTGATTACAATGGTGTTTAAAATCGTATGGCACCCCGCCAAATAACAGGAATACATCCACTTACCCAAACAATGCAAAATGTGTGAAATTAGTACTCTTAATCCAAACTGCAACCAGGAGACATGTGTTTCTGTGGTTAAAAAGGCTTTCGTATTAATAAATCTTATTTTGTTTTGCAGTTGTATTTACATTGTATGTCCGTGAGATAGATAAATATTTTCATTCCTGTTTTGCATGGGGGGAAGTTTGGGCAGCAGTATGTCTTTAATTCGTATGTTAAGGTTGAAGTTTTTTTTTTTTTCCTTTCTACATAATGAGAGAAAAATTGTTTTTCTGTTTGAATTTCATTTTCTACATAACGAGAGGACATTACAAGTGGAATCTCTCTCATATTTGGAACTTACCGACCGCCTAAATGTTCTGGTTACTGCAACTGGTACTAGACCAGATTTTGCACTCATTCTGCCATCAAGTTTCATTGAGAGTCCAGCAACTATATGTTTTGATGTTGCTCTTTATCTTTCTTTATCTTTTAGTTTCCTTTTTATGTGATTTTGTATTTTGCTAAGATTTTTCTACTTTAACTTTGACTTAATTTTTCATATCCAAGACAGATCAAGCAATGCTGATCAGTGTGTGGAATTTGGAACTTGATATTTTAGAATTTTACCCTTAGGGAAGTTTGAAACTTCATAAAATGGGCTCAATTCCTGTGACGTCATAGTCACATGATAGTGAAAGTCACGTGATTCTAGCCAATCAATTTAAAAACTCATGCGACGTCATAGTCACACGGTAAAAACTATCTAGTGTTTCCAGCTAATCAGTTCACGCGCTCCGGTGTTGCCAAGTTTTGCTCTTTGCAGAAACTTTCTTTAAAAAGTGCATATGTATACAAAATGCATTTTATTTAAAAGAATAAACATAAAATATGATTTTTTTAATGTAAAAAAATCTTTTTTAAGAAATTTTTTTTCCCCGAACGTTTAAACATCTTTACCCAAATATTGAAATGTTATCTGAGTTTTACAAATAGAACAACAAGTACAATTAGTTTAATGTTTGTTTTGAATTCAATGGAAAACTCGTTGTTTGTTTTGTCATGTGACTTCATGAATTGAGCCCATTCTTCGTCCACCGGGAGCCCTGAAATTTCTCCTTATTCATTTAGGAGGCAATGTTGAACCTGCATCACGTGACCACGCTGACGCATTAATAGAGGTAGCTCGTGCACCTCCGGGCTACTCTCAGCTAGTTATACATAATTATTAATAACTAATTATAACTTTTGCCCATTAACTATTACTAGTCGTGCGAAATCAACGCCACAATCCCAATGTGACCAACAAAATAAATCTTTTAGCAGCTAATAATAAAATAGTACTTACTTTGTCACTAGTCTTCTATTGCCAGTTTGGTTTTTCTAATATCAAATAATCTGATTTTACAGAAAAAGATAAATAAGGTTATATACGTCATGTGTTCTTTTTTCATTTATTCAGTTCTGTATACGACAAGTTGACATTTGAGAAGAAAAAAATTGGTTATTATTATGTTGTGTTAAAGATTACTTATTTCACACCGAAACTAGAGAGAGTTGATTGTAAAACTATATGAAATTATATATAGTTTCCGAATATTGGTACTTTCAAGGAAAAGCTGGAATTCGAGCATTTATGCTGTGAAATCTGCCTGATGTGCAAACGAATGATAATATTGTACCAAAGTAACATACAACATGATTATGATATAAATAAAAGTACTATGATATAAAGTTCTCTTACTATGAAAATAAAGGGAATACGGCACCTTAACTGCGAGCCGCGCGATTTTTTAACTAAAATGCTACCACTAAATCTTGCATATAAATTTGAATGTTTGTATATTTATTTGGGACGTATATATATATATAAATCCAAACCGCTGATCATATCGTTCCAAAACTTTACAGGGAGCATTTCTGATGTTTCAAAAGAGTAATAAGCATATTTCCAGCCGGCACCTCCCTCTCCTTGGGAGAGGGGGTTATGAAAGGGTGTTAAGATAAAAGTTCCCATTTCTGAACCACTACACCAGCAGACTTGAAATTTGGCAAGCATGTTTCTTTTCTTAAGTAAATATCCTCTAAGAACGGGTTTTACGGAAATTGACTCCCGATACAGGCTGAGTAGGTGTTATAAATAAATTTATTCTGCTTTAGGAATTCAAGTCCTATTCTCTTAAATCGAAAGGTGAGGGCTATAAAAATGTTTTTGAATACAATCGAAATCCTAATGTTAAGACTTGGTTATCAATAACTTTAACAATATATATCATATATACTCTCATAAGTTATCATGAAATACCCAGAGAAATAAGTGTGTAACCAAGTGCTAGTGATTCATATTTTTAATTAAAACGAGTTGATTATCCGCTGTTTTCGGAGTGTGGAGTTTTGTGAACTAGTGAACACTTCATGCTATATAACCTGCTCTAAGAACAAATTTCAAAGAGGAATTTTGAAAATTCTTATATCACTACTAGGGTGGTCCCACAAATACCCGGATTGGCCTACAATGATGATAGTTGTTTGAAAAATATCACTGTATTAAAAGTACGCAATCTATAAAGCATATGTTTCAAGTTTAAAGACTCCACGTTGTTTAGTATTTGTTTGGCAGCCATCAATATATATATATATATTGACAACAAATTATAACATATATCTATGATAAAGGAGCTATTTAATAATTATAATATACAAACTTCAATAGCTTTACATATATCAATATTTAGAAATATAATTTTAAATTTTTTGATGAGAAATAATAATTTAACTACACACAATATTGATAAATTCAAGAACATCCAGAAATTTATATTTTGTTGCATACAGAATGATTATCCCATCAACTTCTTGAGAAAATACATAGATCAAAAACATTTCTGAAAAATATTTTTAAACTCATAAATGCATAGATCCACCACACAACATTAGGTCCACAAAGTCAGCTTTTAGTGGTCCAGCTGTGAAGAATATGTGCATTCCACACACAGGATACATTTTAATACACACATAGACCAATGATACACATAGACGACTACACTTTAAAATTATTTATGATCAATCAAACGCTTATGACCGATCAAACAACTTTTTGCATGCAATCCGATTTGTAACTAATACCAAATAGTTAAACTCTAGTGTGAGATTATGAATCATTTGGATATTGACATGGCATTAGTGGGAGTTGTGAGCAAAATATAGGAGTGGTAATTGTTGTATTAAATATGAGAGAAAAATCGTTCAAAAATTGAATTATTGATAGGATGCTCTTTGGTGAGTTTTTAATGATTTACGCTATTCATTTCTGGGCATACTGGGTTTTTAATTTGAACTTTCGGATTTTAGACATTTTTTCTACCTATACAACTATTTTAAAGATGAGTGCGTCATCTTTGGTGTTCGAGGGCTCACTTATATTATGCACTTAATTGTTTTAGAATTTTAATATTTTAACGTTATAATATCTTTCAGAATGCGATAGCGAATAGTTTAATTTTTCAAGTTTAATGGTTTAATTTTAACTTTTTAATTTTTAAATTTTTGAGAATTGGATATTTTCCGATTAACTTACCAAGTTGCAATAGGGGGAAGGTTGGTGCCATCAAACTAGTTTAACCCCACTTATCGGTCCTAAGTCCGAGGTTGCACTTGGATATTTTATAAATTTTTATTTTATAATTTTTAATTTTGTTTGAAAACGTTGAAATTTTATTTCTATATTCGCCATTGATATTTTGAAATGGGATTTAATGTTATAAGATTCATATAATTTCAATTTTTTCATTGATTATTAAGTTGTGATTGAATTATATATATAGTGAACGTTTTCAGTGAATTTGTGAAAATGTAGAAAATTGTTCATCGCTATGTGATGTAATACTTTTATTTTTGAATGGCCTCAGCCCAACCAATATAAAAGCTGAAATAGATTCTACTCTGGGTGAGTCTGCTCCTTTCTTTACAACAATAAAATATTGGGTAGCAGAGTTTAAACGCGGCCGTACGAGCTGCCAAGACCAGCATCACAGTGGTCGACCAAATGAGATGACGACTGCAGAAATGGTGAAGAAAAACCACAAAGCGTGGTACTGGATGATCGTCGACTGGAAGTGCACGAACTAGCAGACATAGTATGACAAAAGTGGGGTGTACCGCCCGCATATTATCTGAATATTTGGACATTAGAAAGCTGTGTGCAAGATGGGTACCGCGTTTGCTCACAATCAAGCAAAAACATTGTCGTGAGGATGTTTTAATTGAGCATTTAGCGAAGTTTCACAGCAACAAAGCAGAATTTTTATTCTTTCTTAACCATGGATGAAACATGGGTCCATCGCTTCACACCTGAGACAAAAAAGAACAATCAAAACAATGATCTGAAAAGGGAGAACCGGCTCCAAAAAAAAAAAAGCGAATACCATTCCATCTGCAGGCAAGATTATGACGTCAGTTTTTTAGGATGCGCATGGGATAATTTTCATTGACTATCTTGAAAAAGGAAAAACTATCAAGGGCGAGTATTGCGCGAACTTATCGCAACGTTTGAACGAAGATATCAAGCAAAAACGGTCCCATTTGGCTAAGAAAAAAGCGTTATTCCATCAAGACAATGCACCTGCTCACAAATCCGTTATTGCAATGGCCAAAATTAATGAATTAAAGTTTGAATTGCTACCTCATGCACCCTATTTACCAGATTTAGCCCCTTCAGATTATTTTCTGTTCCCAAACTTGGAAAAAATGGCCCACTGGCCAAAGAGTTTCCAACGATGAAGAAGTGATGTCGGCAGTTAATGACTATTTTGAGGAGCAAGACAGTTATTATAAGAAGGATATCGAACTTATTGGACATCGCTGGGAAAAGTGTATAGAACTGAAAGGAGATTATGTTGAAAAATAAATATATTTTTTTTCAAAAATTCTGTGTTTCTTTGTTGGGTAAGGTACTTTTGGAACCATGCTCGCGTACAAGGTAAATGATCTTATTCTTAAATTGTGAGATACTAGTCGAAAGAACATAACCAAAGGGTTAAAGAATATTTTATATCGCGTCCCTCAGATTCTGAAACTTTCCAATTTCCTCTAATTCATCCAGAACAAAAGACTTTTTTCAGGGGTCTCCAATATCTCAATGGTTAAATACTGAAATGAAATTTTTACTAGTTACAAATTGAAATAAGTTTGATATGATTGTCGTAAAACAAAATGCTTTTCGGAACAATATCTTTTGGTACAAGGTTTTAATGCATACAGATGAATATCTTTCATTATTTTTCATTGTTCTATTTATACATAATTACGTTTAAATGTTTAAAATTCATATTCAGATGTACTATTATAAATAATAAAATTTGGAAAAAAA
Source organism: Trichonephila inaurata madagascariensis (assembly GCA_019973955.1). Lineage (NCBI taxonomy): Eukaryota > Metazoa > Arthropoda > Arachnida > Araneae > Nephilidae > Trichonephila > Trichonephila inaurata. The sequence continues at coordinate 71,739 of BMAV01013746.1, read as the reverse complement.
GCATCTTTATATTATTTTTACTTATAGTTTATATTTTTGATGCTTGATTATAGTTTTCGAAGCCAATTTTCTTCAATATTTTTGCTAGTTCATGTTGTTAAAGTGGTTTTTGAACATTTTATTTCAGTCTATATATTACTCCAATATCCCTACTACTCAAGAAATATATAGATTATTTCATAATGCTCTTTTTTCTTTTTTATTAAAAGATTAATGTTCTTTTTTATGAGCTTATGACTTTATGTGTATTTAGAACTATTTTTGGCAATAAATGGAAAGAATTAAAAATCACAAGGATGATTCAGCTGGAATTTTCTAGTTTTATCTGTGGCGTAATTTTAAAGCATTGACATTTTTTTTTGAAAATCAGTAGTAATTTTAATAATTATCTTTTCCTTGCATTTTTTTTTTCTTTTTCTCTTTTGGAAATCGGTATATTCTATACTTATACTGCCACATCATTTATTCTAATTAAGTTATTTTTAGTTTCAAGCATTGAAAATTAAAAGCATTAAAAATAGTTTTATAAAGTTCTGTAAAAAAATAGACCATAAGTCCTACTTTTGCAATACTTTGAGGAATAAAAACGTCACCATTCAGAATTTTTCAAGTTGAAATAATCTTGAAAAGTACTCGATATGTTGAAAGTTAGCTGAACTAAGAGAACCATAGATTCAAATCATAATCCTAGGTGTTTTTATTTTGTGTGTTTGAAAATTATGGGGTAACTTCAGCATGAAAAATTCAACTAGACCTATAATGATGTGGAAGCCTCTGGCCTGGGTAAAGGTCGGGGGTTTAGCTGTTTTACGCGGTTTTTGGGCCTTGTACTTCCATCTTTCTGTGTTCGACCCGCCCAAGTCATGGTGCTTCCCTTTGCAAAACGACGTGCCATTCGTATATTGTGGCAATAGCATCTATAAAGACTCTAGAGTGCCTGCTTTTTATCTCGGGTGTCTCATGAATTAAATTCCTTCCACCCCCTTCATGTTTAGCTAAGGGTTAACTTTTTCCCTTTGGGGCCGGAAAATGGATGCCAAATATTATATTTGTGACAATTAGTATCCAATCCATTAGGGTTTTTGCAAACACTGAAGTGTCACCGGGATTCTAGGATCTTAATTCTGCGTCTGCGTGTATTATTAAAACTAATATTTACCTTTATATTTCATCCTTCACATTCAATCCAGATCAGGGTGTCAAACTCGATGACCTTTACATTTTTTGGGACTCGGATAATATGTTGGTACTCAATAATATATAATAAAATAACAAACCGACGCAGAATAAATGTAAGATAGTTAGAATTCGCTTAACGGTTTTTTTTAACTATAATCTCTCTCTCTTTTTTTGCTATTATTAAACAAAATGCGTACATTTAATTTGAATATATTTATTAATATTTTTTTGAAAATCAAAAACATGAGGCCCTCAACTTAATATAAAATAGAACTTGCGACCCGTAATATCGTATGAGTTTGACTTGCCTGATTTAGATCAACAGATACGTAAGTTATTTTTAATCCAAGTATAAAATATACTTGGGGTTATATATATATATATATATATATATATATAACCCCAAGATACAATAAACAAATTTAAAGATACTTGTATTATAAAAAACAGCCATGATGTAATAAAGAAGGTTGAGCAACAAGAGGTATTTTCAGTGCATGGATTTTATTTCGAAGATTTATTTAACTCCATCAAAATAGAAGATATAATTCAGGTACTTTCAGATGCATACGAGAAATATGGTTTGAATGATTACATTAGTTTTGAAAAGTTCAGTACACTAATTCGTTTTGTAATACAGGAGAATTTTATTATTTTTGATAAAAAAAACTCTACAAACAAATCAAAGGATTGCCTCAGGGGGGTCCAGCCAGTAATAGTCTCGCTAACCTGTATTTACACCACTATGAATCAAATCGAAGAAATGAACCATCTTGCCTCTTATTAAGATACATAGATGATTTAATTGTTATAGCTCGCGACATTGAATTTAAACCTAGCATTAATTTTATCCGGAATACCTAAAATTAATACAGACAAATTTTAACTCGAGCAAAGTTGAATTTTTAGATTTAGATTTAAATATTATTGACAACAAATTATACAGCAATATCTATGATAAAAGGGAAGCATTTAACTTCAATGTCATAAAGATACCGAACTTCAATAGCTGCTTACATATACATATATTTAGAAATATAATTTAATTTTTTGATGAGAAATAATAATTTAACTACACACAATATTGATAAATTCAAGAACATTCAGAAATTTATATTTTGTTGCATACAGAATGATTATCCCATCAACTTCTTGAGAAAATACATAGATCAAAAAATATTTCTTAAAAATATTTTTAAACTCATAAATGCACAAATCCACCACACAACATTAGGTCCACAAAGTCAGCTTGTTAGTGGTCCAGCTGTGAAGAATATATGCATTCCATACACAGAATACATTATAATACACACATAGACCAATATTTACACGACTACACTTTAAAATTATTTATGACCAATCAAGCAACTTTTTTTCTCATGCAATCTGATTTGCATCTAATACCAAATAGTTAAACTCTAGTGTGAGATTATGAATCATTTGGATTGATTTGGCATTAGTGGGTGTTGTGAGCAAAATATAGGAGTGGTAATTGTTGTATTAAATATGAGAGAAAAATCGTTCAAAAATTGTGAATTGAATTATTGATAGAATGCTCTTTGGTGAATTTTTAATGATTTACGCTATTCATTTTTGAACATACTTGGTTTTTAATTTGAACTTTCGGATTTTAGATATTTTTTCTACCTATACAACTATTTTAAAGATGAGTACGTCATCTTTGATGTTCGAGGGTTCACTTATATTATGCAATTAGTTGTTTTAGAATTTTAATATTTTAATGTTATAATATCTTTCAGAATGCGATGGCGAATAGTTTAATTTTTCAAGTTTAATGGTTTAATTTTAACTTTTTGATTTTTAAATTTTTGAGAATTGGATATTTTCCGATTAACTTACCAAGTTGCAATAGGGGGAAGGTTGGCGCCATCAAACTATTTTTAACCCCACTTATCGGTCCTAAGTCCGAGGTTGCACTTGGATATTTTATAAATTTTATTTTATAATTTTTAATTTTGTTTAAAAAACGTTGGGAATTTTTTATCTTCTATATTCGCCATTGATATTTTGAAATGGGATTTAATGTTATAGGATTCATATGGTTTCGATTTTTTGTTTGATTATTGTGATTGAATTATATATATATATATATATATATATTGGTGAATTAGAGCAAGGGTACTTAACTTTTTTTATCTCTCTCTCCTGCCGGGGGCCACATACATAGGATGGGTATGTCACACGGCCCGCAACATGAGAGTATAATGTGGGAAAAACACTGTAGGGCCAAAGTAGCATTGGACAAACTAAAATTGATCCAAATATTAAATCTCTCATTTCTTCTCAATTCTCATTTTTTTATTTTAATACTTTATTAACCTTTCTGTCACACACACGCGCACACAAAATATTTACTGGGGAGTTCTGGGGTAATTTCTATTTCTTTTCATCCATGACAAAACCTTTCTTTCTCTCTTGTTTACATTCTACTATCAAAAAAGGCACATTGATAGAAAAATTGATAGATTTTATCGTTTCATTGATAGAATTTCCCACTAAATTTTTAGTACATAGTTCTTAAACAATTAAATTTTTAGTGCAATAGGCCATAACCGTAAGGGGACCAACCGTCCTCCTTTTATAGGTTCTGTCTTTCCTCGGAAAGTGTCTTCCTTTTCCAATATTTTAAAACTGATCTGTTAATCTCTGTATTCAGAGATGAACCAAACATGTTTTAAATATGTCGAAGAGAGAGAGAATGGTCTGAAACAACTATCACATGAAATAACAGTTTTCAATGGTGTTTTTTGACTTCATCGCAAGTAAATTGGGCAGATTTAGAAAACTGTGTTGAGTTTTTATGAAAAGAGATGCCTGTTCATAAAATCGATGACAATTGTCTGTTTGAAGAAATTAAAAGACTGAATGTATTATTTAAGATGTAATGAATTGAAACAAGTGGAAAATCAACATGATGAAATTGATAAAAGATGGGTGGAAATGCTTAACCATTTCAAAAATAAACAGATTCCATATGAAAATTTAGTCATTCTTGTTGAATTTACGTTGTGCTGCCCTGGAACTGATGCAGCAGTTCAAAGAGGTTTTTCAGTTGGTAATAATTTTTGACAAGTGAGGAAAAAAAAATGATTCAACGAGAAAATACTTGTTCAAGTAAATAATTAAAAGGAATGTAAGCGTAATTAGCATCTTTTTGTTTGAATTAATAAAATGTTTCATATATTAACGTCGTAACTTTTTCTTAAATTTTTCTTCCTCCTTTTCATTTAAAAAACTGGTCACCTTAATAACCGGGCCACTCAGAAAAAACCACCGGGCCACATGCGGCCCGCGGGTTCAGTACCACTGATTAGAGTGTTTGGCGCAACTTGGCTATAAGCATGACCTTGTCCCCAATAAAACTACCATAACTCTCGTGTTGCTTTATAGTGCGACGTTAATAAACTCTCTCACTCTCTCAATAAAACTGACAATACCAACGAATTCCATAGAATTTATATCATTATAATCATCAAGTTAGAGAAACTCAACTGAGAACTTAAGTGTCCGGAAATTTATAAACAATGTTTTTGTCAAGCAATCTTGATACAAATTTAGGAGAACCTTGAAAATCGTTTTAGGAGCTGTTGGTGAAGGATCTAGTAATTTTGAAACTTATTCTATAGTGACAAGGGCTTCTTCATAGGCGGTATACCCCGCTCTGCAGACTTCACAGAGACAGAAGACTTTTTCGTACGTGTGTTCATAAAATGTGTCATTCGGAAACCTGTCTGCAAATAAAAAGTAAAATTGAAGATTACTTTTCCAGAAATCAGTCATTCTTAATTAGTGTTAAATATAATAAGTTACAAATATGTGTAGGACAAATTACTAAATTAAAAAAAAAAAATCCTTCTTTTGCATTATTTTTATATACCGTAAAATCCGGCGTATAACGCGCACCCCTTTTTTTCACGAAGAAATCTGAAATATTACTATACATTGTTCTTATGTTTTGAAGTAATTTATTCAAGATATTACCCCAGACTTTTTGAAAAATAGTATACTTTTAGAACTACAACTGTTCTTGTTCATAAGGCAAAGTTGTTTCTTTTAAATAAACAGTGTATCGATACATCTAGAAGTAAAATTTTTTTTATGTCCATCCTTTTTGTTATTTTTAAAGCTATCGTTTTTATACCCGGCGTATAACGCACACCCTTAATTTTCGATCTTATTTTTGTGTTCAAAGTGTGCGTTATACGCCGGATTTTACGATACTTTAAAATAATATTAGCCCTATTTATTTTTAATGTTTTTAGAATATAGCTTTTTTTACCTAATGTAAATAAAAGAGAAAAGCGGCTCGCTCATTTATTCCGATTTCTCCGGAACTATTAGACCTACAGACTTGAAATTTGGTAGGCGTGTTCCTTTCATGGAGTGGAGATCTGCTATGGACCTTTACTTCGAAAATCGATTCCCCAAGGGAGATTGCAAGGGTTAAAGGGGTGTTATAGAAAACAAACCTTGCTTTTGAACTGTCAGAGCCACATACTTGAAATTTGGTCAGCATGTTTCTTTTGTTGAATAAAAAACCGTAAAGAACAGGTTTTCTGGTAACTGACTCTGATGGAAAGGGAGCTACTGGGGCATGTTGGTAATGTAATTTGATATTCTTGTTCTTTTGTCGAAATGAAATTCGCTAAAAATGAGTCTTGCGGAAACCGACCCTTAAAGTGGGTTAGGGGGCTTATTGATAAAAAATTTCAGTTTTTGAACTATTAAATTTCAACTTTAAGTTCGATAAGTGTGTTTATTTTATTGAGTAAATATCCACTGAAAATGCGTTTTATGGAAATCCACTTTGGTAGAGGGGATCACAAGAGCGTAAAAGATAATTTTCTACTTTAATTTTAGAAATTATTACAAATTATTATTTAGAAGTCTTGTTTTTTTTTAAATCAGGAAGTGAGAGTTGTAAGAATGTTTTTTAATACAACCGAATGCTTAATGCCGGAACAATATTAGTAATATATATATATATATGGGGGTGGTGGTGTAAAACAGTATATATTCATACCATATCATGCCCAACAGATGCCCATATCAGCACATTAATGCTTTTATTCACTTTTAATTCTTGATTTTGATAGCAATTATAATTCATACATCACATCTTATAATTAAAAGGCATTCTGATTTCAACGGTTAATTTTTTTTTCTTCTTCTTTAGTTAAGCACAACAAACGATGCAAATTGGCGCATTTCAAAGACTCTTTAGCAGAACGCAGTATTTTGGCAAGAAATCCTTTTTTTCGGAATAAAGCCAAAAAGAATGTATTCCATAGAAAAACCGACATTTCCCTTCTCCCTCACATACTCCCCCGCGTGAAAGAAGACCGCTTTTCTGTTTTCTTTTTTTAAGGCTTCTTCTGGTGTAAAGGAATAAGATCTGAAAGTCCTAATACTTTTTTAAAAATCCTAATAGTTGTTTATAAAACTTTGAGCACGTCATTTTTAAAACTTAGCAATGAGAAAAAAGTTTTTTTCTTCAATTATGCAATTAAGAGTACTACATTTTGCATCAAAAAAATAAAAGAAGAATGGAATGTATTTTGTGAGACGGATCTATTCGCGTACCTTTTTCTAATCCTCTTGGGGAATCTTTGGGCTATCGATTCGCGTTTATTCACAACCAAGCCTTTTGAAGGAGAAACCGTGATATTCAAATTAAGTCTACTATACATAGTCAAGAGGTTTTCTAGCTAGAAATGAGGAGAAAAAGAGAGAACGTCGTGAGATAAAATTAATTGCTACTGATCAGGTATTATAACATTTTATAGAGCAGGGATGGCGAACCAATGGCACGTGACACAATATTTTGAGCACGCCATCGATCAAAGTGATTTACATTTTAGCTCAAAATAACAAAGTTCACTATGAAGTATTACGATCAAACGTGAGTGATTGGTTCACGATGCGGCGCACACTTGTTTGTTATTGTCCTGACTTAGTTACGTCGTGGACTGCAAATGCTAATGATGCGAAGTTTGTCTACGCATAGCATAGTAAATTTCGTTGACACTACTGTATTTTAAAGTTTATTTGTGTTGTATTTACGATTTCTAACTGTTATTTAACTTAACTAGTTCAGAAAAAAATCAATAACTGCAAGATATTTTAACAGAAAATTTCAAACCTGGTGGACCGAGAAATATAGCATGATTAGTAAAGGCGACAACGTGCTATGTGTTTTATGTTTGGAACAGTTGTATGTCGAACATCGTATGTAAAACACATTCCGGACACATTTAAATGTTTTAAGAAGCTCGATCATGCTATTTTAACCATATTTTCATTTACCTACGCTTGCAAGTTATTATTTTCAGAGACGAATAACATTAAAGACTCGCTTAGAAAACGTTTGACAGATGATTCCAATTAAGCAGGCATTATGCTAAAAGTAACATGTTACAATACTAATGTGTTATTTATCATCTAATCTGTAACAACAGAAGTCACACTAATAATACTTTAATTTGAATTACACGTATAACTAAAACATTTACTACTATATAGGGCAAAATGTATTTTTTGTAGTAAATAAAGAGTTTTGAGTATTTATAGTGTTTATTTTTTTATTTTTTCAATAATCATAAGTCCAAATTATTTGATGCAAGTCTATACCTCATTAAATATTTCTTTAGAAAAAAAAAAGGCACGCTGATCTATAAAGGTTCGCTACCCCTGTTATAGAAAATTTCAAATAATTGATAGAGGAAAGATTTAAAGTGACGATTGATCGCTATAGTTGAATTAGTATTAAATTAAGTAGGATAGTAGATTTGTGATCCTGCAATAAGGGGATCGATATTGATAGTCTCCTTGTAATTCGTGTATCTTTCTATCAATCCGCATTTTGTTCATTTTGAGAACATTTCTTCACATTGAAATTAATTGAATCAGTGTTGCTATTTTGTGAGATGAATAAATAGATTGTTTCCGATTAGGGCTAGTGTTTCTTCCCTTCCTCCCACATCTCTAGGCGGGCAAGAGAGAGGGACGAATCTCTCACAATTTTATGCTGGGAAAAAACTCTTGTGTTATAAATTGTTGTTCTTTATATGCCAAAATGCGTCTCAAGTTTTTAAAAATTTTTAAAGGGGGAGAAAATTATTTAAATTCGGTTTTATTTAGGACGAGAAGACAGTTCAATTTCTTACGCGGAACACACACACACATAAATTTCTTATACCTTCATAAATGTTGCTTGATAATCAAGAGAGAGAGAATTATACATATATTTCTCCAGTCATTGAAAAAATGTAGTTACATAGAAGAAATGTTACCTTCGGTTTCTTTTATTCTAACTACATCTCCTTTACAATGGATTTCTTAACTATGTTGGGTGAGTTTTGATCAAAATTATCAGAAATAGTCGTTTATGCACACACACGCACACACACACATACGTTTAACTAAAAGACCTCGTCTCAACCGCCGATCCGCGAAAAATATTTGCCAGTCCGTTGTAACAGGTGCCAGACAGCAAACGCTATTTGCCAGTCCTACAAATGGATATATCTTTCATTATACAGGGTTTATGTCTATGATTACGAAAAAACTAATTAAAAAATTGAAGGTGCCGGCCTCGTCACTTGACCATGGTTCAAAATGACGAGGTCCGTCGCCTATAGCTTATATTTTGAGTGCAAAAAATTAGTTTTTAAAACTTGATGGTTAAAATAAATGTTTTCATTAAATTAAGTTTTAATTCAGGGGCGTAGCTACCACCATATCAGTCGTATCAATGATACAAGCAGAAAATCATTAAATGTTAAGGACCCCCAAAAAAGATCCCAAAAGGAGTTTTGATACAGGGCCCCACTCAAGACTAGCTACGCCAGTGTTTTAATTTGTTTTGTTTTTTGAACTTTTTTAACAAAAGAGAATTTTGAATGGCAGTATCTTGTGTAAGTGTTTATGCTATGAAATACTTTTATTCGCGTTAACATGATTGATTAGCTGCATAGGTAACTTTTCTTAATGAACAAGGAATGAAATTTTAAAGACAAATCAATTTACTCACTTGAAATAATCATTTTTTAAAAAAAAACTAAGTTGCTTTGTGATATAATTCTTAGAAACTTCTTGCGGCCGCATCAAAATTTTTCTCCTCAAAAACTGATTTTCTTAAAAAAAAAAAAAAACTGAATGGAATTTACGATCGTAAGGGCAGTCCGAAAGTTTCTTTTAATCGGTAGCGGGTTTATATATAACGTTTGATAAGCATGGGTGACGTGCCCTCGGGATGCCCTACCGTTCTCTCTTTCCCTATATTCTACTCTTCTACTACTTTTTTGTCTTGTCCCTCTTTTTTTTGTCATACATTTATAGAATTTTGTCTGCATCATAGATGCATAGAGCTGGATCTCTCAGCTTCATTAAACATAGTCTTTGAACTTTTAAAACCAAATGACGAAGACGACACCTTAGCTGGCACCCCACTTTTTTAACTTCTTCACCTCACCAACAATAGGAATTTGAGTAACGACAAGTTTAACATGCTCTCTTCAGCCCATCTACACGCCAGACGTCATTAGCACTAGGACTGAAACCCGCGACTTACTAACGTCGACCACGAGTTCGCGATCATGACTACACAGAGAGAGAGAGAGAGAGATCACACACCACTGTCTTAGGAAGACTCGATAATTGGTACAAAAATAAAGAAAAAACCCGAGCGTTTTCTAATTAAATAAATATTATTAAAATTAATTAGAAATCTGTTACATCAATATATTTATATTAATTTTAAAAAAATTATAAGCATTTAAACAACTTTAAATTTGTTTATGAAGATATTTCAATAACAATAAGTAGCATAGCTGGAAAATATAAACTAGCAACTATAGTTTTAAGAAATTATTATTTGTTATACTCAGTCATATTTTTATTATATTATTAAAGTATAGAAAAAAATTTTAACATATTTATTTTTTTCTTTTTCATGAATAATTTACGAAATTTATCCCGTTTTATTTTCCTGCAATTCCGAAAATTTTTCAATGAGCAATAATACTGAAAAAAAAAAAAGAATTCTATTCATTCTTTTCAGTAAAATATTAAAATATACAGAAACAAAACTTTGTTAGGGTACTTCCGATATTTAATATTAAAGATACAAAGTAATTATTTTCATTCAAAAGTTGAAAAAAGTTCACAAGATAATTTTTTAAAAGTATAATTGTAACGCGTATTTCTTATTTATTTATTTAATTTATATGCGTACACTATGGACATTGCTGTTCAAGAGTTTCACTTGAGCACGAGTAAAAAATTTGTGGGTGGAAAAATGATGTTATATATAATTTAAGTTTTCAAAAAATTGTTTAAAGTTTAAATTAATATTTGAATAAGTACAGAAATTTCTTGAAGTTCACTTCGTGGATTAATCCTTTTTTTTATTTAATTTCCATGCAAATGTTGAATAATTTTTTACCTCAAAAAAAAATTTCTGTTTTGAGAATTTTTGTGTATTAGTTTTAAGATGTGGGGGAAAAAATATGAATTCACCAAAACTTTAATTAATTTATTTAAATGTAAGACTTAAGATCGATAAAATTAAATTTGGTGAAAAAAAATTAATATATTTAAGCCCAGGTAAAATATATAATGATGCATTTTTCAATTTCAAAATAATTTTTAAAAATGAATGCGAAATTTCATTTTTTTTAATGAACGTATTTATGAAAAATATTGTTGTAGATAATTTTTTAACTATCAAAACACAGAACTATCATTTTATTTTTTAAAAATATATATTTTTTTTAGAAAAATTATTTTTTTAATGCAGTTTTCTATGCAAAATTTTATGAATATCCCTATTATTTTATCTAAAGATTTTACAATTTTATCTTTTTCGAAAAATTTCTGGAAAAAAAAATTTCTTTTAAAATGCTTGAATTTAAATTTCGAAATCTTCCCATTAAACAAACTAAAAGAGCAAAACAATCTTCCCATAAACGACACACAAAAAAAAAAAAATAAAGAAAAGAATACGAAATTATCCCCCCTCCCCCATTTTTTAATACAGGAAAAACAAGTAAAAGAACAGCTTAAAAATTCAGTATTCTTTTTTATTGTTTCATTCTTTGCCTTGAACGAGCCACGTCAAACTATACGAATGCATTTTTGTTTTCTTCCTAAGATCTTGAGGTGCTAGTTTTAAAACTTTGATATATCACAGGTTACTTTGGAAAAAAAAAAACTTTATCAACCAAGTCACAATACAAGTGCGTTTAGTAAAGGCGAGAGAAAAGTAAAAGAATCCGAAATATTAAAAACAAATGGAACTGCGTAGAAAAAAAAATCATTCTTTCCAAAAAATGCAAAGGTAGTAAATATTTCAAGGATAAAGGCGTAAAGGATAGTTTCCTTGTTACGAGTTTCTCTTTTTAACATGTTACAGATTAATTAGAATTTCCGCTACACAACAAACTAGTTCTTGCCAAAATATTACATATAATGCAGTTTATAGAGCCTGCGGGTCAAAATTTGCTAGTGAGATGACCTTGAACTAGATGGCGCTGCTGCGAATATGCTTAAAGATGGCAGCTTCCTTTATTGTGATGGAGTAAATTATGGGTTGACATATTCCGAATCAGAACGGCAGCAAGTATAATGATTATGGCAAGCAGCGCAGCCCGGTGGAAACCAATTAGTTGGCCTAAAACTGTGGCCCCGGTGAAAGCATGGATGGTAGAAACAAAGTCAGAGGCAAGCATTACTCAGGTAAAGTAATTTTAATTTTAAAAAATTAACTTAAATCAAGGTCAACACTCCAGAGAAATGAATATCTGTACGTATTCGGGTAGAGATGCAGTTCTTGCGTCGCCGACATTTTGAATATCGGCATATGCAATTATCATATTTGAACAAAGCCAGCGAGTACAGTAATATTTTAAAAATACTCGCAATTGAAAACATGCTTCGAATTGAAGGTGTGGCGTTTCTTTTATTTGTGGCGTGCGATTGCGTGGTGTTTTGTTTTTGGAATCGATGAACAGTGTAATAAAATCTGAATATGTTTATATAATGAGATGTATGTTTATACGTCAATAGGAAAATGAGATTATACGCGTTGAAGAAAGTTAGGTTACGTTTGATCAGTACTCGTGTCAGTGTTGTTTTGTAAATAAATAATGGCATTTTTTTACTCTTTGATATTTTGGGGAACTTTAAAAAACACAATTGAAATTTTTATCAAATCTTGCTTAATTGATTCATACATGGGCGCTACTGTAGCTGAATTCTAATAAGCATGAACGCTTATGACGAAGCTATTTATGGTAACGCTACTTTAAAATTTTTTTTTAAACATTGTTTTTCTTCTTGGATCAGTGACATATATTTACAAACCATTTTTTTTTTAAATATAAAGTTTTTGAGATGTATACGATTAATGAATAATTATTCTGGATATTTATTTTCTGAAAGTACATTATATTTATTGGTTACTAAATGTTTATTATAGTAGTAATAAATTTCAGTGATTTATTTAAAGGAAATTTTTTTTTAAATGATTGGTTTTTATTTAAACATTTGTATACCTTATAAATATATATGCATACATATATATAATATTTATGTATTCAATTGAAACTTTTGATGTTTTTTTTTTTGCCTAATAGAGTTGATCTTTACTTTTAAATAATTAATATCTGTAATATTAAAATTTTCAAAATAATTATACATTTGATTTTTATTTGTGTACAGCTAAATTTCTGCTACAATCATAAAAAATTAATGTACTAGTTGTAATTATGTCTGTATAAGAATTTTTATATATTATTATGCATCAATGTATATGTAAATATGCATATGTATGTGCTTGTGATACATAGATATTATCTCAGGTATTTTATAATTTATAAATTTGTGTAATTTATTTACATTTATATTCAGTTACTATTATGAATTAATTACTAGAAACATTTTCACTATAAAGTAGAATAAAATATTTTGTTCTTTAATTCTGTTAATTTAAAACAAAATATAATTAAATTGAGGTAAATTGAAAATGCATGCTTTTTTCTGCAATTTTTTGTACTGTTAAGATATAGTAAAATATTTAATTTTTGGTGAAAACTTAATAATTAAAAATGTTCTTCTCTAATTTGTTTCTATAATATATTTCATTTGGTAAATTTATATCAATTAATCCGCATTTAACACTACATTTATGGAAGATAAAATACTTGTTTTTGTAACTCTTCTTGTGGTACTAACATTAAGAAAATTCTTTACAGATACTTTTGATGATAGAAAAATTAATGAGTGCTATAATTTCCTAAATGCTTTTTTATATATATATAATTTTTGTTTATTTGAATATTTTTTAAAACTAGTAAATTTTGTTTTATCTGTTGATCTATTTAATTTTTAATATTCGATACTAACATGCAGCGTAATGTTCACTATATTAAGTCATTTGACTATGAACATTTCAGCAATATTTGATCTTTTACCCATGTTTTAAAAATTTTTTAGTTGTACTAATTTTTCCGTTCTCATCTTGTATTTTCTTGATATTACTAATTGAATCTTGTCATAAAGTGCATTAAATGTGCTTCGTTGTTATTTTTATTCACGATATCTTTCTCAACGTTTAACTGAAAATTTTTGCAGTTCTTTTTTTTTATTGGAATAAATTAGATCATTCATTTATCAAAAGCTCTAAGAAATTGCATTACTAAAATCGTTTTCCTCCTCACTTTTTAAAAAGCTTTTTTAGTTCATTTTAAACGAGTTTAAGTGAATATGTTTAGAAGTTAATGTTTCTCACGAGCTTCAAAGTTTTGCAATGCCTTGTGTTTAATTTAATGTAAAATTTTTGTAGCATGTATTCTTTTAAAAATCTATATCTTGAGAAACTGTATTTTGATCTAGTATTTTGCTATCATATTAAGCATTACTTGATTCGGTAAAATCCTAGCACAGCACACTGCTGTATTTGGCGACAAAAGTTTTTCGCCAAATGGCACCAAGGAAGAAACCGCATTTTAAAGAATGACACTAGCTTTTGATTTGATGATGTTTTTTGATTTGATGAAATTGGTCAGTGGTATAATAGAAAAGTACTAAACTTTTCTCCATTTTACTATAACTAAGGATTTTTTTTTAATACCTTCCATGCCCAATATGTATTCTGTAAATTTTTGTAGAAATATAATAAATATATATTTTCTAGATTAAATAAGATAGCTATTGAAATATGTTGATAAATATTTAGATTGAACTTAGAATTAGCAAATCCAAGCAACCATATAAATTTGATATTTATACCCTTTTAGAGACATGTAAACTAAGATAAAAAGAACTTAAAAGTATTATTTGTATATATTATACATATTTTTGAACTCAGCCTGTTTAACTATTTGGGTTATGTAGCCTTGTATAAATCTTGAGCTAGTTGTTTTAAATATTTATATCTATGAAATATTATGAAAATTGCAAGGTTAATGAACCATTTTTTTTTACTTTTGTTTATCTATATGCATAATAAAATATTTGCTTTTTGTGTTCTTAAATTCATTATAAAGCTAGTGATGAAATATTTAATTATGAATCTATTATAAAGCTTTGTATAAATATGCATTTTTAAGAATTAAGTATTTTAATTTGTAGGGCTTTGCACACAATTTTACATCCTTGGTATTTTGATTTAATCCTCTGTGGCAACATTCATTGAATGGAATTCAAATCTCAATTCAGTTTTTGTTCTTAATATTTATTGAAATTGTTATACACGATTTTGAAATAACGCAGTTTGCTCATATACTTTTTTTTTCACAAATTTTTTATTCTGACACAAACCCCTAATTTTTTTAAATTTTAATTTTCACAATATAATCGGAAGACATTTGGCTTATGCCGACTCGTGTTTTAGTGACTTGGTCTACATCATGGCTTGTTTACTTAACATTCTGGAATTACGGGGAATACCTGAATTTTATGATCACTTTGCCAGCATCTGTCATAAGCATAAGTTTCGTAATACAAAAATCAGCTGTGTGTTCTGAAATTATAATTATTAAATGCATTTGGTGGGGAAGGTTTGAACAACATGCAAACAGCATGCCAGAAAGCCCTTTGAATGAGGATGACTTGATAAAATATACAACATTTTATGATAATAAAGAAGTCGATAAAATGACGAAGTCGATGATAAAGTTCAACTATTAACAGCTGATTTAATTTGCTGGGACTGGAAATTTACGACAAGTATGTATCAACATTTTCTTGCTCATGATCCTGACATAGAGTGAACATTAAAACTTCAACATTATTTTGAGTTATGTATAGCAGATATAAGAATTTTATAAGTGACTAGAGAAACAAAAAACTGGTTAAAGCAGACTTTGTAACAACCAGAAACCAGTATAGGCCCTTATTAATGAACAAAATTCTTCATTTTAATGAAAGCCGACAGTTGTGAAAAACGCATATCTAACACATCTACTGGTGATAGCATTTTGAATCCAATTCATAATAAACTTGCACGCTGTAGTTTTATTTTCCTAATTTCACTTTGAATTTTTTAATGTTGTATGCACTTATAGACTAAATTTTCACCGTACATTAATTTTTAATTGTTTTTGTAATAAAAATAGTTTGTTTTATAAATATGTAATGGGGATTTCATTGTATTTTTTTTTGGAGGAGGTAGAGGAGGAATATTTAGAGTTTATTCATCTTAAATGGTTTTTTTTTTAAAATTGTGGAACATCCCAAAATTTATCTCATGCTTCTTGTGTTTTGTACTTTTTTTGCATGGTTTTTAGAGGAATATATCATGTAAAAAATTTAAAAAAAAGAGTTGAGTGTACTATACGTATTGGATATTATTCATCTTATCAAAATTTGCTGAGTTAATTTAATTAATTAGATTAAAAAAACTCTTTTTTTTAAAAAATTTTTATAGAGTTTTGATATTTTTTTTAAGAAAATATTTAAATATTTGTTATACTGATATTCTTAATACTGTTGTTGTATATTTTTTGATAAAATATGAAGCATTACTTTTTATATTTTATTATTATTAGGAACTTGTTTTATCAAATTTATTTATACAAAGATTATTTGTTCTATGAATATGTTTAGCACAGAATTATGTGTATTAACTAACTTTATTTCAGTTGAGATTTAATAACTTATATCAATATTTCTTTTAAACTATTTTTAATGTTACAGGTCTAAAGATGCTGAACAAAAGGAGAACTTAATGCCTAACAGAGTTGATAACCTGTCAACCAAAATGGCAAGCGCTTTGTTCACCATCGAACAAATCGAGCTGATTCGGCGACTGCGGAACAGCGGCATCACGAAGGAGCAGGTCTCGATGGCTTTCGACCAGATGGACCGGCTGGACATTGAACTCGGCAAACCCTCCACCTCCAATCGTTCTAACATACCTCACTACCCTTCTATGTGTTCGTCCCTACAGAACCTTGACCGGATTGATCACGACTCGAGTCCGGTCCAGAGCCAGATGACCAATGGCGTCTCCAAGACCGAACTGTTCTACAATAAGAACCAGGGCGAGTCGTACTCCCGGCCGCACAGCAGCAGCAACTCGTCCACGGACGGTGCTACGGACAATGGCCAAAATGGAGACGCTGTGTCCCCAGTCGCCAACAATAACAACAGCTCATCACCTACCTCCCGTCTGTCAAACGAATTGACGATCATACCTCTCTCCTCATCGTCGGCCCCATCAGTTCCTGTGTCCTATTCGTCGGCCGATGGAATTACAGTACAAAGCCACATTTATAACAACCGTTCGGCCGACGGAGCTTCGAACTGTGTCCCTATTCAGTGCTTAGTCAATCCCCTTGACCTTTTGCAAGATGAGTGCTATGAACTGGATGAGCTTAAAAAGTTAGTTCTTTTCATTGTTATATTGATTCTTTTATTTCAGATATGCACTAATTGTTTGCTATGATACTCTTTGATCTTTTGTATAATGTGAAAAACAAAACTGAAGAAGGAGATAAGACCTAGCATATCTATCGAAAATGAAACTTAATTTTTAGATAATGTAATTCTATTTTCTATTGAAATACCAGTTAAACGTAGAAGTGTTTTTATTCATTTAAAAAAAAATGCATTGCAATGATGGGTACTTTTTGTTTCGCCAGCTCAAATCTCATCAAGCAGGCTTTATTGGCATTAATGCATAAATGTGTTTATAAATGTTAGTTCTTATTGTTTTTTCATCCATTTTTGATGCATTATGAAAAGGATGTTACTGATAAGAAAAGACTGCAACTTGTTTTGAAAATGTGGTTGTCAAAGGTTACCTACGGAAATAATCCATTTAGCATTGGTTGTAGCATTTTTAGCGTCTTTATCGACGCATGTGCTGTTGAAACGGGAAGCGTATCCAATAATGAAATGAATGGTAAATGTTCAATTATATTATGTAAACAAATGTCATCAAATGAATATTTATTAGCTAAAGTTGTAACTGTATTTTGATTGGTCATGCTGAAGTATAATGTTAATAATGAAAGTTATCACTGGGAAAACTTTGAATTTGTATAGATGATTGCATTTAATGTCTAAAGGGCTGCAAAAGAGTTTAAGGTTCCTCACTAGCAGAATAATTAGGTATGAAAAAAGGACTTGCTATAAAAATTCTTTAAAACAAATTTTATATTAAAGAGGTGTATTTGTGTTCAATTTGGAAAGAGGACTTTTTGATTTAAGATTGAAATTGCATAATATTAAGTGTGAACTTATTTTTTTTCATTAAATTTCATGTTCTTTCTTTTAAATTCTAATATCATGGATGTTTAATAATGGGTTTTTTTGTTATTGTTGAATTAGGAAGGTTTTACTTGTTATGCACTTGTCTGTCTAAACTTCTATTTGGATTAATTGTGTTGTAATTTTAATTAAACAAATTTTCTGAATAAACAACACAATGAAATTGATTCTTCATTATTTAGATCCTCTGGTTTATTATAATTGATCTCAAATAAAAGAATCAATAGTGGTGAAACTAAAAGTCTTGATCTATTATTTTGAAGTACAATTTAACATATATTTATTTAAAAAGGTTCTTTTTTTTGTCCTTAGGTAAAAATACAAGAATATTATGGAAGATTAAATTCTCAAATATGTTTGTAGAAAAAAATAGTGAAGAAATTGAAGATCTTAATAGTCCAATAAATGAAATAAGTCCAGTAGAATTTTTTGAATACATTTGACTAAGAGTAATGGTGATTTCTAAGTATTATTCCTTTGATATCAATCTTTTATGCCATATTATGTTGGATTCAAAATTTATGAATGTTGTATTGTCAGGAACTCTTCAGAATATGAAATAATAGTTCTATTACAATTTAATTCCATTTTTTTACTGAAAAACTTTTATCGGCCATAAAAATGGGAAATAAAGCAATTCTTTAAAAGAAAATAAACTATTAATTCAGATTTTATGTTCAGTACGAGAGTGGTCCTAGAAGTACCCGATCCAACAAAGAAAACACAAAAATTTTGGGGGAAAAATGTATTTTTCAACATAATCTCCTTTCAGCTCTATACGCTTCTCCCAGCAATGTTCAATAAGTTTGATACCCTTTTTAAAATAAGAACTGTCTTGCTCCTTAAAATAGCCATTAACTACAGACATCACTCCTTCATTGTTGGAAAATCTTTGACCACTGAGCCATTTTTTCAAATTTAGGAATAGAAAATAATCTGAGGGGGCAAAATCTGGTGAATAGGGTGCATGAAGTAGCAATTCAAAGTTTTAATTCATTAATTTTGGCCATTTCAATGACCAATTTGTGAGCAAGTGCATTGTCTTTATGAAACAACACTTTCTTTGTAGCCAAATATAGCTGTTTTTGCTTGATTTCTTTGCTCAAACATTGCAATAAATTCGCGTGATGCTCACCATTTATAGTTTTTCCTTTTTCAAGGTAGTCTATGAAAATTATCCCTCGTGCATCCCAAGAACCCGGCGCCATGACCTTTCCTGCAGATGGAACGGTCTTCGCTGCCTTTGGAGCTGATTCACCCCTTTCAGTCCATTGTTTTAATTGTTCTTTTGTCTTGTCTTCTTTTGTCAATTGAAACATCTTCACTACACTGTTTTTGCTTGAGCGTGAGCAAACGCGGCAGCCATCTTGCATATAGCTTTCTCATGTCCAAATATTCAGATAATGTGCAATGTATTGCACTTTTTTAAATACTACTTTTTTAATAATACTTTTTAAATAATACTTTTTTTTATTGCTGCTAGCTCGCGCACTTTCAGTCGAGGATCATCCAGTACCGCTTTGTAGATTTACTTCACCATTTCTGAAGTCATCACCTCATTAAGTCTACCACTGCGATGCCACAGCTTGTATAGCTTCATTTAAACACTACTACCCAATATTTTACTGTTGTAAATGAAAGAGCAGACTCACCCAGAGTAATATCTAGTTCAGCTTTTAGATTTGTTGGGCTGAAGCCTTTGAAATAAAAGTATTGTATCACTTAATGATGACCAATTTTCACAAATTCACACTGAAAAAATTCACTATTGATGGCTGTCAAACAAATACTAAACAACAGGGCATCTTCAAATTTACAGATTGGGTACTTTCTAATACAGTGATATTTTTCAAACTACTACTTCCATCTCTAGATCCGGCTAGGTACTTATGGAACCACCCTCGTATACAGCTTGAAAACTGCAGTATGGAATTTCAAAATTATAATTGGCTTTGCTGTATATAAAAGAATACAATACATCATATTAAAAATTACTTTTTTTTAGTTATAAAAGTATTTTTATTAATTTTTTTAATACATTTCCTGGTACTTTTTTATTTTGCTGTGTACGTCTTTTTAAGCAGACTTAACTGGCAACAGCACACAGTATGCACACAAAATGTTGATAGATTTTAGTTCTATGAATTGTTTACTTAAAAGGCATTAACATTTGAGTATTGGTTAAAACTTTTTTAAATGGTCCACAACTTGTTAGGAAAACGTGGCAGTAGAAGGTTATTAGTGAGAGTATATTTTCCATTTGGAGTTGATTGTATAATTTTTGGCAACTTAATCGGCGAAATGGAAAAAATGACAATTTCTTATATTATTGATCTTAAAATTTGAAACGATTCAATAAAACTGATTTTCTGCTTTCAAATGCAAAATGATTTTTTTAACTTGACATTTCTTGCATAGAGGAGTGTTTAAATTATCTATACAGAAATTAATGAACTGATGTTAACCCAAGTGAATGTCTTAAAATGCAGTGCTCTTTATATATATATATATATTTAATTTTCAAAAAGATTAACATGGAAAATTCATTTATCTAAAAAAGTTTTTTAAATCATCTATTCTATGATTAGGTGAAGATTGCTGAAATTTATTATTTAAAAAATAATAATTGACTGAGGCAAGGGAGAAAGTTGTGAAAAATTGCTTAAGTGACTTCAATCTGAGGTACATGTGCAGATTTTCTGGTCAGGTGGTCAGTCTGTTGTGAAAACCCCAGTGTTTAGTTATCAAGCAGGCTTGGTATTTATTTATCAAACCACTGTAGGAATGAAAGGTTTAGTCAGCCTTGCCCAACCCGAGATTTGAGCCCCATACCTGTGGTGTGGAAGCACGATACACTACCACCCAGCCACAGGGACGTCACACATACCAGCTCAACTGACTGCCGCCTTTTGATGGAATGAGTAATGATGTGTGGTGGTAGGCCTATATATATATATAGGCTCTATGTGGACAACAGTTGTCACATATAGTTAGTTGACATATTGTCTGAAATTCCCAGTTTTTTGGAGAAACAGGAAATAATATTTGATCTTTGAAATAATTCGAATTATGATCTTCTTAAGGCTGAATCAAGAACAAGACTAGGCCCCCATTGTGTTTGAGGCCCAGGCTCAGTTAGCCTATGCCTTAAGACATCCCTGCTCAACCACTGGGCTTTTCAGTGGCTTCATCCATGCTAAAATGTTAGACTAGTTAAAATAATCTGGATTGCATTATTTCTATTTGTTGTTTTTAATGTTAATTTTTTTTTTTTGTTTTGTAAAAAAGGTTTCTAATTTATTTATTTTTTTCATGAGAAAAATAAAATTTTGGTTTTATTCTGCTTATCTAAAGAAAGTTCATGTAAAAAATCTTGGCATGTTTGAGTGAAAAGGGGAAAAAAATAATTTGTAAAAAGAATATCATTGGAATTTCAAAATACAGACTTGCAAGTTTTAATTATATTCTGTACACACACACAAAAATCTTATTATTTTTTTTTTTAATATTAGACTGAAGTAATTTATATAGAACATTTTAGTAAAATCACTCAAGACTTTCTGGAAGTAATCTAAATACTTAATTAAACATTTGAAATCCTAAATCAATGTAGTCTTTATTGTAAGAATTTTGAACCCTGGTATATATAAAAGAGAGGATCCACGTTAGTGAAAGATTATGTGTAAAATCCCAGAATATGTCTGATGTGAAAATCATATTTTTCTTGTATTTTATTCTTAAAAGTGTGCTGTGATAATTTAAAATTTTTAATTCCAGATTTAGGTGTTTTTATTTATATCATAACTTAAAAGTTATTAAAGAATGTTTGTAAATCTAGCTTCCAAATCTTACATTTTTTTTTCAATATTCTGTTTTTATTTAATGGTTTTGTATTTTTGTATCTTTTATTTTAACTATTTTATATAAAATTTGTAGATTTTTTTATCTTTTCAGGATCCAGATATTAAATTTTTGATACTTTTGAATAATTTTTTAAAGTGTATTAAATAGTTAAGCATTTTCTTTCCTTATTAATAATTGTTATTCTAAGTTCATCTTCTCTTCTGGGAAAAAGAAGCCTTTATTTTTTTTATGGAACTAAATTGCCTTCTCCTTTGTGTTTGTTTTTCAAATTTAAGATTAAATAGACATGCAATGAAAAATAGTTACCTTTCTGTGAATAATAAATCTTTGTGTAAATGGTGCAAATAATTATGCATAAACTGAATAATACTCCTTATTTACATTTGGCTTCTGTGTTATGTTTATAACATTAATAAATAAGATGGGATATAGCTTTGAAACTTTTGTTTTATTTTTGTTTTAATAACTGCTCAATGGAATATGTATTCATTTCTGTATACAAGTGAAGTTTAGTTCTTTCATGCTATGGTAAGAAAAAGAAAAAAAAAAATGTAGTCATTTTAAAAATTAGTAAATGAATGTGTAAAATTTTAGAAAGTGCATGGTTTTTAAATAAAAAAAGACATTTGTTGCATGTTAAATTATTGCTTATATGTATCTAATCCTCCACATCTCTATATTTTTTAATTTAAAAAAAAAGTTGTTTTTATAGTCAATATGTGTAAATAAACTTTTTATTGATGTAAAATTAAAAATATATTTTATGCATGTAATGTGTTTAATTACCACATTAAGTTTATATTTTTCAAAATATTAAATAGCTATATTATCACATATATTGTGTAGATTATAGCGTATTTTTGTATTTTTCTTTTTTACATTGTTTTTTTATAATTACCCATGCATAAATTTTCCCCTTTTCTACTCAAGAGAAGAAATTTAAAACTCCACAAACTGTATTCAAATCACTGGAATTAGCAACTAGTCTGAAATCCCAACATTCCTTCTAAAACAAATGGTGAGAAAACCAAACGTGTCAAGTATTCCTGTCCCCTACTCCCCAAGTTCTCTATTTCGCCTTGCCTATGTATTCACTACTTATGAAGAGTGAGAGATGCTTTTTTGTGTTTGAAAGAGATAGCTTTTATAGACTGATATGAAACTCTTCTTACAGTGTAATTTAATCTTTCATAAAGATGCTGCTATATTGAAAAAATATATTCTGAGTATTTTGTGAGTTTTGAAAGCTGAAGTGTTTAGTTTTTCATGTATGTTTACCTGTGTTATCATACAACTCTAACTTAAATTTATTAATTGAACTAGTCTAAATAGAGTAGTACTGTGATCAGAATTAAAGAAAAAGTTTGCATGAAATAATGTTTTCTTTCCTTCTCTTATAGAAAAGGTGAAATGACGATACTATCAGAAATTAGAAACTTTGTAATGAGGTACAACATCAAGCAAACTATGATAGCAGAAATGACAAAAATGAGTCAAGCTTATGTTAGTCGTTTTTTCCGTGGTGATATCCAAGATATGTCTGATCGTACCAAGAATGCCTTCTACATGTGGTATCTAACATGTAAAAACAATCCTTGGAAGCTCAGTAAGTAGTTTGTCTGCAAAAATTAACAAATATTATAGTCTTATTTTTTCTTCTGTAAGCTTTAATATGTTTTCAGAAACTTATTTTATGAAGACATGCATCTTTTATTATAGACAAATATGTAATAAATGCCTTTTTTAGCTTAATATCTTGTTTTATGTTAAAACAGTTATATCATATTTTGAGATTACTTTTTGATGTAAGCTTTTTATCATTATATTTTATTTGGTCGCACTTTTGCAGGTGGATATTTCAATGCAATGGATTTAAAAATAGTTTAAGTACTGTATGTAAATTGTATATCTGTAGGGAAAAAACAGTCAATTGTTTTAAATCAGTTTCAAAATGTATAGATTATACAGTTTATAATGTTGGATTACCCAAACTCCTACTTCAAGAAATATAATTCAGAACATGCAGTTAGGAATATTTGCTCTTGAGTGAAATGTTATATGCTTGAAGCAATTTATCAGTCTTTTTCTGTTTACACAAATCCCATAACCTCATTCATAGAAATTTAAATTAAGGTGAAAGTAGGCAAAAGAAAGATAAAATATGAGTGATATGCATTAACTTGATTAAAAATGGCTGTGGCATTTGTCATAGCACAGTTGCAAATATCATGCATGATTATCATGATACTTAACTGTATATTTTTTCTAAGGGATAGTAGCGTAATTTAAAAAAAGGCAGTTATGCTAATTTTATAAATAAGCCATGTCCTTCCATTTAGTATTTTGAGAAATACGAGGGATGGATTGCATACTTCCTGTAGACATCCATTGCATTTGCACAACATTCACAGATTTATGCAAGATTTTTTGTAGGTGCAATAGAATGGGAAGTATATAAATGGAATTTTATGGGAAGTATATAAATGGAGATTTTTGATATAAAAAAATATCCACCTCTTGAATTTAAAATAAAGTTTTATTACAGAAAGTTGTGTTACACAATTTTTTGTTTAAATTTTATAACTTTTTCTTTGTGAAACAAAATACCAATGCATGTCAATAATAATTTTGGTGTAGTAAATTTGATAAATTATATAAATCATGGTATATAATTTTACATTACAATTATTAGCATTTTTTAAAAAAATTATGGAATAAAAATGATAAAGCTAATTTCTCTTCTCCAGTAGTGGTGCATAAGCTAAATTATTTTATGGAGATCTTTAAAAAAGATTGTTATTGATGAATTAAGTGTCTTTCCTTTTATATTGTTGGTTTGTTTCAGATATTTTGAGTGTTGTTTTAAGTTTGAAAAATGAATTATTATTGATTTCGCATATATTGTGCACTTTCCTTATGAATTTAAAACTATTCCGAAAAAAATTGTTAATTTTTTTTTCTTTTCTACTGGGAATATTTTATGTGAAAAATAATTGTCAGTTATACCTGAAAATTTTAATATGCTTGAAAAGCAGTTAAGTTTCTCAAATAGTCTAAAGCAGTGGTCCCCAACCTCTTGGCCACAGACCGGTACCAGCCTTTGGGTCAAATAATACCGGGCCCCCCAAGGAACTTAAATTGTTTCCATTTTATTTACTGTATATTTCTTTTGGATTTGTATAACTTACCGCAGAGATAACTTGATATTCATTTTCTGCTAAAACTATATTTTATTCCAAAGGCATGTTTAAATACAATTAAATTAAAATTATTAAATCAAAACAATCTAAACTATGAACAATCAACGTTCTCCCTTCCCCTCAGTGAGCCACAGTAAAATGATTTAACGTTGACTAGTCCATGACGCAAAAAAGTTTAGGAAGCACTGGTGTAAAGGATGCAAAGTATTTTGTATTGGAAAATTTTTATTGGATTTATTGTTGAAAACCTGAACCACATATTTTTATTGAATAGGACATTTTTTAAATATTTAATTCTAGACAACACTATAAAAGAAGAAAAAAATTCTAATCTGTAAAATATAGAAAAAATATTTGCATTCACAAATGATCGTTTTTTATGCCATCTTTACTATTGATTGGTTTTCTTGTATTTAAAACTGCCTTTTAATATTAAATAGGACGTACTAATTTGATATCAGTACACTACATGCCAAGTTGTTGATTGCCAACTTGGGCAATATTATTACAATATTGTTACCTTGATTTTTATCATTTAGTAATGTGGCTGCTATCATTATTACATATATTACTGTTAATTTTTACTGATTTGTTTTTATAGAGGTAACCTTATTAATTTCAGATGATTCTAAAAAATATTTTTTTACATGTTTAACAGTTTTAATATATATTTTTTCAAATTGCTGCATTCACCTTCATTTGAACATGAATGCCTCTGTTGATGAGTATGGGGGTTTAATGAATGATCTTTTTTTAAAAAGAAATTATCAATTTGCACTTTAGGTCTAATTTGTTTTCAAAGAATTTGGATGTTATTTTCTGATTCTTATTTAAGATTTTGGTGATTTCATCAGACATGAAATGTGATAATTGTTGCAGTGAAATGGAAAATTTTTACGGACAGAATAGGAAGTTTGATGGGTGGCCGCGGTAGCAGAGTGGTATAGGTATCGGATCGTGGCTTGCCTTGTCACGAGTTCAAGCTCAGTACCACTAAAGACCTGCCGTGTAGGGCAGTGATGCACGTTAAATCTGTTGAGAGCTGAAGCGTCCTCCCGTTGGTGTGGTGTGGTAGTTAGGAGAGGGGGTGCCAGCTTGGGTGTCGTCCACGTCACTTGACCATGGTTCAAAATTACGTGGTCCGTCGCCAAAAGCCCTCATGTAGCTGAACAGTGCGATGTTAATATTCAATCAATCAGGAAGTTTGATGGCTGCATATTTTATTGCTGATTTTACAGTCCAAATTCATGCTGCCACAATAGTAAATCTATCAAATGTAATTGTTTTTCATTAAAAGCAAATTAGAATTTCCCACCATTTTACTTTTAATTGATGAAATTTTTTTAAAACACTTCTTGTTCTGTGAAATTCCAAAGGGACTAATAATTTTTCACAAGCTGTTGCCCATTAACACAATTGTGTCTGATGTGTATTAATAGATTTTATTGGGTTGACACAAATGTGTGTAAGGGTTGTTTAAATTGTTGAAAAGAAAATTGTAAAAAGGAAGTATAATCAAGGATATTTTATATAAAACCCAGAAGTTTTTGGTAGAGTGAAACACGACATACGCTGATGTTTCATATGCAGCATTGTGCTGTTGCAGTACATGACAGAACAAAAATGGTATGCTTCATTTTGCATGTTGATTTCTTTAGGGAATTGACAAATTACTCAGAATTTAATGCAGCAATATTTGAATTTTACTGTTATTCTACCAAAATGGGAACCTGCTGGTACTAGAGCATGTTTATTTCTTTACTCATCAGTGACTGCCAGCTTTTGCTGTGTGGAATAATTCACCCATGTGCATTTGGATTGCATACAGAGGCATAGCAAACTATGCTTCTCTAATTTCATTTATCTGTATTCGAAAAGTTCTGGTAATATATTTTGAAGGTATTTATAAGCTTATCTAAGTGTATTTTATGAAATCTTTTTGCAATGAATAATATTCATGAGAAACATTTTTTTAATTTTACTAAATCATAGTTAAATACTCACTCATTTGATGTGTTTATCAGCTCAACTGTGCCCCAACTCTGGTGTGAAACGGATGGTCTCCGAAAGTGGTGATCTCATCCCTCTAAAAAGGGAGCGCTTTACTTTCAAGGCCGCCCACCTGGCAGTGCTAGAGCGATACTATGAGAAGGATCCCTACCCAGACTCCCAAACCCGGGAGCAGATAGTGGACGAGTGCAATAAAGCTGTTGAGAGAGCAGGTATTGAATATGACACATATTCTTTTGTTATTAAATCATATATTTTAAGAATAGTTATTAATTTTTTTTCCTTCTAAAACTTACTTTGTCTTAAAAACAGGGTTTTAGAAAAAGGTATATAGTTAAAACATAGAAGTCTAAGATTAGTTTGGGAATTTTATGAGTTCGTGACAATGTTTATTCCATTGAAGGTCAATATATAAATAGCAAGTTTGCTGTGCTAATAATTGACGGGCTGGCATGATGTAAACATTTATCTTCATTGCCTTTAAGTAACAAACAAAATGAAAAATTCATATTTGTTACTGTGTTTCAAAAGCACAAATTTTACTTACGAAGATAGTCACACACACATTTCTTTTAATAGATAACTGAAAACATCTCGTAGATTTAAAATTGACTCCCTTCATCTGTTACTCGATGTACCATTATAATACTTTATATAACAAAAACTTGCAGTCAGTGGCGTAGCTACTAGGGCTAGGTGGTGTCGTACGCCGGGGCACTCGGATCCTGACCGCCAAGCAAGCTGAATTTGCAATCTAGTTACTTTCTATTTTTAATAATATTATTCATAATAAGCTAGTTTCCTGATTCAATATTTCAAAATCTTAGCCGTATCTGCAATACACTGATGTAATTTTTTAATTTGTCAAGTATTAAAATGATTATTGTTTCTTATCTATTTTAAGAAAATTATGTGAAACGAAGTATTTTAAGCATTTTGAAATATATTATAATCTGGTTTTCAATATTCTGTTATTAAAATTATGTATCCATTTTTTAATGTTTTAAAAAGCCCAAACTTTGTTCATTTGAAATCCCCTTATAAGATCTGTTTGAAAAAATTATTCTTTATTTGTGTATGCATTAAGCAATTTCTAGTTTATAGTGTCAAATATTTTTACAGGTATAATAAAATTAATGCACTAATATATTTTAACTAGATGTAGCAGTGTTTTTTACGTGTATTTCATGTTATAAAATTTGTAACACTCTTTAATGAATTATAGTTCGTGTTACAGATCGTCCTTTAGCAGAAAGGGAACGGGTAACCTTACCTGTTGTGAATAATTGGTTCAATAATCGAAGAAAAGAAGCCAAGAAGCAGCTCAGACAGCAGCATGGTCTGTATATAATTTAGTGCACTTAGTTGAATTTTTCATAATTATTAAATTTGAAATACAACCTTTTTGTTTGAAGCATGCATTATTTCTAAGTTTTAAATGTTAAATTTTTATTGTATTGAAAAAAAAATTGAAGTGAAATCCTCAAATAAGTACATTTATCTTCATAACTATATATATTAACTATTGTTATCTGTGAAAAAGTTGCTAATATTGTTTTTAAATTTTTGGGTTGATTATGGTAATGTGAAAGCTGTGTCAGTTATTCACAAAATATACAGATTTTGTTTTTGTAAACTAAGTGCATATTATACACAATCTAAATGCAAAAATATTTTGAGCATTTTAATTCTTAAAATTCCTTTATTTTAAAAAATGAGCCTGGAGGATATTATAAGGGTGAACAAATTAAATTTGTTCTGCATTCTGGTTGTATTTCATAAATTGGAACTTTCAATAAAGTGTAATATATATTGCAATGAATTTTTTTGTTAATTGGTTATATTTATAGCTGTAAGAATATGTGTTACTTCTATAAATTTTCTTTTTATATTATGAATTTCAGTTGTAATATACTTGCATGCCTCTTAGACAGAGTTTTATTTGGTCTTAAATTGAATTAACACATTCAATTTTTGTTGTGTTTTCTAAGTTTCATAGAAAATAAAATGTCCCTACTCCTTTTCTTCCTATCCTGAAAATAATGCTTAAAAAATTATTTTGTATTGTCTTTGTAGCATTATTTTACTATTCCTAAGACTATTTCTCATGGAAGTTCATTGTTGAATTATGTATGATTTATATTTGTTCTTTTATATGCATTGCTTATAATTCTTTGTTTTTTTTAATTAGTAATTTTTTTATATAAAAGTCTACTTTATATTTTAATTATGTTCTTTTAGTTTTTCTGGTAGCTGTTTAACCAAAATTCATATGAAAATCCTTTCTTTTTATGCTCTCTGAATTTTTATTTATCTATGAATTAATTTCTTAGTGTGACAATTGAGCGGTTTTTTAATCTGTTCCTATAATCACTGATATTCATATATGGTACTTTTCCGTTAGCTAGGTGCAAATGTCACCAATTGTGAATCAAACACGAATCAAGTTGCCAAGTGAAACGAATGACAAAACAAATATTGGAATAAAAGCAAAAACTTTCAACAAATGTTAATGAATTGTAAACAAAACAGTTTTACCCAAAAAGAATGCTTATAATTATTGGTTTTGCCAGAATATGGTGATGCCCTTGAGAATTTGCTTAAATGGATCGTTTGCTCCTCATCTCCACAAATTCAGCAAGGAATTTTCATCATTTTTTAAAACAATTAAGTTGGAAGGAGAGGAAAACGTGCTTTGTTTTGAATGAATTTGGAGAATAGAGCACATGGCCCCAAATGAACATTCCCCTTATGGTTGTAAAAAATTTGGCAGAATTCTACATTATTTGGTGATTTTTTGCTCGCGCCCAGCTAATGGAAAAGTACTGTTAACTTTTTTTTTATTTCAACAGTAGCTTTGAAATTGTGAAAATAATTTGAAGTTAAGAAATTATTTGTTTTTGAGTTATGCTTGCATTTGTTGCAGCAGCTGCCATGGCCGCAGCATCCATTGTGCCGTCAATGGGTCAGCCACCTTTGGGCCTGCCTTCTGTTGCCTCCATGCCCTCACTCAGTTGGCACCAATCTGCCAGTATGGGTGGTGGTATGTCCAACTTTGTGGGAGCCCACCCGCCTGCTTTCCACCCCAATGCTCAGCTAGATCTCAGCAGCGAGGCCATGGACAGTGACAGCTCCAGGGACTCATATGGCAACGGAGATGCTCTTTCTGTTGAGGAGAGTGATAAACCAGCCAACATTAAGCAGGAGGTATGATGGCTCGTGGGATGGGGCGCTGGCGATCGGCATGCCTTCTTTTTTACCTTGAGTTATGATCCTTGCATTGAGAAAGCGTTTGTTTGTTTTTGTAAGGCTTGTTTTGGTGTGATAGAATGGGTTTTAGTGGACCGACATCTGAAGATTTATAGATGATTTTTACATTGTATTTAGAGCTATATGTTTCTATTTTATTCATTATTTAAAAATATCTGGAAAAAAAATCAATTAATCAAAATTTACTAAAGTGCAAAAAATAGCACTGTTTATTATTTTGCAACATTTCAATCAAATTATTTTTTTCAATTGTTTTTTGTCAAGAAAAAGTATTCCTTGGAGAATATTCAGTTTTCTTTAAGTTACAATTTTTAAAATTTTGTTAATGTATTAAGCCTGAAAGCAGTCATATATTTACTATGACTAATGGCTTATCTATTGTTTAATGGTCTTGGATGTGGGACCACGTATACTGGTCATAATAACTACCACTATGGAATGTGCAAAGGTTTACCAAAGAGTGTGGTAGATAGAAAAAAATGTTTTATATATATATATTTTTAAGTTTTTAGAATTATATGTTTTGTTAAAGATTTTTTTTTCTGTGTTTTTGTCTTATATTTCAGCATCTCAGGATTACATATTGTTTATTATATCTGTTTTATGTGTACAAATTTAGCATTTCAGACAAGAACATATATTTACAAAATGTTTTCTTTATGAATGGAACTAATTTTTATTGAAATATTTATTACTTAAATTTTCTTATATGAAAGTATTGAATTACTTGAAAACACTCAGAAGTACAAAAAGAAATATATATATATATATTGAATTGGAATTGTACTGCATTTTCAGAGCATAATCAGTTTTGTGTATGGTACAAATCTAATCTTACTTTTTTTGTAAGAAAAAAAATACTTGAGACAATTAATGTACAATTGTTGATCAACTATCTTACATTTGCTTTTTGTTTGAAAAGTTCCTCTTAGTATAGCTGAAGGTTTTTTATTGTATATTTTTTGTGTTTTTTACTGGTACTGACAATAATCTATTTATGAATGATCAAAATATGTTTGTTGTTAAAAGGGTGCTTAATCAACACCTAGCAATAATGAGTCTGTCATGTATTTATTGCATTTTTTTCCTGAAAAAATTGCTTTTTTATATCAAAGTATGGTTTTGGTTTTTTTTTAAAAAAATCAATGGTTGTCATTGTTTTGTGTGCGTTCTCCTAGAGAAGTGTGCAATGAATGGTAAACATTGTAATTAGTGCATTCTATGTATTTGTAATAGTTCTACCACACTCTTTTGTGTTCGATGAAGAAAGAGACTGTTTTTTGGAACTCTTGCCAAGCAAGATTCTTTTGTGAGTTACCATTTTTGGCCTGGCCACAAAACTTATTAGTATTGTGTCGTGCTTGTCTTGTAAGAAAGAGCATTTAGATTTTGTCATTGTGATAGATTTTCCCTAAGGTAGTCAAATGTATCGAATTTTTAGTCCCTTGAAAGGTAACTTACATCAAGGAATAAAAAAAAGATGTGTGCAGTGCATTATATATGAAAAAGGAGGGCAATTTGTAAATAGTATTTGTTTATTGAACATATGATGCAATACGTAAAGAGAGCAAAACATACTGTTTGGGGGGAGGGGGGAATAACGAGAACAAGTTTTTTTTAAAAGTCCATTTATTATAAGGTTCAACCTGAAATGTTAATTATTGTTTTCGTGGAAAAAGTTATTTAACCCATTATATGAAGAAGAAAAAACCAGTTCAGTCTTTATGATTATAATATTGCAAAGTAGATATCTTGCCTGAATGGAACCAGGTACATTTCTCAGGGGGTTAAATTGCTTTTTTTCCCACTAAATACTATTTAAATATCTGTTTTCTTATTTCCAAACTGTATATTGTCAGATTAGAATTTTCTTTGATTCCTGTTCTCTAAAAATTGCTTAAAGCAATTGATGGTGATTTGTTGTGTATATTTCATGATGTTGAATGCTTCAACATCATTTTCTCTGGTCAATTCTTTGGATCTTTTCTTGTAAATAGATGGACTTTTAAGTTTAATGGTAGGATTTGTGAGTGAATGTATGTATTGGATTGTAGTTTTATTGTTCCATAAGTGACAGTGTTGAGTATTTTTTTTTTAAACTCATCTAAAAATATATTTCACAACTCCCATCGAAAAAGGAAAGCGATTCTTCAGCCATTCAGAAGAGAATGTATGCCGATTCAAAAAGGATCCCTCCCCATTTTATTTAAGTGTATGACATACTGGTATGAAATTCCCTATCAGTGTGTCACAAAAATGCACAATTTTATTACAACACTTGAAACTCAGGTTTGGTAAGATGTTAGATATACATTGTTTATGTACTTTTAGAATCATATGATTTTAAAAACGAATGTTTTTTACCTCATTGTAATGTATAACAATTTGCCATTAAACAGAGTACCTGCTTTCTATATTGAGAATCGTTAGTTTTTTAGCATCTGTTGTAAATGTCCATTAATCGTGTTTTTCTAAATGTTTTTAATGATTGTGTTTCTTAGTTTTTTTTTATCTTTAGAAATCACCCGACTGCTCTATGAATTTTTATTATTACTATTGCGTAGTAATCATTGAGTGGAAAACATTGTATTATTCAAAGTAGTTGATATGTTTGTTGTTTTATTTTTCAAACCTAAATTCCACTTATGTATTTTTTTTTTTGATGTATTACTTAAATGATTTCTCAGGGCTCTATAGGAGAGAAGGCTAATTCATTTTATGGTTTGCTCTAATATACATTTATTGTGAATGCATTGCAGTATTTGTCTCTAGTGTGTTTTTGAATCATATTTTTGAATGAGACTCTTCTTTTAAATTTTTTTTTTATAAATATAACTCATTTTAGGCTGGTATTTGATGGATTTAAATGAGGATGTAAAAATGATATGAAGACTGAACTTCTATATTTTATCTCCTAATTATTTTTCTTCCTTTTTTGTTACTTAATGATTTATAGTTTACCTTTTTTTAAAAAAAGTTATTTTTATTGTTTTGGGGCACTGGGTTGTTTCTAAAGATTTCACTCTTAAGGTAATCCTAGTTTAATGCAAAAAAAAAAAAAAAGAATTACGGGAGAAATGCAAAAAGCATGTTAAGAATACTGTGAATTTTGTATGGTTAGCACACAAACGTAAAGTCATTGAAACAGTAAATTGAGTATATATTCATTTCTTTATTTTTTTAAACATCTGTGAGACTTTGATGTGGGCTTATTTAATCTTAAGGGTTTGTTTTATTCAAAAATTTCACTTAGATGTAATGAATATATTAGACATTTTGCAACCACCTATATTTAATTTTATTTATATATACAAGATCAAGAAAAGTGTTAATGTTTTTTTACTTATTGCCATTATTACCATAAAATTATACATTAGGAAGTAAAACTTAAAATATAGTATAAAACACAAGTTAAGCATTTCTAAGGGAACTTAAAATAGTTTGAATTATACTAAATAATACCATACAGTAAAAAGAAAAATATGAGTTATGTATTTTTAATAAAATTTAACAGTATTATATATCTTTTTATAATATAAAGGGAAACTTAATAAGTATGGCTAAAATTGATAGGTAATATTTTTTTTAAAATTTAAATTACATTTCTACTAAGGATTTTACAGTTTATATCATTGATAAGATATACTTGTGTGAATTTTATGACAATGTGAAAATTGAAGTATTATGGTGGGGCAAAAGTGATTTTTACATGTAAACTGCCTGATTGGTACAATCTTAAAAGAGACAAATCACAAAATTAAATAATGCAATCATTTTTTAAAGCAGATTTCAATCACTTGTATATTGAAATTATCAAGGTTTAAACTTTAAGCTTACTTGACAATATTTTGGTTTAATTTTTATCGAAACAACTTTGAAGTTTTTATCACTTTCAATTTATATGTATGTATATAAGCATTTAAAAAGTATTATACGTTTTATTTATTAGACATAAGTGTTTGCATCAAACTAGGATTATCTGGAAGTATTTTATGTATTCATTCCCCATGGTTAGAAAAATAAGTCCTGTAAATAGAAAACAATTATTTATAAAATTTTAATTGTGCATTTTTCATAAATAACTATGAATTCCTACATACAAATAAGTACAAATGTTATACGAATTACTGTGTATTTTATTAAGATTGTGATTACCAGTACATGAGAT
This sequence comes from Trichonephila inaurata madagascariensis, assembly GCA_019973955.1. Taxonomy (NCBI): domain Eukaryota; kingdom Metazoa; phylum Arthropoda; class Arachnida; order Araneae; family Nephilidae; genus Trichonephila; species Trichonephila inaurata. The sequence continues at coordinate 37,251 of BMAV01013746.1, read as the reverse complement.
AACTGCTTTGCATCCACAGTGCCAAAGTACAACAGGGTTTTCACTTATATATAGTGCCATTCACACTATAATATGTTATACTCTTTTAGTGGTGATTGAAAAGTTTTTTAGAACACCTCAAACAGTACCTCAAAAGGTTTCATATACCTTCACAATACCTCATATTTCTTTTGCTTTTCTTATTTAATCACTATAATTGATACATGATCAGTTTAAAATTAAATTGGCACTGACATTGTCTCATGTACTAATCACATTCTTTATGTAAAAAAGGGGAAAAAATATTGATATTATTTTAAAACTTCAATTTTTTTCTCATTGAACATCTCTGTAGTTTTCAGTGCTTTCAAATGGTTTGAACACTCTTGGATATTTTTTAATATAATTTTGTAAATGAACAATATAATTATTGCATTTATCAGTGGAATATTGAATTCCTAGAGAATGTTAAATAGAAATAGCATAAATATATTGTCCATTCTTATTTTGAAGATTATTTTATTATCTTCTCACAATTTCTGAAGTCTAATCAGATGTTAATTAACCATGATGAAATTGTATAAAATTTATATTACTTTTCCTTTTTAAGAATGAATTTTTGTCCTTGTAAGAGTTGTAAAAAGCCATGCTTTATGCTTCATGGAAAGATATTTTTATTGTTTTGATTCAAACTACCTATCTACCTGAATTTACAGATATATCTTTACTAGTAATTCGTTTTCTGTTCAGTTTTTCACCTGTTTGATTTGATTGTTCAGTTAAGTTATTACTAATTCTTAATATATATATATTTTTAACATGTAAAATATTTTATAAATTGATGAATATTGGGGAGTTGTATCCCACAAATACAACTAAATTATAAAGAATATTATTTTACTTTGGGTATTTCATATAAATTTTTATTTTTTATATTATATATATTTTGTTTTGGCAAGCATATAATGCATTTTATGATGTAAAATATATGGTTAAAATATTAGTTATTTCTCATTAGGTTTTCCATAATATCAAATAATATTACATTCTTCAATGACAACTGATATATAGAAAAATGAGAGGCAAGATTTGATCAGTTTTTCTGATGCATTTTAAAATTTTCTTTTAATTATATTTCCAATATGAGAAAGCTTTTAAATGAATAGTCTAAAAATCAAGATACAATTCAATTTTTTTATTGAGGAACAAATTTATATCCTTAATTTATCTTTTTAACATTTCTATTTTGTATCAGTTTTTCTAATCTTGTCTCTCCCAAGTTTGTCAGATAAGTTGATATTAGTGATTTCATAAAACTGTTTTTAATATTTGTTCAAATTTCATCCACTATATATATCTACTCACATTATATGTAATGCCAAAATGATGCATTTAGTATATATACATATATACACCTCTATTTTTTAAAGAAAGTGTTTTGGTATTTGGGAATGTATACTGGGTCTTTATTTTTAAATATACTAGTATGACAGATTTTTATCTTTTGAAAGCAGTGGTGGCACTAGATTCAATTGGAAATAATTAGCTGCATTTAATTCTTTCCTTGAAACGAAGAAAGTTGCAGTTTAGTTCTTTGTATAGTGTGTATGTTTCATCTGTTCAGATAAATTCATTTTTTAAAAATTTTCAACCAAAAAGTTCTGTGAGTGCAAATGTTATATTTTTACAAAGGGAAGAAAAAAAATCTGCTCCATCAAAAAAAAAATTCCTATGCTATTGTATCCATGATCTAAGCTCAACTTTTAATCATTACTCAGATTTCATCATTTCAAGTTTTTAAATACTTATTTATAAATATAGTTTTAATAAAAGCTTACCTTTGGTAAACAACCTCTTGGACATTTTCTTTGACAAAGAAATGCATTTCAAATTTTAATTGTATCGTATACAGTAGTCTGTCAAAAGTTTCTTATCTGTTTAACTGGATCAAATATATGTTTATTTTAAGTATTTTAATAGAATCAACATTTCTTGTTAATTTTTATGTTTGATATGTTGTGATAATTATACTTATTGTTCTAAGTAAACTTTCTCAATTTTAAGAATCGGGTGTTGCCACTGTAATAATCATAATTTAAAACCTTCTGACAATCGGATAACTTTCCGATTCCATGATATCAATTAAAAAGACAACTCTTTGCTGTATGCAGTACAGAAGCATCACTGTACCTGGTTTTTCTATTCAACAAATAAGCCTTATCTATGTTTAAAAGAATATAATACATTTTCTATAATGTCATTTCATTTTAAAACATCAGCCCTCATGTACAAATCTTATATATATATACCATTATATTTCAACTTTGCTGCAGATCTATGATATATATATGCCTTTGAAAAATATTCTATGTCCTTTCATTATGATTTTTGTGAAGAAAAAAATGTATCTATTTATTATCCACTTAATAATACTGTCATGTCAAATTTATGAGGAGCCATTGTAACTAAATTCGCTGAGACTCCTTTATGTATAACTACTGCAGAATATACTGTTTGCATGCTGTTTTTATAAAGAGGCAAAACTGAGTGCCACATCTCTATAGTACAAATATATTCTGACTTAATATCAAATATTTAATTTTAATGTTTTATATGAATGCATCAATCCTGAAAGAATTTTTCTGAACATAATATATATTCATTTAAAAATGTAACTCCGTGAAATATTCAATATATCTTTTTCTTTTATATGTTTTAAAAATTGTGTTTGTACAAAATTTAAAATCTTTAAATTATTCAAAAAGTAACATGAAAGGCTATTGGCAATAAGCCTCATCATTTTAATTATTTGCCAAATGATGTGGTTGTACATTTTCATTCATTAGATCTTTAGTAGAATTGGAACCTGAACATTATATTGGCCATAAACTCACAAAAGGGATCACTTGGCTACAACAGCCTTATAAAAGCTTGAATTTTCTAATGGGAACAAAATACTTTTACAATTTTTTAACTTGAATACAATTATTTAATTGATTAGTGAATGTGATATCAGTTAAAAGCATTTAATAGTGGTTAATTTCTTATAATAATTTATGTAATCTGTACATGGGCTTATGTATAATTTTGCTAAAAGATTATTTATCTCCTTTATATAAAGCAAATTATGATAATTGTAAATACCATTTTACAAAAGAAATATTTATTTAGAAGGAAATTGCTCTAATTTCTAATATATTAAAATTTGTTCATCTTTTTTTAAAATTTAATTATTCATAGAATACAAAAGCTTAGGGGGTAAAAACATGTATGCTTAGAAAATAGGATCTTATTTGTGTTGATAATTAATTCATATATATATAATGCAAACTTTCTTATTTATTTTGTTCATTGAGCATTTATTTATAATTGAGATAGGTATTGAAAAAAATTTTAAAAAAAGAATAACTTTTGTGTAAGTGTACTGTTGTCTTTGCTTACCCATGCTAATTTAAATATTTTAAAACTTTTTATTGCTATGACAGGTATTTATCTGTAAGTGCCCTCAGTTTTGCCTCCTCTGCATCCATATAAAACACTCCTAAAAGTGGTATTCTGCTTGCAGTTAGTCAGATTCCTGCAAGTTGTCTTTTCTTTCTTTCTAAAATGAAAAAAGCATGGTGCCCTTTTTAGTGTGATTTGCTAATATTGTGGAGGTATAGTACAAACGTTAGATGTTGTAGCTTAAGACAAAAAATAATCCAGAGTGTATTGTATTACTGTACCTATATATTGCGTCGCGGTAGTGTTGCGTTGTGAACTGTCTTGTGGCTTAATGTTGTGACTAAGCATATTTAAATGCAAATATCTATTCAATGTGACCTTATGCACCATTGACCTTGAATGGTGAGTTAGTGGAATCTGTTTCATTCTAAAACCTTTCCCTCTAAATTTTTTTTCTCGAGAGAGTTGCTGAGATCACAGTGTCTGCTTCAAATGTGCCCCCCAATTTGCTTTTAATTTCTTAGCTTTCAATATTTCATTTTTCTCAATGATAACTGACATCCTGCATTTAAATTTCAAATTTAATTTTTTTTTAATAGTTCCATTTTTTAAACTTTACCAATAGTGTAAATTTTATTATTAATGCTGACAGAAAGAAAAATGCAATATATGTTTAAAAATATTTTATTTTTATGTTTTCAAGACTGTATGATGTTTCTCATATACTATAATGATTTGTCATAATTAAGAAAATGTAGTTTTCAAAATCAATTTCATTTATAAATGTAAAAAATTCTTAAATTAATTGAATTAATATACTCATATATAAAATTGCACTTAAACCGAATTAGCTTTTATTCAAATTTTACTTTATTAAGAAGCTTTACACTTAGAATTGTTCTTTTGGTGGCTTAGGAGAGTGGTTAAGTTTGATGGGTTTTGTTTAAGTTATTCAATTAGATAAGATTAATACTAAATGAAATTTTTAAATCAAAAATTGCATTTGTTTGTTTTTGCTAGATTAATTTTTTTTAAGTTAAAATTTTATTTCTTGCTTAAAGTGGAAAATTTTTAATGTTATTGCCATAGTAGATATTTAATTAGAACTGTTTTATAAAGAGAACATTTTAAGTAAAGCTATTTTCATCTGAACTTTTATCTTATCACTACTTTAAAAAAATAGATTATTCATGGAAAAAGTTTCATGCTGCGTTATTTAAAGTATTAATTTTTTTTAAAGAAAATTGCATCTTTTCCTATGTCAGCAGTTTTTAACCTTAAAATATTTGCTAAATAATTTCAATAATTAGGTAAATTTTTTTAAACTGAGAATGTGACTTGAGCGGAAGCAGTATGAACTGATTTTGTAAATAGTTCCATCGTTAAGTACTTTACAATGCTACTATCAGTTCTAGTATATAGTCTATAGTAATTTTTTAGAGTGCTAAAACATATTTGAAAATGCAACCAGTTCGTCCAAAATTCTGTGATCTGTCTATCTGTACTTTTTAATTTATTTCCTTACACTTAATATAAAGCAAGCGAATTCTATCTTATCTATTTTCGCTAATCATCATTGTTGACTATTTTTGGAAAACAAAACCATTTGTAATGAAGAATATGACCTTAAATGTATATGGAGCAAAAGCGGAGATACTTCCATAGCTAGATCGTAGTATCAAGTTCCTAATAGATTTGTAATTGTTTTTTATTTTCAATTGCTTTATCATTGTGTATGATTTTTCATTTAAATATTTTTAGCTTAGATTTGGAAAATGCACCATTTTTTTTTTCCAGTTTTTGCATTATTTTTGTGCAAAAAGTGAACTATTGAAAGAAATCTATTGCAAAATCAACTAAGCAATACTGATCTTTTTTTAAAGAAAAAATTCCATCGTATATCTAGATCATTTCATTTGTTGAATATCAACCTAAGAGTTAAATTTTTAAGTATTGTACACATCAATCATATAATGGATGGCCACTGCTCAATTTTTTAATCGGTATTGTATGCAAACTTGTGGCATTACCATTATTTATACATTAGAAAAATGTCTTCATTGTCTTTTATGTGTAATCTATTAACTTTAGGTTAATATTCAACTGAAATTACCTATAGGTTTCACATTTCATAATCTTTTCTTCCTTTAATAACAATTTTGTTTTTGGCTTTATGCAATTTTCCTTTTAAATGCTTAAAACAAGAGATGCCATCTATGTTGTCAGTATGTTTTTAAATTTTTATTTCCTGATATCGAATTACTGCATAAAAACCAATTTTATTCTTATACAGCTGCACATTAATTTTAAAAGGCAATTTAACTTATTTCTGGTCAAATGCATGTTGTTTCATAACAAAGCATCACTTCTTATTAGATACAGAATATTCTCTTTTAAGACATTCGAAAATTAACCGCTGAAAGTTCCACCGATGGCATCTCTACCATCAGTATTGATAGAAGGCTCAAATCCCATCCTAACTTTGGATATTCACTTGAAAATCGATACTGAGCTATTGCAATGGTTTTCCGACAACTCCACATAGTATGTATTCTGAAACATGCTTGCTGTCTATTTTGTAATTTCCTCCAAAAGCACTCTCCCATTCCCCCCAATAGCTGACCCTTGTTGCCACAGCAGAAGCAGAAATTTATCACAGATGGCAGGCTGGTCAGGTGTAATATTCCATTGCATTTCATTTGTTTCTTCAGGCATATCTACTCGTGGCTGGAAGAAAGGTATGTCTTAAAATAAATGTTTCTGAAGGGGGTATGAACTGTAATGTCATCACACAAAAATGGATTTGTAAAATTTTTCCCCCTTTCCCAAATATTTATATATAGATTTTTTCTTTCTAAATCTGCAGTTGACTACAATTTTGTCATTGTTCTATAGCATTTTATAAATGCAGCTATTATTTTAGTTATTTTAAATATTTAGCTAAAACAATTGGATCAATATACTTCAGCAGTTCATACTAAACTTTATTATGAAGAAATGTAGTTGCCTATTTTTTATCTTCAACTTTACTCTGTTCACACATGCATGATAATCTGCGTTTAAATACAATTAGCCTGGATTTTTGGAAATTTTAATGAAAATCTATTCTATAAGTATTTTACATTGCGTTTTTTTTCAAACTGCCCATGTACATTTGTATCATTCCACATTGTAATTCAAATGCTTTCCCCTTTTGACTGGTTGTCCTGTGTGTCACTATCTTCATTCAGAATCCAGCTTGGGATCTTCAGTGCTGATTGCAATAACCTAAATGCCAACCATTTGAGCTAAAGGGATGAATGGCTTCCTTCCCAAACAATGATTTTGACCATATTTGAGGCCTTAACACCATTAAGTACAAAAACAAAAGAAAAAACATTACTTAGAATTACAATTCAGTAGTTCAAAGAAGAGAAGATCCATCATGAAAGTTAGCATACCTCACAAAGTGACTCATCAAACATAACTTAAACATTGATAGTGATTCAGAAAGGTTTAGTTTTGTGTGTATTGAATTACGTGCATACCTCCATTTAGAAAATTTAATTGTTGTCTGTTTTATGTCAAAATGAAGTTTCAATATCTTTTTAGTGTAGTATTTGCCAATATGTTTCTCAATATTGTACACATGTAAAATAAAGAACCATGCATTGTGAATACCTTTCTTCCAGCTATCCGAGAATTGCCATTTCTCTTAAAACGTGGGAAAAAAATAAAAAAATAAGTAAAATGAAAAAAAAAGCTCACATTTAAAACTGATGTAAAGAAGAAAAAAAATATATGAAGTTCCTGTAGCCAGACACTATACCTCCGTATATGGCCAATATACTGTACAACCATTGTTTATGATGCGAGTATGTATGCGACCTCTATTGAATGTATGAATGTGTGAATGTCTACATTGGTTTTGTACGTCAATCGGCCTTTGTACAAGCTCTTGCAATAAAAGTGTTTGTACAAAACCATCTGCTGTTCCTCTTTATTGTCTATGTGTCCTTTACATCACTTAATTATTCATTTAGGCATGATTTACTAAATGAACAAATTACTTAATTGTTTCATGGTATACCGATAAAGTTGAAATAATTTTTCCTCACAACATATACGATTAACTTTTACCTAAGAAAGAACACATTTTGAGAAAAGAATCCTCAATTCACGGAATGGAGCACTTAATGTAATGTCAGGATATAAAACGAAAAATTAGTTTAACTTTTAAGGATGCTATGCTGTTAAGCAAAATTCGCTCTTTAACACTCATATTTCCAAATTGAAAGTGAATACTGCTCTGTTTTTAAGTATCAAGAAATAATGTTTAATCGCTTATTCTATTAATTCCACTTATATTAAAAATTTTAAATTCAGTCCAGTTAAGAAATTGTAAGAATAATTTTTGCAATAAAGGCTGCGATTATAATTTAAATACGTAGCATGTATCGCAGCATATTTATTATAATTAGGTTTCTACACCATTAGGGTAAAAAAAAAAAATTGTATCACTTATCCCTTTTTTCCCCCTCTGTGATTTATTTCTTAACTTTTTTTGTTTGAAATCACCTAGCTCAATTTGAGAAATATTTTATAGTGTCTTCTTGAACTTTAACAGATATAAACTCTGCAAAATAAAATACCACAGAAGATTTTTACGTGAGGTTAAAATTTGTATTTCAGCTTATCAATTGTATTGAACAAAATCATTGTCCCGTTGAAATATTAACTAATAGAGGCCCTAACGCGGTATCGGATAATTAAGTGGCGTAGCGTGGAGGAGGACCATGACCCCAGGTGGCATACGAAAAGGGGCGGCGGCAAGCACCACGATATTTAAATTCCAAAAAAATTCGCGCCCGAGCGATGAAACGAGTGGAAGCTTTAATACACGCACAGATGCAGGAAGTTTATTAGTATCTGTGAATCGCATTCGCTTTTATGTTACTTAGTCTTCTGGCAACCGGTACTGTGTGAAGTCAATGATACTCAAAATTATTTGCTAGCAGGACTAAATATCCATCAATGTAGTAAAAAAAATACGTGTTTTACAAACCGTATTAGGAGCAAAACGAGAGGAATTCGTAGATGACGCTATAATGTATGCTAAAAGTTTGGTGACGGATATAAAGATGTTCAGTTATCGTACGAGGATGACTTGAGGTGAACAGTGTTTTCTTCAATAGACCGAGTAACTGCTGAAATTCGAGAAAGATTCCAGCCATCAGTAATGCCAGTTGCGAGAGAAGCTTCTCTAAGCTAAAATTAATCACAAATTATCTCATGTCGACGTTAAGGCTAACAAATTTTGCTATTCTGGCAATTGAACATGACATACATATTGATATTGACAATTGTACAAAAGATTTTGCTATGAAAAAACTCGAAAAGTGCGTTTTTAATCAAAAAAATATTTTTTTAAGCTGTTTTTTACTTTTACTAATTTTCTTGACTGATAATTAAAATAGAAAGGCGACAAAAATTTCCGGTCTACCCCAGGCGACGAAAGTCCACGCTATGCCACTGGGATAATTCTATAGTTAATTTAATAATGTGTGGAGTCCATACATCCCAAGATTTGTGCAATAAATCGCGCAATCCATCATGATTAAAGCCCTTCTCCAATTTGCCTCCTGGGTCGCGATAGTTGTGGCCGACATGCAATGTGTTCGACCCCTAGTTCCTCTGAGGATCCGCCGTGTTGAACAGCTGATGCACATGAAGTCTTGCGAGGCTTGGTCCTCTCGTTTGCATGGTTTGGAAAAGAAATGTCACCCTTGTAATTTGATCAAGGCTCAAAATCACGAGGTCCGTCGTCAATAGCGTTCGCTTTTCCTTAAGAGTTCGACGTAAAAAAAATCAAAATGACATTTCCTCACTGCATTTTCGAATAAATCTTCAATTAAACAGTCAAAATCTGCATCTTTGTTTCTCGTGTAATGCTTCCACGAAATGTTTTATAATTCGGATTTTAATTACAAAATGTACTGTTTTTCTCAAGTTGTATGTAATTTTTTAAGACATATAATTTTCAGAAAAAAGCAGATTTTAATACAATTTAAGTTAATTTTTGAAATTGCAGTTAGAACAGTATTGCATATTTGTGTTTGTATATATTGTCTTCAAAAATGCACCGATTCATTTATGGCTTTGTAAATTCTTAAAAGAATTATATGTATTTGCGCACGGTGTTCAATTCGGTTAAATATCGCACATGGTAAGTTGATTGATTGAATATTAACGTCGCACTGTTCAACTACACGAATATGTTAAGTTGAAAGTGCTGCTTTAGGAAAACAAATTGCTCTTATTTTTAAAGTTGAACGTATCTTTTTTTATTATTAAGATTATTGGAATTCTCAAAATCACATTCGTTGAGAATTTTTTAGGTTCCATTAAATGTTTAGACTTTCGGAAGGAAGTTTCAAAATAGGGGTAAAAAGGTCCTGAAACTAAAGAAATGTACTCTAGTTCGCGCGATATTCTATTCAACATGAGGCTTGTTAAAAGCAGTTGTGCTTTCACCTCGGTGATCTTAAATTTTCTATTTTAGTCTGCTGCTTTTATCAGAGTCTCGACGGTGTAAGAATTTGTTTTTTCTCTCCTGACATACATTCCGGTTCGATTGTTTATTAACTTTGGACCCGGTAGCAACGCGAGGACTATTGGCGACGCACCTTTTTATTTTGAGCCACATTCAAGTGACGAGGAGGACATTTAAGCTGTCACACATTCTCCAAACTTTCACGCCAACGCGAGGACTTTGTATCTCGGAAGATTTAACGTGCTTCGACCTTTCTACATGGCAGATCTTCAATGGTTCCAGGATTCATACTTAGACTCCCCAAAAGTACTACCGACCACTAGTTCGCGACCTTTCAATTGCAACTATTATACGTTCTTGGCATTTGAAATGAAAAATAAAAGACAAATTTTGGCCAAATACTTAACATGGATTTGCGTGAGGGATACTCATGATTATACCCAAAAGTGCTCCGAGATAATTTTGATAGACATATTTTATGATATGTCTGTTGACTATAAAACCATGTACTGCTATGTGTTTACAGAGACTTAGTAATTTAAGAAAGAATTGCAGTGGCATCGTCAGCACTGGTGTGCAAAAGGAAGGAACATGCTTTTGAGGATTTTTCGAAAACTATTGAACCGTTTTTAAGGCCGAAAAAAATACGCTTTTTTTCCTCCAGAAACAGTACAAAATAGATTACAAAAACGGGGTGCAATCATCAGTATCAGTAACTATTTATAATTTTTTTTTGAAGTGATTAATTTCAAAATGGCGGCTGTACAACGTTCTTGCGATGACATCTTTTTTTTTAGGGTTTACTGCCAGACTAGCACCTCCTATAATTTTTTAATCAAAATGAGCCAATAAATTTTTTTCGATATATTATAACTGTTATAGAAGTACTTCGGATTTTTGCCGTATGTTTTTAACCAAATGGCGCACTTCTAAAGTGGAAAGTTAAAAATTTTCCTAAAAAAAATCGTCAAATAATTGTTAATAAAATATGCAATATACAAAAAAAAAATCCTACATACTTCCATAGACAATGTATTTCTCAAGCTATATTCAAAATTTCAAGTGAATCGGTTGAAAATCGTCTGAGTTACGAGTACGGCCAATTTAAAAAATGCTGTTTTGAGACAAACGCGTTTGAAGTTTTGAAAATCGTGAATAATTTTGAAATATACCTTTAATCTGCGATGCCTACACACAATACGGTTGGCCTTTTCGATTATCCGTCCTGCTCTTGCACATTTTTTTTCTTTCTTTTCTGCTTGATCTTGAAGTGATTCTTTCCTCTTTTACCCGGTCAGATAGCGATCTCTCTGCAAGCTTTATGCGCTGTTTGTCGATCTCCAGGCACTTTTCGTAGATATTCGAGCCGATTCCCAAGATCATTGCTTTCATTTTGTGCAGTGGCCGCGGTAGCCTAGTGGTCAAGGTATCGGATCGTGGCTGGCATGTCACGAGTTCGAACCCAGTACCACTAAAGACCCGCCGTGTAGGGCAGCGATGCACCTTAAATCTGTTGAAAGCTCAAATGTGTCCTCCCATTGGTGTGGTGTGGTAGTTAGGAATGGGGGTGCCAATTCAGGTGTCGTCCTCGTCACTTGACCATGCATCGAAATTACGACGTCCGTCGCCAAAAGCCCTCATGTAGCGGAACAGTGCGATGTTAATATTCACTCTCTCTCATGTCTTTCATTATGTGCACAAAATTGAAGAAAACCAGTCATTGAACACACAAATGCCAATGTACTGGCATTTAAGTTATCTGGTGCTTACAACTCATGGCGATTCAATGGTTTTCTTCGTGATATTTTTGGTCTCTTGATCTTCAAAATGACCTTTTTCTTCCTTTCTTCTCACTCTACACCACTTTATCACTCATTGTAAAAATAAATCAATAATTAAACAAGGAAAAAGAAATGAAAGTTCATAGAAGTATCGAGAAAAACGAGTGTTTGTTGACTAGCGTTCTTATCAAAAAGCTTGGCTGTGCCTAACTGACTGAAACAGATGTTCGACAAGTCTAAACTCCTCTAGAGACTAGTCAGGAAATTTTTTTTTTCAATAACATCTGCAGTATACCTTCTCCTTTTAGAGCTCAGAAAAGGAACTCGCTGCGGACCAGACGGCCTTGTACTAAAATTCGAAAACCGAGTAATTAGATATTTTTCCCGGCCATAATCTTTTGGGACATCATTTTTGAGAAGGACCATTTAAAATTTAAAAAAAAAATCGATTTTTCGAATATTCTAGGGTGGCCTAAGCCCTTAATAAGCGCAGCAAAGAAATGTTTTTCTTAATTATGCAATCAAATTCTCTTTTATTTCATTTAAATTAGGGAAACTGATGATGGGTGTGCTTTAAAAACTCTTATGTGCAATTTTAGTTTTGCTCGTTTTTTTTAAGGCTTTGATTATTTTTTAATACATTAAACTAACAACGGCTTAAAGATGACTTCTGAATGATGAATCACGATGAAGAGCAGTTGAGAAAATGTAGGCAGATCAATCCTAAGCGAAGGTAACAAGATGGTTCAATACGTCCCAAAATGTGGTTTCCAGATTTTGAAAAAAATTCCATGAGATTGCAAAAATATCCAGAAAGCCAGTTACAATGCTCTCAAAAGCCTCCAAAACCAGGCTACTCAACTCGCTAATTAAGACTTCCTGCTGTTTCTAGTACCTCAGTTTCGAGGCTATTGCTTACCGAAGGCTTCATAAGGTAGGGCTTTAGACTTGGAGACCCAATGGTTTGCATCTCACATACCAGGTCACATGAGAGCCCATCTGACATGTGATGAAGATATATCATAATTATCATCCTTAAACAGAGGAGAAGGGAACCTATGAGCACTGGTTCTCGATGTGTTCACTTATGGAGAAAACCAGGGACTAGATGCCATCTCTCCAAGATCCTGCATGAGAGCCATTGTAGATGTAGTGGTATTATGGTCTGTTCTGCGGGATGTTGTAATACTGCACGTTTTTCAGGGAGCACCTGGACTATTTTGAGACATTGGGATGAAATCTTGGAGCCGTGAGTGGGCTTTTCCGAAGGGCAGTTGGTATCCAGCTCATTTTTACTGACAATAACGATCATCCACATAGGACTTAGCTGGTCGGCGAATACATTGAGACTCAGAAGGTGCAGGGACCAACCAGATCTCCTACCTGAATCCCATAGAGCAGCGGTCGCCGATCGGTGGTCAATGAAAAATTTTTGATGGTCCGCAGAAAATTGGTACATTATTTATATATTTATGAAGATTTAGTTTCACACAAAGAGATGGCAAGTAACAAAATGCATTATGGAATGTGGATTATACTTTTATTTTAGCTACTATTTTTAGCGAAATTTCTTTCGAGTTTAGAGTGAATCTAGCGACTTTAACAGGCGTGATATTTGAAAGTAGTGAGGGTAGCAACCACGGTAAATTGTTGACATAACTCTTCCATTTGTTGCTAATGGTTTGTTCTTGGTTTCGAGTGGTTTGGTTTCCCTGGTAACCTAGTGGTCAAGGTAGAGAACTCGTAACCGGCATTATCAATTTACAGGTTCGTATCTTGTTGCCACTGAAGACTCGCTGTTTAGAGCAGCTGATGCACGTTTAACCTGATCTAATTCAAAAGTCCTCACGTTGGAATGATGTAGAAGTTAAAGTAGGGTGCTGTCTTAGAGGCGTCGTCCTCGACACTTGGACGAGGTTCAAAATTACTCTTCTATTTAATTTTTTAACTATAATTTTTATCAAAAAATTAAATTAAAAAAAAAAAAAATTAATAGCTCTGAAACTTAAATTTATGTTCATAGACGAACTGAAGAGTTTTTCTTATTTAAGTGCTTAAAATGATTTTTCCGTTTTAGAAAAATGCATTAAATAAGAAAAAAAAGATAAGTTTCTTACAAAATTTAATAAATAAAAGAAAATGCTTAAGTGGAACATTTACATACAGTACAGTATTTTGTCTTCAATAAAAAAAATGCTCCCTTTTTTTTTCTTCTTTGTTTCGGATTTTTTTTTTAAAAAGATCTGTCACAGCAACATGTACGCGCAGCTGTGTAAATAGTACTGGCATGTTAAAGTTACGTCAGAACATAATATCAAACAATTTTTTTGAACAAAAAAAATCATTTCTTTTTTTAAATTAGATTTTATCAAAATGATTGCCAATAACAATACTACATTAACCGGAAAATTAAATAATAATAACAAAAAAAAAACCAGTTACTTGCAAATATGACTTATTCAGTTAATTAAGAGTTGGTATATTTGCTTGAGAAAAAAAAACTATATAAATTGAAAGCACGTTTTTAATTGATCCAAATGAAGTGAAGTTTAGTAGTAGTTGTACAATATACATTTTTTTTTGTTTCAAAATGATATATACATAAGTGAAAAAAAAAGTAAAAATGCAGACATAGATGCAAATAAGTTGTGTGATATGTTAGTTTAAAAATTGCATGTGAGCAAGAAAAAGAAGAAAAAAAAGAGTGTGTGCTATTTTGCTCATTGTCTATCAACCATTTTGAATTTCTGAAAATAAAGTTGAATCTTTGAAATTTTTTATTTCCCCCCTTGAAGTCTTCAAATCCCTCTCCCCCCACCGAAATGAAAAACCTTAAGGCTTGTAAAAAAATTAAAGGTTTTTCCCTGTTTTGTTGAAAGCTATTTTACAAAATGAATTTCTAAAGATCCTGATATACATAAGCAAATGAATTAAATATTTTCAAAAATTAGAGCAAAATAAATTCTATAACTAATGATTAAAAATGATTAGTTAATTGTATTTAATTATGAATATTATTCATAATATTACTTTTTTAAAAAATGGGTGGGAGAAAAGTGACTCACTCTCTCATCATTAAATCTTCGGAAGTATTAGATCTACAGACATGAAATTTGACAGGCATGTTTCTGTTGAGTAGAAATCCGCTAACGGGGTTTGCGGAAATTGACTCCCAGGTGGGTTTAAAGCACAGGTTCCCAAACGTTCTTGTCTCATAGACCCCTTGCCATGTTTTTCGGTTTCGGGTAGACCTCTGCTTAACTAATATAGAATTTTTGGAAATTTATCAACTTAAATATCTTTTTGACAGTATGTACTGCTACTTATTTTAAAAGAAATTTCTAACTGTAGGGAAGTATAGCGTTTATAACTTAAGAAGCACATGTTCATGAATTAAATTAAAATTAATACATAAAAATTGGGTGCTTCAATAACAGGTTTTCAACATTTAATATCACCTAGTCGGGTTTAACCCTAAATTTATTAAGTAAGTGTCCTCTTTCTTTTGTTTTTGAGGTAAATGAACTCACTGAAACTCCCTCTCACTAGGAAAAAAAATTTAAAATTTTCTCACGATATTCCATAATTCGCGACAAATAACAGGAATGTCTTTTTAAAGCCAATGTTGCTGACATACGTTTCTAAACTTTATTTTATCTTCGTTAGGGCCTATTCTGATCAGTTCCTATTGTATTATGACATTTTTTTTCAATGCTACTATATGAATTCATTGTCTATTACTATAGAAAAAATTCCCTACCTATTTCAAAATCTGAGAAAAGGGCATTTTAAATGTTGAACTAGGTTAAATGACTTTTTGAAAAGATTTGTCTGTGAGACAAATCGAGAAAATTCGCGATGGCCAATATTATACTTCTTTAGCTTGATTCTGGGAAGAAATGCTGAAATGGTACTTGTCTTAATAAAATCTATGCTGTCACCTATAACTGCAAATTAACCTCATTAAATTTAGGGAATAAATCAGTTAAATTGGTAAAATATGGTTTCCACTAGATAAATTTTTTTTAAAGGTTTAAGTCACAATCTGGTTTAATGAAAGCCACTACTATAGACCCCCATTTACACTTTATAGACCCCAAATTATTTTTTTTGCTGACGTGGACCCCTTGCAAGTCGTTATAGACCCCTGGGGGTCTATATAGACCACTTTGGGAATCACTGGTTTAAAGGGAAGTACAAGATAAAAATAAAATGAATGCTTTTGAGCTATTAGATATGTACTTGAAATTCGGAAGGCGCATTTCTTTTGTTGAGCAGAGATCCACTAATAACATGTGTTGGGAAAATCGTCTCTCTCCCCCAGGGGCGTAAAATTTATTTTTTTGTATCTGACTTGGAGAATATTTATATTTCGACACTGCAGATGAACCCGGGATGTGTGTGTACCAGGTAATTCACTATATTTATTTTATAAACCGTTCTTTCTATGGAGTTCAACTTGTTATTTACTCACAACTATTTCAATATTAAATTAATTTGTGTGTGTGGGGGCTCTTTAAAACTTTTCTCTTTCCATTTCAATTTGTTATATTTTTCAATTCACCTGTGCTACAAACAGGTATATCTACACGACTGTTTTTTTTTTAATTATTATTTGAAAACTTATTTTATATATCGTTCAGTACAAAAAGCTTTGAAAAATGTCTCAAGAGAATTTTATATAGTCAAATGTTAAAATACTAACGTCGCCCTATTTAGTTAAACCTCGTAATTTCGAACCATGGCCAAGTGACGAGGACGACACCTTAGCTCTGGCACCCCCTCTCCAAAATTCCACACCACACCAATGGGAGAATGTTTGAACCTCGACAGATTTAACGTGCATCTGCCCCTCCACACGGTGGGTCTTCAGTGGCACTAGGCTCGAACTCGTGACACTCCAGCAACCAGTTTCACTTTATCTATTGGGCGCTTGGGGCGGGCGCCCAGGGGCTTGGATAAGCTGGACTTAACCAGATTTACTGGTCATAAATTTCACTCTGCCAGGGCTAAGGGGACCTGGAGATCTTCTACGCCCAGGGCCCGAAATTAGCTTAAATCGTCACTACGGGTAACTTGTCCGTTACCTTGATAACTAGGCTACCACGGCCCCCTTTGAATGTTTGAGATCCCATTTATAGGGAAGTGGACATTCTTTAGACTCCAGTTTCTCAAAAACTTTTCGAATAAAATTTTACAAAATGTTTAAAATTGAGGCTAGTTTTAAGAAGTGAAATGAGATACATAAAACATGAATCATTTGCGCTGAGGTAATCTGGTATATGGCGTCCCCTAACAGTTTGTATTTGGAATATTTTGGGCAAACAGGGTTCGAATGTAATTCAGAACATTCTCTACTTGATTCTACAAAGTGAATAAGGTTCTAAAACGGAAAAACTCCTTTATATTAATTAATGAATATATTTATGAAACCGTATTGTAACACAATTTAATTATCTTTGAGTCATCATAATTGATGTAAAAGTTGTCAAACTGCTATAAAAAAATGGTACAGGTGTTAACGATGTCTTTTTAGTCTTTTTTTGACAATTATAAAGTTTTACGCTTAAAAAACTGATTTAATCAAGGAAATGTTGCAGAATAAAAGAGAACTCTTCGAACTCGAAACAACAATCACTCGCAAACGTTTTATATTGTAATCGCAGTGATTTCCAAATCGAAAAGTTTAGACACTCATTAACAAATGAATTTCCTAAAAATTAACTTCATCAGAGCATTTAGCCGCGTCCTCTCCTTAATTGTACCACACTCGCGAAAGTAAATAAACACGAATTTCCTACACTTTCGGTTGCCATTCCGTGTTTTCATTAAAATGAGGCTAATCGTTCTCTAAAAATTTGAGGAAGATTTCGTAAGACGCGTTTTCGTATAGGTGACGAAATCATTTTAAAAATGATTTGGTAGATAATTGTATGTTTGGTGGAAATGTTTCTTCCTTCCCATATTGTTTTGAGGTTATGTGACTACCTAAAATTCGCCATTTTGGTGAAATTTTTCGAAATTTTTTATGTTTTTATTTTATAGCCCATACATTTAAGATTCCAAAAACACTCTATTTTTGTTTTACGATATTTAGAAGCAAAGTTACAGCATAATTAGTAAACTGGAAATGGAGTTTACAAAACCGGAAGTAGAGCCCTACACAAAATATTTTTAAGATATTGAAATGAAATTTTCAAAACATGTTTTATTTAATTCTATCTGAGTCAAAATCTAATCTCTTTGTATATATTTATATACTTTATTGCTTTTTTATGAAAAAAAAAATCATTACTTTTTTTAAAAAATCATGTTTTGGGATAAAATTTGGCATATTTAAAAAACTTTCAAAAGTATTACAAATCTTTTAATTCCTATCACATATAAAGATGTTATTTACGTACTGTATAAATATTATTTGAATACATTTATTAGAATTTTGTGCAGCTGCAATTTTTCATCAAAATTTCACTAAAAATGACAATTGCTATAGTCTAAAACTCTTCAGAAAACAGCAAAAGGCTAAAAAAATATAAATTAAGGCCATATAAGTTAAACATGAAGCTAAAGCAGTGTTTCTCAAACTGTGGGGGCGCGCCCCCTTGGGAGTGTGATAACTCTACAAGGAGGGAGCGAGCATATTAAAAAGTCAAAAACAAAAGTTTAATTAAAAATTAATAATTTACTGAAAGTAAACAAACAAAATACTTTCTGATATAATAAAACATAGAATACACATTTACACTGATATAATACACTTATAAATGTATCAGTACTGTACAATGTATATTTTATTATTAATTTAACTATACGAAGTTAAGAACAAGTTCGATAATTATCAGTGCCCCCATGGGCTTGTATTAACACTTATCTTGATAATTTGTACGGTTTATAATTAATTTCTTAACTGCCTGTTATAAGTTACGCAATTCGCTCCCCAATGCCACCGTTTACCACGTAGACGAGCGTATTTTGATGTTATTTTGTGGGGGAGGGGGAGGAGAAAAGAAATAAATAAGCAAAAATCCTCTGAAATAAGTAAATCCTTCGCAAACACTGTCAAGGTCCGTTTATTGCATTCTAAGGCCCTCGGAATAATTTTATGGGTCGCACAGCACAGAAAAGATCGTACTTCGGAAAGACGTATATATACGACCAGAAAATTAATACTTTGGCTGAGCGAGACGTTTGTATACGTCGGTGGCACATAAGAGGTTAAAGTCTTATTGTAGCTTTAGTGTCAAAGTATAGCATTATTCAATTCACAATACATTGTTATTGTATGGAGGGGGACGCGATGAAAATGATGATTGAATAGTGTATATTGAAAGTTTGAGAAGCACTGAGCTAAAAAGATCTTGACCTATAAATATAATGAGTTTAAAAAATGTACAATTAGTAGAAAATTTTTTATACTGTATTAAAATCTTTAAATGCATTTTCTGAGAAACTATGTTTTTCAATTTTTTGCTTCATGGTAAAGTTCACTACAGGTTTTCTTTTTAAGATATTGAATTGAAATTTTCAGAAAATGTTTTATTTAGTTTTATGTGCAGTTTAGACTATTATCTAATCGCTGTGTATGTACTTTATTGTACTTTTTGTGAGAAAACAACATTAGTTTCATGTAAAAAAATTTAGTTCTTGCATAAAAAATGACATATTTCAAACACTTTCAAAAGTATTACAAATTTTATAGCTCTAAATACAGATAATGATGTTATTTATTTTAACTGTACAAATATTATTCAAATACATTAGTTAGAATTTTCAATACAGGCCTTACCGTAACTGCAATTTTTCACTAAAATTTCACTCAAAATTCCCAATATATCCAAAATTATTTTTAATTTTGTGAAAATTGTACTTGAATTCTTAGGTTTATGACCCATTTCAAATAAGAAAGTGTTTATTTAGTTGAAAATTTATATATTTTAAAATATATATATATATATGCTCCGAAGGTACCGCACAATTGATTTGATTTATATATTTGTATATACATATACAATTCAAAATATTAAAACTTTGAAATTTAAAGATGAGATTCCACTTGGTTTATTTTCAATATTTAAAAATTCGCGTAAGAATTAAAAAATGAAATAATTTGTAATTTCAAATCATTAAAGTAATTAAGTAAAAAAGAAAACTTGAGAATTTGTTTTAGCATGTATAAATTTGTGAAATAGTTTCGATATTTCAAAATTCGCTAAGTCTTAAAAAAAAGTTTCGTCGGGGTATGTGGCAAGACGGCGCTTTGGTAGACCACTCACCCTTCTTCAGTTTATAGATTAGAGCGGACTCGGTTTTGATTCGGAGACAGCGCACGTGCCTTGGGGTCATTGTCTATTGTTTGGCCTCGGGTCCGAATCGACCATTTGTCTGAAAGTCATAGTAGACATAAAAGTGCCACGGCAGTGTGACAATTAGAGGGATCTATGAAGACGAGCCTTGGGAAAACTAAAAAAGGCAAAAAAAACAATGGTGGCGTGATGAACAAAGTGACCAGATGTTCGGATGAACGTCTGGCGCCTGTGCATTCAAGAAGGACTAGGGAGAGCGATTGTTAGTTTCTCTCCAATAGGACGTTAATGAGTCCGAGGGGCCGGGGGCAGACTTTGTAATTTTTTACCGGACTTCAAAAAGGGTAATTTTTGGTGAGACGAGATAGATCAGACGAGGGCTGATTGTTTTGCAAAGAGAAAGAAAGGGGGAGGAAAGGCTCTTCACGTGTTGGCCGGATCGTGATGGTGAGAACGAGTGGAGTTTTCTAGAGGATCTTGTGATATACTTCCCTTTTAGAATTTTAAGTTCTATTTTTCTTAAATCAACTGGTGAGGGATATAAGAATATTTTTGAATACATTAGAAAGCTTACAGATAGGACAAAAATATCAATACATTATAAATTATATATAGTCAAACAACATCATAAATACCAGTGAAGTGGGAGCGTATATATCGGCTAGTAATCCATGTAACTTTTTTGGCTGGTAGCCCTAAATCTCATCGGGCATCTCAAATTTGGGCTACACCCATTTTTAGAGTGCATTGTCTCAGTCTGTCTCTAGTTGTAACGCTCATTTAATGTGACCGAAAAAAAGACTTTTATGTTATCTGATTCATTCAGTTCAATTTAAATTTGAGAGGAAAAAAATCTTCGCAAAATTATACGCACTTACATTTTACAGGAATTACGCGTCTTCTATCTGTGATGCATACATATTTATCAATCCAGCTGTGTTTAAAGCATTGCTTCTCAAACTTTCAATGTCTGCGACCCAATTTTCAATAATAATTTTCATGGCGCCTCCCTTCCATACAATAATAATGTATGGAATTGAATTATAATGCACTTTGTGACACTGAAGCTGCTATACGATTTTAATTATAAGCTGTACAAATTCTTAAGATAAGTATTATCATTTTGCGTTTTGGGTATGACAACCCCATGGGGTCACTAGTAATTATTAAACTTGTCCTTAACTTAGTATGATGAATTAACGATCAAATACATTGTGCAAAACTGATACATTTATATAAGTGTATTATATCATTGTAAATGTGTATTTTTTATTGTGTCTCAGAATGTATTTTGTTCTGATTCCTATTAGTAAACTAATAATTTTTTTTTGAAATATTTTATTTTTGACTTTTCAATATGCTTGCGCCTGGTAGAATTATGCACCACAGTTTGGGAAACGCTGGTTTCAAGTCAAGTATTTGTGTAAGGAAAAAAAGTGACTAGTACATCACACAGAATGTAATTTCTACCGTTTGAGTTGGAGGAGGAGAGGGCTGCTGTATTCGAAAGAAAAAGAAATTAAGCATCAAAATGTAAAATATTTCATTTATTATTATTTATTGCAGGAGCTACAAAAACTTGGAGAGAGACAAATCAAATTACTGATTTCATTTTGATTAAAGGCCTTACCGCCTCCTTTTAATACAATTACCACTAAGTAATTTATTATTATTATTTTGCATATCATACTTAAGGCTTGTATCCTTTTCACTACCAGTAAAATTTACTTTGCAGCATAATATTTTGTAAAATAATCCTTAATTCAATTTTTTTTAAAAAAAATTATATGTTTAAAATGGGAGAAACAATTCTTGTGAGCTAATATTTTTTCTCAAATCGGAAAAATTGCAATATAAATCTTGCTATTATAGAATTTCATAAATGTTCGAGTAATTATATTAAAAGAAAAAAAGATACTACGGATATTTTTCTTGAGAAAAATAAAATATCTAATTTCATATTTCACTTCGTCGTCTCTACCTTAAATTAAATACACGATAAAAATTTAAATATAAAGTGTGTGATAGCATGTGCCAGGCGATGTGCAGAAAATTAAAAGACGTTTACACTCTTCAAAAATGACATTTAAGTACATATAAGTGTACGAAAGACCCAGGGCACAATTTCTGTGTAAATAAACTGCGATTTCCATAACTTTAAAAGGAGCTGCCTCTAAGATAAGTTGCAATGTCTAATCTTAACTGTATTTAGTTAGTATATTTTCAATTTTGAATATTACTTCAAATGTGTTTTAAATTTTTTTATAGATATTAAATTAACAGTCTTAATACTGTCAATTTTAATAAAAAATAGTTGTTTTTAAGTTATAGATCGTTTTGAAATAAAAATGAAATAATCTCAATTTAAGAAACTAAAAAAAATGTGTTTTAATGCGTAAGAAATAGAGAAAAAAACGTTAGTGTTTTAATACGTGAAGAGGAATTTTACTTATGGTATCCGACTACGTTCGGAACCGTGATTTTACAAAAGCGTGTAAATGGATAATATTCATGATATTTAGCGTCACTTAGATCAGACAATGTATATAAAATTGGGTTAAGAATAGTATTACAATAAAAAAATTATTTAAGTACAATATTTTGACAAAAATAACATAGAATACCTTTTTTCAAATGTCTCCTTTTGTAAAAATGCTTCTATTGTATTAATATTTTGCCTGTATATAGCTCAGACCTCTGTACAGAGGTTCAACTAGAATTTTTAAAACGCATAACTTGGAAGTCGGTTTATCCATGTCTTACGAAAACAGAAGGGATAAATTTTAAGAAAATACGCCGATAATTATTTCAAATGGTTGTAACTCTGAAAATAATGTGAATTAATCAAAAATCATAATTGAGCCTCTGTACAGAGGTCTGAGCTATATACAGGCAAAATATTAATAGAAGTATTTTTTACAAAAGGAGAATATTTGGAAAAAAGGTTATTCTAAGTTAATGTTTTGCCAAAATGTTGTATTTAAATAATTTTTTTTTGTCATAATGTCCTTAAAACCATTTTATATATGTATTGTAATCAAAGTGACACTAAATATCATGAAAATTATACATTTATGCACTTTTTTAAAATCATGGCTCCGAACGTAGTCGGATACCTTAAGGCATCTTGTCAATGGATTGCGGAAATAGAAATTAGAGCAATGGTCATTACTTATATAAAGACATAATAATAATAATAATAAAAGATCGGTGACTGAGTAAGAGTTATATTAAAGTCGATCTATAAAGCAGCATAAGGGCTATTGGTGACGGAACCCGTAATTTTGAGTCTCGGTCTAGTAAGGAGGACAACACCTCTGAACTGTCATTTTTTTCCAAACTACCTCACCACGCTTATAGGCGGACTATGAATCTCGAAAGATTTAACGTGGATCAGCTCTTCTAAGATAGGAGGTTTTCAGTGACACCAGAGCTCGAACTCGTCACACGCCTTCCATGAGTTTTTACCATAACCACACGAGGGTAACGCAACCACATAAAGTAAATAGGAATGACTGGATGGTCAGAATCTTCAATTCCTTTCTCTCAAAATTGAGTTAGATTCTTAAATTTTAATTTTGAACCTCGATAAACATATTGTGTTATTCTACACTACTGGTAAAAAAGAAGACAGTATCTTAAGAAACCCGGGTTCCGGGTCGCCTCGTGGCACTACTTAGAGGGATGAGAGCCATGTCCGATGTGACACATAGTACTGTTTCTATAACAGAAATTTTAGATGCATTTGGCAGCACAGTATCACAAATCAGTTGCTTAAAGGATAGCTTCATATCACAGACGCCCTGTACAGTGCATTCCACTGATTCCAAATCTCTGTCTTTTGTAGCATCAGTAGTGTCAAGCTAGGGCTCACTGAAGGACAGAGTGGAAATGTATTGCTCTTTCCGATGAAAGTCGACTCTAGTATAATGTCAATGATGGCCATATTTTGGTTAAAAGGAGACCAGGTCATCACCTGCAGCCAACCTGTTTGCGCCTTAGATATATTGGATGTACACTTGGTGTTATGGTCTGGGGAGGAATTTTCTATAAGATCAGGAACATCTTTGTGGTTATCTTGGGCACCCTGATAGCAAATTTGTTTGGTGATTCAACCTATCGTACTATCATTTATGAACAGCATTCAAAAAGGGCTTTCTAACAAGGTAACGAGTACCTGTTAGAAAACCTGTGCTGTAATTCAACATGCTCTACAGAATATCCTGTTAGATCTCTAGATAAGTGCTTCTCAAACTTTTAATATTTGCGAACCAATTTTCAGTGATAATTTTCATCGTCTCCCCATACAATAACAATATATTGAATGCAATGTATTAATGCTTTTAAGAGACGTTAAAGCTACAATATGTGTGTGTGTGACTATAATTATAAACAGTACAAATTATTAAGATGAGTATTAAGTTTTGTATATAATTTTGTATATGACAATCCATGGGAGTCGCTAATAATTATTAAAAACTTATTTTTAATTTAGTTTTGAATAATCAGTTATCAAATACATTATGTGTGTGTGCAGTACTTACAAATTTATAAATATATTATGTTAGTGTAAATGTGTGTTTTAGTTTTAATTATGTCAAAATGTATTTTGTTTTAATTCCTTTCAGTAAATTAATAATTATTTTATATCTTTTATTTTTTACTTTTTGATATTCTTTCGCCCCACGCGTAGAGTTATCACGCCCCCCTAGGAGCTCATACCCCACAATCTGAGAAACGCTGCTCTAGATCATTCTCCAATTGAGAAAATGTGGAATATCATTGGATGGCAATCCCAGAGTCACCCACAATAAGCTTTAACCATCCCTGTATTGAACAACCAATTGCAACAGTGCATTAATTCCGTCCCACCAACTAATATCGGATGCCTGTGCGAAACTTTACATGCACGTTTGTAAGCTTGTATTCAGAGTGTTGGTGATCACACCAGTTATTAATGTGCCATCCATTCATATTTGAAATGGCCTTTCTCGCGCTTGCATTAACCTATGATTTTGAAACTAATCAAATACGTTACCCAGACAAATGTATTGCCGAAAAAATGTATTGTATTTATTAATCTCCAGCAATTTTTTCTTGATATTGTGGGATTTTTTCCCTATCAGTGTATAATAGGTTTCTAGTTTAATTTCCTATCTCAGGCTGGGCAAGGTCGACTCAGCCTTTCATTCCTTCAGTGGGTTGATGAATGAATACCAAGCTTGCTTGAATATGAACAATGAGGGTTTCGCGTCAGACTGACCACTTGACTGAAACATCTGCACATGCATCCCAGCGCCTAAGGTCGCGTATACTGAGATAGGCGCAGTAAGTCTTCGCCTTCAGGGGCTGTCGCGAAACTTTCAGTTCAGTTTAATTTCTAGGATCTGAGTTCTTTCCTTAATCTAAAATGTCAAGTTGTAGAATGTACCAGAAAATCTTAAAATATTTAGCGAAATTACCATGAGTTTGACGAATAAAAAGCGTTGATGTTTCAATGTCCTTTATTACTTTCGGTGCCAAAGATTAATGCTATGAGGGAGGAAAAAATCTTTGCATTTACTAAGTCTGTGTCAATATAGTTAGCGACGCTGACTGCTGTGCTGTTGAGCCTGGGTTCGAATTCTGGAGAATACATGGATGTTTGTAAACGTATAGTGCCTCGCGGCATGAGGGGTACATTAAATAGCTGTCCAGCCACAAGTCCTCTCGTGAGGTTGGTGAAAGGGAAACAGAGGTGGAAGGTTTCCCACAAAATTGGGAGTAAAACCGATCTAAACCGTTTTGTCACCAGTATGGTGCTCAAAGCTACGGCTAACGACAGGCGTCACTTAGCCCTTTGCCATGATGAATTTCGTGGACCTTGATCTGGCATTTGCCAATCATATGGCATTAGTAACAACAACAAGTCTGTGTCAGTGGCATACACAGATTACTTTTATGGGGAGGCAATATATTTTTCAAAAAACATAGATGAAAGCTATGTTAAAAATTTAAAAAATCTATTGATTTATGCGGATTGACTCCTCTCTTGTGCACTCCACTGGTTTGTGTACTTGTAGTAAATTTCTGAAAGAATTAACAAAAATAATTATAAATCGCCTCGATATATGATGCTTTTGATTTGAGTTTTTTTTCCAATTCCTACTATTAGCTCACACTCTCTCTATATATATTTATTTATTTATCTTGGTAGAATTTTTAATCGTTAATAAAATACATTTTAAAGCGCTCAATTGAGCTGAAATTTTATGTACATGATTATTTTGGATGACAATTAAAAATTAATTGATTGAAACAAATTATTTAAAGAATTACAAATACACACACACCCAGCCACGTTGTCATCATTTTGGATGACTTAGCGACCCTTTTGGTGACTTGTATCAAAACTTGAAAGGTTTTTTTTATCTCACGTTTTAAATTATTCAGTTGAACTGAAATGTTATACACACGATTGTTTTGGATGACAATACGATACTTTAATGATAATTAAGGTATCCGACTACGTTCGGAACCGTGATTTTAAAAAAGCGCATAAATGGATAATTTTCATGATATTTAGTGTCACTTAGATTAGAATACATATATAAAATTGTTTTATATAAGGACATTTTGACAAAAAAATTATTTAAATACAATATTTTGGCAAAAATTTAACTTAGAATAACCTTTTTCCAAAATGTCCTTTATTTATAAAAAATACTTCTAAAATAATAATATTTTGATTATATAAAGCAAAAACTTCTTAAGTCTGGACTATGATTTTTGAAAACTTCACGTTATTTTCAGAGTTACAACCAATTGAAATATATATAATTATCGGCGTTTTTTCCTTAAAATTTCTCCCCTCTGTTGTCGCGTAAAACATGGATAAACCCACTTCTTAGTTATATATTTCAAAAATTCTAGTTGAGCCTCTGTACAGAGGTCTGAGCTATATGCAGGCAAAATATTATGATTATAGAAGCATTTTTCACTATAGGAGAATATTTTGAAAATGGGTCATTCTATGTTCATTTTTTGTCAAAATACTGTACTTAATTTTTTTTATTGTAATAATATTCTTAAAAATATTTTACATACGTTTTCTAATCTAAGTGACACTAAATATCATAAATATTATCTATTTATACGCTTTTGCAAAATCACGGTTCAGAACGTAGTCGGATACCTTAAGGGGACATGGTACGCGATTTACGCAAAAATTTTTAATTTAAGGATTTTCAAAAACTTTTTTGTGCCTCCTATGTGTGTATACTATGTGAAATTAATTTTGTGCCCAAAATTTCAGAAAAAGCTAGCCATTTAATTTTTTAAGGAATAAACTTGAAGTTACTTTGTGAAGTTATTTTAAAATACTACTCCTATACAAAAGTTGACTTATATTTATGAAATTTGATTTACATGTACGTTAAACTATGTATTACAAAAGTTGGTATGGATTTGGCGATAACATGATTGATATTCGTACAATACTTCTTTTTATGAATGCTTATTGAAAAAATTCCTTAAGAAATGTATAAATTCTGAATTCAAATATTTTAAAAAAATAAGCATTGCTTTGATTCAAAAATGCATACCAGCTTTTGTTACATGTATTATTAGCAATAGGTAAAACAAATTTTTTTGAAACATCAGGCACAATAGAAAAAAAGCCTTAGCATTTTAAATGAAGACAAACTAGTTATTTTATCTTTCTGAGATAAGTAAGATTAAAGTTTTGAATTGCCATAGGGATGTGAATAAAAACGAACGTAAAAGCTATCATAATTCTGCGTTTTTTATGTTTTAAATTTTGAGTTTTAAATTTTGTGAGGTTATAGAAAGTGAAATATATAAAGAATATAATATAAAGAATAATTTAGGTTATAAAAATTATGTTTGATTTTTTGACCGATTTTTGTCATTTGAATCGTAATGTGTCCCCTTAATAAAAATTAATTACCACTTAATGTTGTGATTCTGTCCTATGTATATGCATATTTATATTAACTGTAACTATTTAATAAAAAGTAGCTAAAATAATTTTTTGTTGATCTAAGTACGAATTCACTTAATTTTTTTTAATATTACTTGTTTTTACAAGCTTTTATTTAAATTATAATGTTATTTGTTCGGGTGGAATTTTGCAACCCAATTTTGAAGATGATGTCTTCAACCGATTGAGCTGAAATTCCGTATACACGTTTAGTTTGGATGACAATGCATGTTTTGACCATTTATATTCCGATATTGCAATTAGTTAAAAAAATATAATTAAAAACCTTAAAACGCATATTTTTTTTACCCCCGTTGGCGTTTTATCTCGCCGAGCGGCTTTTCAGATTGAGGTTAAAAAAGTTCCAATTTTTTTTGACGTTTTTAAAAATGCCATCTTATTCTTTCTATCAAAATCAGACAAAAATAATTACAGAATCGTGAAGTACATTTATTTCGCCCCGATATGGCATAATTTTTACAAAATAATAATATTTTCTATTTATTAAGATTTTTTCTAAAATGTGAGTCAAATTTGATGCCACAACGAATGATTTTCCCTTTTATATATGGTGTTGGATTATTATTTCTATTTGTTACTATTTATTCCTTTTCAAATTTAATTAATATTTAAAAACTGTATTAACATCAAGTGTCATCCACTACAAGTTTAAAAAAATGTATTTGAACTTGAATGGATAAATAGAAAGTATTTTATTAACGATTGAAAATTTAAACAAGATATATATATATATATACATATATATATATATATTGGGAGAGAGTGAGCAAATAGTAGGAATTTAATGATTTACCGATTATATTGAGGAGTTATATTTTTTTAAATATATCAATTCAAATTTCTTGATACGTCCACTCGCGCCATTTGTTGTAGAGGGTGTCTAGCTCGTCACTTTGCCTAGGTTAAAGATTGCAAAGTATTTATAAAGGGAATTTCTCTCATTATGGATTTTGAATTGTCAAGAAAAGTGTATCTGCGACTCTTTGCGAATTCTTTGAATGAATGTAATCTTATCTGTACAAAGAAGTCACTTTATAATGTAGAAGAGGATTGAAACACACATTTCAGAGCACAGTCAGCCAAAAGTACCGATTATTCTTTCTAGAAAAGGAATTTCCAAATTCTTCTGATACATGAAAAAAGATAAACTACATTTTTCGATATCTTCATGTTACTCGGAACGAGCCCGTAATAAATCTTGTTTATTTAGTTGATATGCTTAAAATTTCCGATAACTGATTGTTTTTGAAACTACCTCATAACCACATTGGCGATAATCAGCAAAGTTGAGAAATAATGCCAAATTCTGATAGAAACTGACGATTTTGCTGTATGGAAAACATGCATAGGATTTACCATGCTATACGATTCATACTCAGTACTTAATCCATTCTTAAATCTATCGAGATAAAACTCTCTCTCGAAAAAAAAAAATCATTGAATTCCATTGCAAAATAATAATTTTCAAAAATTTAAATTTAAAATATGTGCCTGCTCCAACATTTGTGTAGACCTCTTCTAAGAGAATGTCTCCAACGTGGTTGTGATATATACAAATTCTACATTTCTTTACTGATGTGTTTGAATCCTGTCCAAAAAATAGAGCATAAAAATAAAGCAAAAAATAACTGGGGAAAATAAAGAATTTGAGAATATACAAGATTTAAACGATTATTTATGATTATTAAACAAAAATTTAACCTTTACCAAAATACGTGAATATACTAATTAAATTAATTAAAAAATTTAATTAATGCAAATTTTTAATACATTTGCATATACGAATAGTTTTAAAAGTAATTTAAATTCTTACAAAACGAGTAACTGATTCTAAAAAGTTTCATGATTTACCATTTTTCAAGAAAGCTTGATTTGAATCTTTTTTAAATTGTTTGCAAAAAAATTCCAAAATTTACTAGGACTAGATTAAATATTGAACATATGAATAATAATACGTAATAGATAACATAACTTTTTGTATTTTTTGTAACGTAAAATTCAAATTTTTCTAACCAAATCAAGTTTTAATTTGAAAAATTGGAATTACCGTATTTACTTGAATCTAAGCTACACATTTTTTCCAATGTTAATGCTACTGAAAATCGGAGGGGAAAAATTCGTTGGATGGGGCAATTAGAGCAATTGCATGTTCATGTATGTATTTAAAAGTTTACAATATTAGAGAGTAAAATAATTATATATATATTCATTTCTTAATAATTCTCATTTTAAATTTATTTTAATTTCGTAAAATTGAATATATTTTGCTAAACCATTTTACACCATTTTTCATTTTTTACAAAAACTTGTTGAGAATTTGGAGTGCGTCTTAGAATCGATGGCAGCTTAGATTAAAAAAAATACGGTACATCCTCACAGCAAAGCAATTTTAGAATGACCTTCATGAATAGAAAAGATCCATTCTGTTTATTACACGGTATTTTTAATAAAAAAAGAAGAAAAATGGACACACCGGGAGAGAAAATGGGTCAGGAAATTTTATTATCTATCCGGAAATTCGACCTGGACAAATCAAACAATTCTATTGACATCCAAAATGATTTCAGCTGATAAGACACATAGATGAGATGAAATTTCGTCATGGAACCATATCACTTATTAAACACTCATGAGGCACTCGACAGGGGCTATTTTTAGTCTCTTTTTCATCACCAAGCCAAGGCTTTAAGGAAATAATAAGAATGAGAAGAGTTTTTTTATTTAGCTAACGGTTTCATACAGTTCATAAAAAAAATAGCTTTTGGTTGTGATTTCCATTGTCTTTGTGTGCACTGTTGATTTGTAAACTTGTACACAAAAATCTAACAGAAATCGTGCATATCCATTTTCTTAATTAAGCTTATAGATAACTTAAAAATACCTTTTGAACTTTGGAAGAACATTTTTTTTTTTTTTTTATTTTTACAATTAAAGATTAAAAATTCATTAAATGTTTTCAAATTATTTTTTTCATTTTATTACATATTTTAGTTGAATTTTTTTTTTATTTTGTATTTTCATTTAAAAAATATATGGCATTCCCCCTTTGTTTTTGTTTTACCTTGACGGGAATACACGGGAGCCTTTTTGTTAATAAAATTTAAAAACTAATCATTTATTCATGATAATGAGAAGTTAGAAGATGTTAATAGTGGCAAAAAGGCTGTATGAACTGCATTTGAGATGCTTAAAATTATTCAAGAGAAAAAAAGATTTGCATCGGCCGGGAATCGAACCCGGGCCGCCCGCGTGGCAGGCGAGCATTCTACCACTGAACCACCGATGCTTCGACAAAAATAAATATGTGCTTCAACTGATCAACAAAATTCAGTCATCTGCAGCATGGCTTTATTTGTATAGTTGATGCGGGACACAAACATATATCCTTAATATATTCAATGACCCTTTTCCCCAAAAACAAAATCCCCTTTAAAATTTTCCACCTAAGGTTTTTACATAGAACAAAAAGAAACAGTTATCTTAAGCAATTTTACTAAATAATAAAAAAAGAACAAAAAAAAAAATTTACTTTTTTTTAAATTCTGAATTTAATAAATATAAAACCAAATTAGTTGAGTCCACGTACCCTATTATGATTAAATTAATAAACAGAATACCAATATTATACCATGCGTGCTCTCAAGCTTTCGTGATAACAACAAGAAACAAATTATTTTAAAACTTTTTGAGAAAACTATGGTAATACCCTATCGATGTTACTTTAATACGCTCTTAGTACATTTTTAACTTTAAAATTTGGCTGGCCGTGTCTACTTTTATTGAATTGCAAATGGAAGGCAAGAAATTCTTCTATATAACTGCAACATGCTTCTATTGAATTGTCAATCTATGAAAAAAAAACTCTTCTAGATAACTGCAACAAGCAGTACAGTTATCTCGTCTTTAAAAAACTACAACCCTAAAAATTGTGCTCTAAGTGAAAGAATTCACATGATTAAAACGTGGAACTTTGATAACTATCATTAATAAGCAATGCGTAGTGTAATTTTTAATTTTTTTAAAAACCTTTTTTTATGTAAAATCTTTTGCATTTAAATGGGAAATTTTTGTATCAAAATAGATTTCGAAACATCCTGGCAGTATCTACTGCTAAATTTATCATTTCTCAAAAAAAAAAAATTAGATGTTTTATAATCTTACCCGACTCTAAAGACTGATACAAAAATTGTGATTTAGTTTTAAGACTGGAAAAAAAAGAAGAATAACCTAAAAGTAGTTTTCAGAGCATTATACAAATCAATTTTAGGCGGATTTCTAATACTGTCTGAAACATGAAATAATCACAGAATTTTGTCTCATGATTTGTGATTCCTAAGAATTGAAATTGAGATTTGAGAATAAACCTTAAACACATAGATTGGTTTTAAAAAATCGTGGCGGAAAAAATCACTGGAACTAATTTGATAAGGGGGGTTTCCCAAAGCCCGCTTGGCGTGAAAAGGGTCACGCCAAGCAGCTTTTTTGGCTGGATTGAAATCCAATATGGCGTCCTTGCGGTAATTTAATGGTAAAAACAATAATTTAAAAAGAATTTTTTTAAAATACATTGAAATGTTTTTTAAAAATAAAGGATATAGGAAGAGATTGATAGTTCGTCAATCAATAAAAAAAATGAATAATAATATTTATCTAAAAAAAAAGTAATATGTAGTAAAAAATTTAAAATTATAAGCGGCATATAATAATCTGAAAATATTTTTTTTATCTTTAATTATATATATAATATTCATATAGTAAGTTTTTAAAAGCATTATTAGAAATAATAATCATATAATATAATTAAATAGAAATTATTAAAAAAGAAAAAAGGAATTGAAAAAATAAAAAAAAAATGCATATAAAGAACCCTCGTAATACATAACTATAAAAACAACAAGAATAGTTATAAATAAAAAAAGAAATAGTTATAAATTTAAAAAAGATAATAATTATAATTAAATAACAACTATAAATAAATAAAAATAAGTTTTTAAAAAAAAAAACAAAATATGGATAATATTTATAAATAAATAAACTAAAAAAAAAATTATAAATAACGAATATTATAGGATTATTACCCATAGTAATAATTGCATTTTTTTATTATGAATAAAATAATTACATAATGTATGTTAAAAGTAATTTAGAATACCAATTCATTTTAGTGAAAGCTTGCAATATGAAACTTGCATTGTAAAATTCCTTCAACGAATTTTTCAACCCAAACAAAAAAAACCATTTTTTAAAAAAAACTTGATTTTAGCATAATTTAAAAAACCAAACCCTTTTAAAAAAAAATTTTTCCCAAATTTTCCCTTTTACTCATTTTAGAAATATCCATATTCGAAAAAAAGAGAAATTTAAAAAGAAGACCCAAAAATAGAAAAAAATTTCACTGAAAAAAGTCTAAATTCTAACAGAAATAAGAAAATTTTTTTTAATATCGTTTTGAAAGTAAAGGGTTACAGGGGGAAAAAAAAATTTAAAAATTTTTTTCTAATATAAGTTATCCCCATGGCAACCACATCGACAGACGATAAAAAAAATTACGGGGAAAACCCTATTGGGAATATTATCGCCCATCTTGGCGAACATAAACAACAGCTTGGTGCTACTACCCCTATCAAATTAGCACGGGTTTTAAAACCTTTCAAATTTCCCTCCCGGGTAAATAACAAATATTTATATAGTATCTATAAATTTTGATTCAATAATAATAAAACTTGTCTAAGAAAGAGTTAAAAAGAATTTTTCACTTACCTTTAAAATTTTTGAAAATTTTACTTTCAAAAGGGTCACAAATCTCCCCCAAAAAAAGATTGATCCAATTTTTTCAAAATAACCCAAAATTTTTTGCCTTAAAAATGTAAAATTAAAAACTTTCCCTCCCCAATGAAAAAACAAAAAGGGGGCCAAAAGAGAAGCAGATCCCTGATACGTTCCGAGCGGTTGGGTGTTGCCACCATGATTTAAAAAAACCCTAAATAATTTCATTATAAAAAACATTTAGATTTATTTTTTAATTTAAAACGTTAAATAATTTTTTTAAAAAAAAATATTCAATTTCCCAAACGCTTCTGTCGGGATATCCCAAAAAACCAAGTAGGCGAAACGAATAATTTTTAAAAAAAGATAATTTTTTATAAAACCAATACGAGTTGTAAAGGTCTTCCAATGATATAGATAGAACTATATTCCTCTGGGCTTGTTTGTAAAAGGGATTTAAATTACTTTATATTGTGATAAGGATATATAGGGTGTTTGGAAAGTAGGGCTACACTTTCAAATATAAATTAAAAATAAACAAAGATTTTCACTTACGTGGATTTTTTATGTTCCATAAAAAGGTTAAAGTTTCTGTTTAATAAAATGCAGTCCTAGAGGTCACATCACCCACGTTTTGCAACATTCTCGATCCAAAATGGTTTCGCCACAAGAACAAACGCCTGCTGAAGAATGATTTATTGAATTTAAATCTGTAACACATGTGCAGCGTAAATGGGGCAACACCACACTAGAGTTTGGAAGTAAGAAAGGTTTTATAGGAAAATTTTCCCGGGCGATGGGTAGAAGTAATGGTCCAATACCAGGTGTGACCCCCCGTTCTCTAAACATAACACGTTTGAACTTCTTGTGGGAATATGGGAAAAACATCGTTCACTTATCTCCAATTTGTAACACTGATGAATGGACAAGCCGAATTACAGCTGCTTATTTAGAATGTTGATCCTGCAATGCAGGGGTGGGTAGACTTTTCCAGGGTATGTGTGAGCTAATTCTACACTGGTGTGCAAAACTTAAGCAACAATGTAAAAATTTAGCAGATAGCCATGAAATTGCAGAAAAGGAGGTCTGGAGATCAGTAGAGGGAACACGTAGGTCAGTAGAAACGTCGCGTGCAAATATCAGGAACAAAACGTCAGAAGCGATGTGAGCGTACGCAAAACGCGTGATGCCGGCGCGCGCTGCTCGACAGTAGAATGAAATGAAGGACGGAGACGCAATTCAATATTCTGCAAGTGCCAGTGAGTCAGTTCGTGAAATATGGCTAGAAGAAATCACCTGGACGACTTCACACGTGGAAGAAATGATCGGAAAGCTGGAGGAGGGGCGTAC
Source organism: Trichonephila inaurata madagascariensis (assembly GCA_019973955.1). NCBI lineage: Eukaryota > Metazoa > Arthropoda > Arachnida > Araneae > Nephilidae > Trichonephila > Trichonephila inaurata. The sequence goes on along the minus strand of BMAV01013746.1, from coordinate 2,094 downwards.
TGTCACCAGTGTAGCTGCAGAGTTCAGAATCAACAAAAGTGTCGTTTGCGCGCTTGGAAAGCGTTCCAAACTACAGGTACAGCTGTTAAAAAGGTTGGTGGTGGCCGCCCGAGGACGACAACAGCAGGAGATGACCGATATATCACCCCGCAGGCAAAAAAAGATCGACAGAAGTCAGCAAGCGCCATTGTTCAGAAACTCGGGACAGCAACAGGTCGACAAGTGTAGCGGTTTACTGTGGCCAGACGCCTTCACAAAGGGGCCTGTTCGCCCGCCGCCCTGAACGCTGCCTCCCGTTGAAAGATGGCCACTGAAACCACGTTTACAGTGGCCAGAAAGCACAAAAACTGGACAACTGATCAATGGAGTCGTGTCCTCTTTACGGATGAGAGTCGGTTCAGTACCAGAAGCGATTCTCACCGCGTTTTGATTTAGAAGAGATCGGGACCCGGTTTTATCCATAACATCACGGAAAGACATCGTTACGGTGGCCCTGTTCTTGTCTGGGGTTGGTATTATGCTGAACGGCGGCACTGAGCTTCACATTTTCGACAGAGGGTCTGTAACCGGGGATCGCTATTGTGAGGAGGTACTTCTTCCCCATTGCATCTTTTTCCGAGGTGCCATTGGCCCGACTTATTTATGGATGACAATGCACGGCCACATCGCACTCTTGCTGTTGAGGAGCTGCTGGAAAAATGAAGATATCACTCGAATGGATTGGCCAGCGTGTTTTGCGATTTAAATCCCCTCGAACATGTGTGGGGTGCTTTGGGAGAACATTGTGCGCTTACATCATCCGGAGACAACCAACAACTCGCAGATGTTGATTGAGGAAAGGGCACTCCTACCTCAAGAAATGTTGCACCAGCTGGTTCTGAGTATGGGAGACGGTGCAAATCAACCATTGTAGTAAGGGAGGGCATATACCATATAAGGAACATCTGTTTTTTGTTCTTCCTGTTGGATAGACAATCATGAGTCACGATACTATGCGTTCAATAAAGCTTGTTTTTGTTTGATTCCATACCGTATGCGTTTTATTCCTTTTTCAGCGCCGATGCTTTCGTCATCCTTTACGTACATAATACTCTCCCTCATTTCAGAATTTCATGTCTCTCAGATGATTTTTCGTGAAGTTATGGCAATAAACCCACCTGTTGCTTAAGTTTTGCACACCAGTGTAATTTTTTCAAGGTGTTGCGGTCCACTCAATGTCAGTGGTGCACACAAGGAGATGGAGGAGGGTTCATGGGACCTCCCTCATAGCCATTGATTATAATCCTATGTAAGTAGTACGTAAAAAATCTTAAATATTTGTTATTAATAATCTGTTTTATTAATAAATGCTGATTATTTATTTAGTAATTTATTTTTTAATGTATTTTTCGTTCCCGATAATCTACAAAATCAAAAAAAAATGTTTGGCTACGTATTGGGGTATGATATGAGAATGATACTTTCGACCCTCGACCCCTCCCCTGAAAAATTCTTGTGTGCTTCAATGCCAAGTGTCGTAGGTGTGGTGAGGTAGGGGAAAAGATCTACAATATTTTAATAATTAGTACGGGGAATATGTACTTACCTACATAACTAAAATAATAAAAAAACTAACACTTTTAAAACCACGTTTGAAGTAAAACGCAAGATACAAACATAATAACAGCCCCAAATATAATGATATAAAATGATGCACACACACACACACACACACACACACACACACACACACACACACACACACACACACACACACACACACACACACACACACACACACACACACACACACACACACACACACACACACACACACACACACACACACACACATTTATTATTAAACAATTCAAAACAGATAAAAATATAAAACATTTTTATCTACAGTTAGTCTTTGTTGTTATAGTCAGTAGAGAAAACTTATATAGTTTGCATACTTCAGCCAATCTTGAATATTTCTGTTTTTTTTTATAACTACTAACTGCTAAAATCTTCAGGTGGTCACCCCAAATGTTTTGGCGGTCCGCACGTAGATTGCGATTGACGTAATGCCCATCCCCGGGTGAATCTTTTTAGAACGAGGTATAAGAAAAT
>BMAV01013744.1:86904-111422 GCA_019973955.1 Trichonephila inaurata madagascariensis | reverse complement strand
TTAAAAAATTTCCCTTTCGAATTTGGGGGGAAAAGGGAAAACGGGAACGGCCTTTTTCCTCAAGTAAGAGAAAGGAGGGTTTTGATTTTTTTCCCTGCAAAGGCCAAAAAGGCTTCAAAATGGTTTTGGGGTAACCCACGGGGGAAGCAGCATTTTCACAATCAAAACTTTTTTTTTGGGATTTTTTATGTAAAGGATGCAAAAAGTACATTTTTTGGTAAAGTGAAACATTCCCGAAACGAATTTTTTTTTTTTTCAACACCGTTTTTTTTAAAATTTCCGGTTGGGGTTCAATGAGACAAAACCATCTCCCCAATAAACTTCTAAAAGAAAAAAAAATTTAAAAAACCCTTTTATTTTAAATTTTGGGGTTTAAAACAAAAAGATAATTTCAAATTTTTAAACTTTTAAAAAGAAAATTTTTAAAAAATTTTTTAAAAGGACAAAAAAACTTTTTTTTCTTTTTTTAAAAATGTTTATTATAAAATTTTTGCCTTTAAAAAATTTAAAAGGAAACAAATTTTGAATCCCCCTTAATGTTTCCTTTTTTAAAAAAAAAGGGGGAAATTTTTTTAAAGAAAACCCAAAATTTTTTAAATTTTTAACCCAAAAATTTTTTTTTAAAAAAAATGTGTTACCTTTCGGGGGAAAAAAAAAAATAGAAAAAAAATTTTTTTTCCCAAAAAAATTTTTTTTAAAAATTAAGAAAAAAAAATTGATTTAAATATTTTTTTGAAAATTTTTAAAATTTTATCCTTTTTCAACTAAAACAAAAATAAAAATTTTTTTTCCCTTTAAAACATTCCGAACTGGTCAATTAAGGGTGGTTCCCTTTCATTTTAAAAACAATCAAAAAAATTTTTTTTAAAAAAATTAAAAATTAGATTCTAGTCATTCAAATATAAATATGGTTTATTTCTAATTTTAAAAATACATAGCCCATTATATAAAATCATATTATGTATCTTAATTTTTGCAATGGGAATTTTTTTTTTTTTTAAATTTTTTTTTTTACGAGAAACCTTATTTACTGAGTATAGTATGTTATCTTATGTGCTTCATTCAGATACTTATGCTATGAATTATCATATCGTATCATATATTATATCATAAATAATCATATTAATTAATTTGCATATGCAAATTCTCATTATGTTAACTTTGCGTATTAAAATATTTTGTTACAAGTTATCATTTACATCCTCCATTATTTGTGTTTTTATTCATTCCTTATATTAAAAGAAATGTAAACATTGCTATCCATTGTATAACGCAATCTACATAAGATTACTTGAAATAATTTTTCATTTAAATGGTCATACTTTTGCAAAAAAATATTATACAAAACAATTGCAGCTATGAATATTTATAAAAGTACCAATTGTAAACATCAAGCAACTTAGAAATGCTTTATATTTACACTCATCCATTGATGCCACCTCAATGGTGGTGCAACCCTCAACACACGTACATTGTGGTAGTTTAGATCGGGCTACGTAATAGCATTTTCCTGTTGATAGCCCCTAAAGTAGCTATAATAGAGTCCAAAAAGTCATTCAATGTTTCTTTTATCGGCAACGTTGCTAAATAGCTTAGAGACTGTTTCTCTTTGTGTTTGGGACATATGGTGTACAACAACAAAGGATAATGTATATCCAAAATTCCAGAACACAGTATGTTATTTTCGACGGAATGGCTTTGTCACCATTCTTGAAAAGGACCTCTTGCCAGCATTTTGTAAGCTTATAGCGAAATTTACGATTGTAAATCATAAAATTTGAATTTTACTATTCATGTTATGGAAAAATTATTCATTGGATTGTGTCACATTTGAACACTTTTATTCAAAATATGGTTTTTATTCATGTTTTTGTTAATTTATGTGTACATTTGTCTCTTCTCTCTCTCTCTCGTTATCGATTTATTTCACTTAAATATATGTGTGAAAGTCATTCTATCTTTTTAATAATATTTTTCTTTTTATTGAAAACAATTATAAAATTCCCACGGGGCTTACAAAAGTAAAAATAAACACATGTTAAAAAGGAAAGGGGAAAAAATTTAATTCATAAAAGATTTCAAATATTTACCTAATAACATTAAATAGGAAGATAATTTAAGGTATCCGACTACGTTCGGAACCATGATTTTTAAAAAAACGCATAAATGTATAATTTTCATGATATTTAGTGTCACTTAGATTAGAATGCATGTATAAAATTGTTTTAAGGACATTATGACAAAAAAAATTTATTTAAATACAATATTTTGGCAAAAAAGTAACTTAGAATAACTTTTTTTCAAAATGTTCTCCTTTTGTAAAAAATGCTTCTATTGTATCAATATTTTACCTGTATATAGCTCAGACCTCCGTACAGAGGCTCAACAACGATTTTTGAAAAATTCACATTATTTTCAGAGTTACAACCATTTGAAATAATTATCGGTGTATTTTCTTAAAATTTCTCCCTTCTGTTTTCGTAAAACATGGATAAACGGACTTCCAAGTTATGCATTTCAAAAATTCTAGTTGAGCCTCTGTACAGAGGTCTGAGCTATATACAGGCAAAATATTATTATAATAGAAGCATTTTATCACAAAAGGAGAACATTTTGAAAAAGATATTAATTATTCATAAAGTTTATATTTTTTTTAACTAATGACACTAAATATCATGAAAATTATCCATTTATGCGCTTTTTTAAAATCACGGTTCCGAACGTAGTCAGATACCTTAAGAAAAGCTAACTTTGAGACAACCTGATGTGTGACTTTCTGAAGGAATTCCGAATCAGGCAATTTAAAAACACATTAACTATTTTGTAAAATTACATATATCACAATTCTAGGACCTACATATTCAACATTATTTAAAGTAAAATTCTTGCGTCAAAAATATAATTCTTATATTCAAACACGAATATTGTAAAAATATTTCAAATATATATATACAAAATTTAAGATTATCATTGAACACCAGTTCCAAGATACTAAAAAATTGAGCAATCACGACAAACTAAATATGTAATAACAATTGCATCTCTTGAAGTCATTAATTAACGAATCATTTTCAGTGCCCATAAAAAAATTCAGAGCTATCAGAATGAATACTTCTTTAATTATTCATTAATCTAACTATAATTTCTTTTGAAAAAAAGGAAAATTTCGTTTTATTTTTATTTTTTTTTTAGTTTTAAATGGTTAGAATTACTGAGCTGGAGTTTGAATTCTTTTTGTCTTTTTCTGGATCAACGTAGAACTATTAAATGACATTCTTGCGTTCCAAAATCTTGAATAGCATGACAGAGAACTATCAAAAATTAATAATAATAAGGAAATTAAATACCAAAGAAGAAGAAAAATAATTACTTCCATTTGGTATTCAACATACTTTGGCGGAAATTTTGGTCCCACTGATTAAAAAAGGAAGAATTCAAGTTTACTTAAGCAGGCATTAAAGAATAATGTTTCAGTATTTCAGACTATTCAGAATTTCTGATGGAATTCAAATGATTCTAAATACATTAAGGATAAAGAAATGAATTGAATTTTTTAGATTTGTCTAGAGGAAGAATGTCTTTAACAGAAAGGGCTTTTTTTTTTTTTGAGAAACAGTGTTTGTACTTTTTTTTTTTAATTATATGAGAGTAATACGAAAATTTTGTATATGAACACAATTATAAAAGAAACTGATTTATATACGCATATTTTACAAAAAGGTTTATTACGGTTTGTTTCAGAAAACATTACAAGGGTTCAAATTTGAAATACTCAAATATTTTAAAAAATTTAAACTCTTACGGCTGAGTATAAACTCATGTTTGTGAAAACTGCATCATCTGTAGGTTCATCAGAATTAAATGAAATATAATACACGACTGGTATTGCTACAAATAAACGATGTACATTGTAGTGTAAAAAATAATAAAGTGTTCGAAATTAGTATTTAGTGCAGCCACCAAGCAGTGCAATAATTGCAACATGGCATGGAGTCAAACAGAATTTGCATGCCTGCCTGGGAAGAGCATTCCATATTGTTTGTATAATATTCGAGGTGTAACAAAAAAGACGAGACTGGTCCAATAAATTATTGTAGATTCAGAATCAGTTATCTATGACATTATCAGCTTCAAAGCAATTCTTTTCAGCATTCATACACTTCTGCTTTCGGTGCTGCCATTACTGGTAACAAGTCCTGAAACGAGGTTTTTGGTAGACCTCTGATTCTCCTTTTTTGCCTAAACCTCTTCAACTGAGGTAAAATGGATTCCCTTTAAGCAAGATTTAACTGTAGGAAATAAGAGAAAGTCGCATGGGGCCAAATCAGGGGAATATGGAGGATACCCCATTACGGTTATGCTTTGGTGATCAGAAACTGCTTGACAGATAGGGTCTTGGGAGTGGCTGCATTGTCTTGGTGCAACTATCCATCACTCCCCAATTCTGGACCTTTTTTCCTAATTTTTTCACGAAATCTTTTTAGTACTTCAATGTTGTAGTGCTGATTAACAGTCTGACCACTGATGTGAGTGGGAAGCCACTCATATCACGAATTTCGGCAATGTTTTGGTCTGTAACCGCCCAGCACGTTCATCATCTTCCACATTGTCCTTTAAATAATAAAATAAACTTTTCTTTTAAAACTTTTTTTTGCTATCGACTTATAACGTCATTACGCAATTTATAATATAAAAGCTTGTCGCGAGATTTAAGTACTCGTATTTACTGAGTTTGATAATTTTAAAAATTAAAATCAATCAGATCAAGTTATTTAATTTGCTAGTTTTTCTACACAGGTAAATCTCGCAACAAGCTTTTATATCATAAATTGTGTAATGACGTTATAAGTTGATAGCAAAAAAAGTTTTAAGAGAAAAGTTTATTTTATTCTTTTTAGAACATTTAAATAAAAGCTTGTTTTTAAAAACGTTTTTTTTACTTTTAGCTATCGCTGGACAGGTTTCTCAGTCTGTTCATCTCTTCAACGCATCATTGTTGCAAGGTCTCTTTGCCAGTTAATTTTGAACAGGCTAGCTCAGGGGTTCTCAATCTTTTTTCCCGCCAGGCCACGTACATATGATAAATGTCTCACTCGGGCCGCAACAGGAGGATAATGAGGGGGGATAAGCACACTTAAAACCAAAATAACATTGGACAAAGCAAAATTAATCCGAATATTTTTTTACTATAATATTATATTAAAAACGAAAAGACACAAAAAAAAAATTTAAATCCGTAATTTTAAGCAATTTTTTTTTTCAATCTGTGCAGAATTTGGATAGTACTATTCTACAAATGGAAAAAAGATTTCGTGCTATAATCTTTAAAAATGACGAAGTTTTTGAATGTTTTATTAAAAATTTGAGCATTTTTTGGAAAATCGTAAAAAAAAAAGTTTTTGGCATTTTATTTTTTAAATGACTGATTCTAAGAGAAACGCCTGAACTTATTTAGTGTAGAATATTGATTCACACACATTAACACGAAATAAAATTCCTATGGAACGATTTCGAAATCATTTTCAAGAAAACGCATCGATTTTGACTCATTTTAGAAAAAATCGAAAAAAATAGAAAATATCATTATTTTTTAAAAATAATTATACCGTATCGTGGAGAAATAAATGATCTTTCCGATTATGTAATTAGTTTTTTTGTCTCAGTTTAATAGAAAGAATAAAATAGTTTCTTCTCTTTCTTTCTTTATAAGCTGCTCGGCAGAATAAAAAGCTAGAGGGGGTAAAACAATTTTTAGGTTTTTAATTAATATCTTTTTAACTCATTGCAATATCGGAATATAAATGGTCAAAACACGCATTGGTATCCAAACTAAAAGTTTATTCAAAATTTCAGCTCAAACGGTTGAAGACATCAGCTCAAAATTGAGTTGCAAGATTCCACTTGAACAAATTACATTGCAAGTTAAAAAACAATAAAAGCTTGTAAAAAAAACTATCGCCTCGAAATGTGTGTGAGGAATTATTAAATTATTGAAACATAATTATTTTTGGGATTCAAGTGTATGCATTTCACGATATGTCTGGAAAGCTTTAAAACAATTATTAGTATAGAAGTAACAGGCGTAATCAAGAAATTTTGTTCCTTCTTCCTTTAGTATATTTTGTGCATTTCCAATGCGTTTCTTTTATCCTTTAAGAAACATTTCAAAAGAGTTTTTGTTTACATTACTTTCAAAAAGGCTTCGCATAACATTTTAACGAAAATGCTTTAAAATATAAAAGAAACTGCTATTTTTAAATAATTCTATTAATATCAAATAAACGTATGACTTAAGATTTTCATTGCATATTTAAAAGCAATTTAAAATCGTTGAAAGAAGGAGGAATCAATATTGAAATAGTCACCACATACTGAATTATTACCCCCTTAACTGTCACCGGCGTATTTATTTGACTTTTTCGACCAGTTCGTTAAGTACCCTGACGTATATATACGTGTTTCCGAAATACGATTCTTTTCTTTGAATTGCTATCCATAAAACTATTCCAAAGGCTTTGGAATGCAATAAAATAGTCTTGACACTATTTTCAAAAGATTTACTTATTACAGAGAAAAAGTTTGCTTATTTGTACCTTCCCCCCAATTTGGTACTTAAAGTGTGTCACGTTTTGGACAAGAACCAACGATTAAGTGTTCAGATGATTGCAGAAAGTGTGAATACCCAGAATAAACGTTCATCACATTTTAATGGGAGAAGCTTCAAATGAGGAAAGTCTGCGCGATAATGGTTCAAACCATGGCAACCCTTCAAATTACACTACATTCATTATCTCGGAATTGCTGACAAAAATGGGTGTGGCAACACTGCCCAAAACACCTTACAGCCCCCAAAGCACTTCTTTTTTTTTATAACCCTGTAAGAAATTCAGCATAGGATGCTGGAGGTAGTAAAAGCAGTTTTGACGACCTCACTCAAAGAAAATCTTGTTGACGACTTCCAGGCCGCTTTAGTGATTGAGTGAATCATTGGTAACGTTGATCAGGGGGAGAATACTTTCAAAAGTTCTGAAAAGATTGTTAACTGCTATTGAATAAATGATTGTGACACAGACTTTGCATGTATGTAAGTGATGTAATATTTCTACTAATAAAAGTTTCCAACAAAATTTATATTAGAATCGACACGTTGAATGTAAACATTTAACAAAAAGACTTCACCTTATGCATGAGACTCTTAGAAAAAACTTAAATTTCATACACTACTGGCCGTTAAAACTGCTACACCAAGAAAATGACATGTGAGATGAGAGTGAGAGTGTGTGAGATGACAATGAGATGTGAAATTTAAAGGACAGGAAAAAGGAGCTGCGATATGCAAATGATTAGCTTTTCAGCTCATTCAGACAAAGTAGGCGCTGATAGCGACACCTATAATGTGTTGTAATGAGGAAATTGTTCTGCCCAGTTTCTCATACACAAATAGCATCTGAACGTTGTTGCCCGGTGAAAAGATTGTTGTGATGTCTCATGTAACAAGCAGAAGTGGGTACCAACCGTTTCTGACTTTGATAAAGGTCGAATTATAGCGTACCGGAATTGCGGTTTATCGTATCGCAGTATTGCTGCTCGTTTCAGTAGAGATCCAATGACTGTTAGCAGAATTAGGAATCGATGAGTTCAGGACGGTAATACGGAACGTCGTGCTGGATCTCAACGGCCTCCTTCACTAGCAGCAGTGAAGACAGGCATGTTACCCTCACAGTCTTAATGGATCATGCAGCCACTTCTTGAGTTCTGAGTCAAGAATTGAAGTTGTTTGCAAGACAACAAATGGCTGCATGAAAAGATCGATGACGTTTGCAGCAGCATGGACTATCAGGTTGGAGACCATGGCTGCAGCTACCCTTGACACTGCATCACAGACAGGAGCGTCTCCAATGGTGGGATCAACGACGAACCTGGGCGCACGAATGGAGATAAGTCATATTTCCAGATGAATCCAGGTTCTGTTTACAGCATCAAGATGGTCGCATCCGTGTTTGTCGGCATCGTGGTGAACACACATTGGGAGTGAGCAATCATCATCGTTACACTGGTTCATCACCTGGCGTGATGATATGGGACGCTGTTGGATACACGTCTCGGTCACCTCTTATTCACATTGGTGGCACTTTCAACAGTGCACATTCCATTTTCGGTGTGTTACGACCTGTGCCTCTGCTCTTTATTTGAGCCCTGCGAAACCCTACGTTTCAGAAAGGTAATGCATGACCGCATGTTGCTGGTATTGTACGGACCTTCCTTGATACGGAAAATGTTCAGGTGTTGCCCTGGCCTGTACGTTCACCAGATCTCTCGCCAACAGAAAACGTCTGGTCCATGGTTGCCGAGTGACTGGCTCGTCACCATACGCTATTGACTACGGTTGATGATCTGTGGCATCGCGGTGAAGCTGCATGGGCATCTGTACCTGTACATGCCATCCAATCTCTGTTTGACTCAATGTCCAGGCGTATAAGTGCTGTTATTACTGCCAGAGGGGGTTGTTCTGGGTACTTATTTCTCAGGATCTATGCACCCGAATTTCTTAAAAATTTAATCACTTTTTATTTCTAGTATAATATATTAGTCCAATAAATATCATTTTGTTATATGCTTTTCTTTCTGATGTAGCAATTTCAATGTCCAGTAGTGTATTAAAATAAATTGAATAAATATTTATTAAAATTGGTATCGTAAATCGATTTGGTTTTTAAAAAAAATGAATCTACTTATAGAAACATAAATTTTCTTTTATGCTCAAGTCATAATGATGTGGTATATTCAAAAAAAAAAAAACAGAAATCGCATGTCTATGCCACATAATGGATAAAATAAATGTCTAACATAAAAGACTCGTGGTAAGGGATTGTAAATGAAAATTCAAAAGTGATCTAATTCATGAACAAAATGAATCAGAAATAAAGATTTAATTGAAAAGGAACGAAAAAATGAAACAAAAATAAGATGGTTTGTCTAAAAAAAATTATCGAATACAATCGGACACTCCATCGATTTTTACATCTCTAAGTGAATCCATTAATTTTACTTTGAAGCAATTAGTTCTAAAAGTACCGTCATTTATGTAAAGGAAAAGCAATTCACATCCATTGTCCATCAAAGATTCGTAATAGAATTTCAAACAATGGTGTTTCTAGTTTCGGGCAATTTTCTGTATACCCGCACGGAAGAGCACTGGTAATTACCAAAATTCCAATCAGATTTCGAAGGAACAAGATTCCAAAAAAGTAATAAAAACCCCTAATGACATTGTCAAATCTTTTTTAAGTAAAAACTTTTGAGCAGCTACAAAAAAATAACATTTTAAGTTATGAAAAAAATTGTTAAAATAATTTTTATGTAGTGTATGAGTGTGTGATCTCCAGAATTTAATCCTGAATCATTATAAGCTAATAATTTTCTCTCAGTGTAGGTTCGGCTGCTAAATTTAATTCATTTTCAATATAATTGTTAGAAATTTAATTTTTATTTGTTTTCTATAGAAATATTCTAGTATAATTTAACTTACCTAGAGAGGCTTTCTATTGCTCTATGCTCTATTTGTCTTTCAAGACAGCAAGAGCAGGAATCCAGAACAACAGAAAATGTATTACAGAAGGGTACTTTGCGTAGCAGCGATTTTTTTCTGACCATGACTTATTATAATTTACCATAACCAATCTCTTTTCAGATGTAAAAAACTTTTTAAATCCGGATAAGGTACAAAACAGAGGACTTTCGAATGCTGAAGCATAATTTCCTTGCTAATCTGTTTCTTTCGATCCACATAGACTGCACACATGTCTCGCAAACGAATTCATGAATAGTATGAACAAATGTCACCATTTTAAAAGGAAGTGCAACAAGATTGAATGAAGCCGAGTGTTCAAATCACAAGATTGCTTAAATTTTCGAATGGAGTAGTCGCCATTTCACAACGTTTGCAGGAAGGGCAATCAAATTTTTCCCCTCAAATTGGGATAACATCTACTTGGTGCGTCACTTTTATGTTGTAGAGCAAGAATGTCAAACCCAAAGGCTAATTTGGGCCAAACAAACAAGGTTTAACTTTAGATGGACCGCAAAAAAATTAATATCCATAGAAACATATGTTTATTACGAATAATACATTGTAGTATACATAAATAAAAGAACAAGAAAAATTTAATGTTTGTGTTCGTGACACTTGACATCTCTTCTCTGCTACTTTCTTTCCTCTTTCGGGAGAAAATTTTTTATTTTACTATACATCATTGTGGGCGATATATTGGCCGGGCCCCAAAAAGTTCGCTGTGTGTGTGTGTGTGTGTGTGTGTGTGTGTGTGTGTGTGTGTGTGTGTGTGTGTGTGTGTGTGTGTGTGTGTGTGTGTGTGTGTGTGTGTGTGTGTGTGTGTGTGTGTGTGTGTGTGTGTGTGTGTGTGTGTGTGTGTGTGTGTGTGTGTGTGTGTGTGTGTGTGTGTGTGTGTGTGTGTGTGTGTGTGTGTGTGTGTGTGTGTGTGTGTGTGTGTGTGTGTGTGTGTGTGTGTGTGTGTGTGTGTGTGTGTGTGTGTGTGTGTGTGTGTGTTGTGTGTGTGTGTGTGTGTGTGTGTGGACCGCGAGTTTGACATTCCTGACAACTACTTTCGGTCATCTACTGCCGAAGAGTTTACTATATTCCTAGTTCTTCAGGGAAATGAACTACTTTTTTCTTTCAACTTTTCTCTGCAGTTGATATTAATTTAATTAACACAACATATGTTGACCATATATTAATTAACATCAACCAATTAAATTATATTCCAAAACAAAAGTAGCCGTATATTTTTTTAAATCTTCACTTCATCAGTTCAAAGTTTAAATGAAAATCAAGAATACTTACGTACCATACAGGTATATGAGCATATTATTCATAAATCCAAGCAACCAACTTAACTTTTCATTATTTATTATAAGAGATACAGAAATTATTCTAAAGAATATATATGCTTTGTTTAAAATGATCAGAGATTTCAAAATATCCATTCACGTAAAGCTTGTAAATATTCAAATATTTTATGTATCTACTTGTCTATCCACTTTAAATGCATTTCAGAAAAGCAGACTAAAGAACAATCTCTTCAAAAAGACCAATAACATAAGAAAAGAAGTCCTTACTTAAAAGAACGATGTCTTCCAACTTTATGCCCGGGGCTCACGAAGCACTTAAGATCTCCCACGAGAGAAAGTGCTTGGATTGAACAAAGCAGCTTTGTGAAATGGGTGTTGAGTGGAATGGATTCATCAAGATCAATTAAGTGCTACGTACGCACAAATGTATAATTGTGATTTGTTTTAAATGATTTTTTCTGAAACATTGCGAATATTCCAATGTCTATTCGAATGATTATGAGGTCATTCCTGGGTTAATATATTAACCCTTTATCTACTACATTATGATTTACTACAATTTTTTTCATGCAATATTTTTTTTGAATCACTGCATTATATTTAAGGGATGTATATAAATAAAATACTCAACTTTGGGAAATTTAATCCGTTAGAACTAATTAATTAAATTGGTACTTTTTAAAATACCGTCAGTATACACGGAGGTTTAAAATATTCTCATAATACAAAATGACCGTATGACTTTTTTAACGGAGTTTTAACTCTTATAAACGCTACATAACCAGAGAACAGTAATATTTTACAGCACAAAATATTTATTTTTGAAAGATATAAAACTTTTTAAATTTATTTACTTTTTTTACACATAAAAGCAGGTTTTACACATAAACTTAATTTGATGATATTCAAAGAAGCAGTTTTTTCTTTTCATTAATACACAAAAATTAATTACACATTGTGCATTTTGAGTGAGGTTTCGATTTATTGTTTTTTAAAGCACTGCATCCTGGGGTAGGAAATACTGTATTTTCTGAACATTAACTAGAGTTAATGTTCAGAAACTGTAGTTAACTGAACATTCTTGAGTCTTGCTCAATCATTTGATCGTCTTTTCAAGAATCTAACGAAACTTCCTGCACATTATTTGCTGTAACTTCTTCATTTGAAAAATCATCTGTTAGTGCATCACTGCTTTCAGACAGTAGGTTATGTAATAAATTCAAAGTCTCTTAAGAGATAGGCTTCTTTTTTTTCGAGACATTCTAAGAAAAGGAAAAAAACAAATAATGTGACCTTGAAAACCTTCTATTATTGTTGAATCTCAGTTACACACAAAGAAATTAAAATTTTGTCAATTTCTGAATAAAGAATAGATATTTCATTTACTTGTGTGGCAGAAAAACAAGCTCAAATTCAAAGTTCAAAATATTTGAAAACGTTAAAATAAAACAAAAAAAGCAAAATAAATAGATTAAACTAAAAAGAAATCCAAGAAAAACATAACTGTATTACACTTTGGTAATGACGCTACAAAACAACGAAAAACAATATAATGAACTACTCAGACGGAAAAAACGGAAGGAGAAAATGCAAATTTTTTATAATATAATAATCTAATTTTACTTTAAGTTTATTTTTAAGCAAAAAACGTTATAATTATTTTAATTTTCTAAATTCGCGTATTATTTTACCTCCTCAGAGAACAAATTTATTCTATCGAAACCTCCCCTTCTGTCATTTTCCCCAAATTTATTAGATAACATACACAAAAATATTTATGTGCCTTATTCGGTTAAGATATTTTAACATTCAACTATCAAACTCAATTTCACGTTACGCATAAAAAGCATCAACTTCATTATACATATCCTTTAAAAATCAGATTTTCAAATATACGTTCAATGAAAAAATCTTTAAAACCGTTAAAAAACCTTTTTTTCAGGAATACAATTATAAAATAAAAAAAGCATCATCAGTGCATGATACAAGCGAAACTCAGAAAATTTTTTCGAAGAATGAAGTTTACTTTAACTATAAAATCTTCAAAACGGAAAGGATTTACACTTCAGTAAGCTTCGGAAAACTAAAAAGTTACCGTAACTTTTTCAGATATTCGTAACGAATGAATAAGCCTCAAGGGCCTGAAAATCGATAGGCATGATGAAAATTTCAAGATTCTTGAATAGTACTTGGTCGACGTCCCATGGATTCGAGACATCATTGCAGACATTTTTAAAAGAATTCTCGTAATTACCTTCCAGAATGTATAAAATAAATCTTTTCAATTTTATACATTTATATATAAAATGTATAAATGTGTAAAATATATGTGTACATAAATAAGAAGAAAAGAGACTCACTCACTCACTCATCATGACATTTCTGTACCTATTAGACTTACAGACTAGAAATTTGATAGGCATATGCTTTTCTAGATGACTTAGTCCACTAATAATATATGAGATAAATAAAAATATTATTTAGAATTGATACATCCTTTTCCATTGAAAATAACAAAAGAAAACTATTTTCGATCGTTAAGCTTTTTATTAAAGTTCTTACATCAGCCACAATGTCAACAACTCCTTTGTTGCTATATCAGAAAACTAAATTTATAAAAATAAAGATAATATATAAGTAGAGCTGCAACACCTTACAAGGAGTAGAGATCTGCTAAGAACGGATTTTGTGAAAACCCAATGGGTTATTATAAAAAAAATATTCCCGTTTTTGAACTATAAGGCCTACAAACTTGAAATTTTGTAAACAAGTTTCTTTTGTTGAATAGAGATAGTCTAGAGATAGTCTCGCACTTAAGATTGTCGACTCTTAAGTGAGAGTGAGGAGTTATTTGGGTGCATAGGTAAAAAAAAATCCCTTTTTCTTTCTACTGGTCCTACAGTAATGAAATTCGGTATGCATGTTTCTTTTGTGGAATTGAAACCCTCTAAGAACGGGTGTTGCAAAAATCGACTTTCAAAGAGGAGTTACCGGGGTTATTGATAGAAAAAAATTCCGTTTTTGAACAATTAAATTTATACTTGAAATTTAGAAAGCATGTTTATGTTATTGAGTAGAAATCCCCTATATATAAATGGGTTGTACGGGAATCCACTTTGGGGCAGGGGGCTACGAAAATGTAAAGGATAATTCTACTTCAATTTTAAAAATTATTATTTAGAATTCCTGTACTTTTTAAATCAAACCATTTCGCCATCTGTCCTGCGCATGTCTAAGAGCTCTCTCAGTGTTTTGGAAACCTGCCAGTTGTTAGACTCACGACGAACGACGCCATGTTTGGAAAATGATGAGAATGAAATACAAGACGATAACGCCTCGTGTTTGTTATAAACTATAGGAGACGATTTGGACATTGAAGACAACCCTTTCCCTTAAATGACGATCTGTAAAGATTATGTAAATAATTTGAACAATTAAACTTAAAATTAATTAAAGACGAATTATTTTATTGAGCCACTACCATCACCCCTCCCCTACCATCACTGATCACCCCTCCCACACACAAATATATATATATATATATATAAATTACAAGGATTCCTTAGTTAGATATTATTTATTTGTTTATATTGAAATGACAAAGCAGTCCGGTGTTCATGATTAATCCTGTTTATTACACGTAGAGATACACAAACATATATATACAGTAACATAGAAAACAGAGAAACACAAAAATACACATACACCAACTGCAGCTGATTATATTACGAAAGACAAAGAATAAGAGGGGGAAATTTCCAGAAATCTCGGTATTGATACCAAATGAGAGATGAAAGTTCAAATCACAAGATCTGTGTGAAGGGATTGATGCAGTTCAAAAGATTCCAGTTAGGCGGGTAGCTAATTATTTAAACGTGGGTCCTGAAGGAATGGACCACTAATAATTAATAAGTTATGGGATGTTAAGGATTAAATTAATGGCAATTATTACACACACACACACACATATATATATATATATATATCGTCGGTCTAATTATCAGACTGCGTAACTCCATCTGGGATGCTAATTTGATACAGCAGGGCTAGGCACCAAGTTGTTGTTTATGTTCGCCAAGAAAAGCGATAATATTACAATATGGTTTACTTTGATATTTTTATCGTACGATAATGTGGTTGTAATGGGGATAAAGTATATTAGTGTTAGTTTTTTGTTTTGATTTTTTTTTCGCGGGATCTCTGCTCGGCAAAAGTACACATTTGCAACACATTGTTACAAATTTTGTGTCATGAACGCTTAAAATAGTGTAAATAATTTATATCTGGAAGTGTAATACATTAATATTACTTTCTGTTGTATTTATTTTATGTTAAAATCTTGCCACCACCTGTACCTTCGAAATCTAGCTTTATTAAATAAAAAAAAGTAGTGAGATTATACACTGATCAAGGAATAAATTAAAAGCTGAGTGCACACACCGAAGTATGGCGTAGACAAAACAAAAGGATTAAGGAATCACTCAAAAAAACGCTTGGCGCGTTGCACTCCTATATCAAATCTGTAACACTGGTGGAGTTACGCAGTCTGATAATTAGGCCGACGATATATATTCATACAACATGAAATACTCAGCAAAGTGGGTGGGTATAGAAGTAGGCGAAGAAGCGGGCGGGTTCGTAGAAGTGTGAAATAATAACAATGTAATAAATAAATATGTGAAGTTATAATGTATATAAAACGTATAAATGTATAAAAATGTAAAAATAAGTGTTTAAATCACTTTAGATACATGTGATTTTTTTAAAATATAAATGATAGAGAGAGAAAAACACTAGTTTCAAGTTTCCACTTCTTATTGGACTAGATTAGAACTCATATTTAATCAATGTATCCGTCAGAGTAAAGATAAAATATACTTGTACACGTAAAACTAAATGTAATTATGACAATAACTTTCACTGGCACATAAAGCCATCAAAACTAGTTAGGAAACTTAACTTTTAACGCAGCGATGACACAGTTAAAAGCAACTTAAAGACTTTCATAAAGGTTGTTAGAATCTTTTAATGTTTTATTTTATAAAAATGCATTTAATGGCCATCAAGGTAAATCGATTTAACAATGGAAAGTTAATTTTGCCAGAGACTTTAAAATATTTTAAGAATTTGTTTTTTTTATTACTGAACTTCATTTGTGATTGATCACGACATGTAGAAGAAACTTTAAAGAAATAATTCAAAAATAAATATTGGATTGAAAAAAATCCATAACTTAATAACCAATCTTGTTGCTATATTTTTTTTAATTAAAAAATAACTTAAAGCTCTTAAAAGGCTGATATCACGCGAACACCATTCGCCCTCTTTCTTTTTTATACCTTAATCCTTCCAGTCAGTTTAAAAATTAAGAGCCGTGACATACTCCTACATATTTTATGACAAAAAAAATGCAAAAAAATCTAATTTTAACTTAAATTTTTAATGTTCTTTCATATGCCCTTTTTTAAGAAATGAACATTAAAAACTTTAAGAAATTTTTAACCAATAAATTCAGTAAAGAATCCTTGTTTGAAATTTTACAAAGTATCATAGTCGATTAATTGCTCATAGATTTAACATCATGACTGTATCTTTCTTTCTTTCTTTCTTTCTTTTTTTTTTTTTTTTTTTTTTTTTATAAGCAAATTGGTTAAAAAAAATCATTAAAATTTCATTTAAATTTGGATTTCCACAACATAGATTAACTTTAGTTCAATTTCTCTCTATTATTAAATTTAACCGTTCATATTTTATAAGGAATTAATTTTTTTTTTAATTTATTTTACTAGGAAATAATTTTTAATATTTTTATTTTTTAGGATCAAGCAATTCTACAAGCGCTACTTAAAATTAACATGTTCTTAGCCATATGACAACTTAAATAATAATCGTTATTATCTTTCTACTATCATATAAGTGTTTGTGAGCGTGCGTGCTTAAAATTAAAATGTAATTTATGTGAATAAATAAAAGAATTTTGAGATATATATGAAAATAGAAAAAACATATATATCCGACTACGTTCAGAACCGTGATTTTCAAAAAGTGCATAAATGGATAGTTTTCATGATATTTAGTGTCAATCAGATTAAAATACATGCATAAAATTGTTTTAAGGACATTTTGACCAAAAAAAATTATTTAAATATAATATTTCGGCAAAAAATTAACTTAGAATAACCTTTTTTCAAAATGTTCTCCTTTTGTGAAACATGCTTCTATTATAATAATATTTTGCCTGTATATAGCTCAGACCCAGTACAGAGGCTCAACTATGACTTTTGAAAAATTCACATTATTTTCAGAGTTACAACCCATTGAAATAATTATCGGCGTTTTTTTTTTCTTAAAATTTCTCCACTCTGTTGTCTTAAAACATGGATAAACCCACTCTTCTAAGTTATATATTTTAAAAATTGTTGAGCCTTTGTACGGAGGTCTGAGCTATATACAGGCAAAATATTATTATAATAGAAGCATTTCTCACAAAAGGAGAATATTTTGAAAATGGGTCATTCTATGTTCATTTTTTGTCAAAAGTATGTACTTAAATAATTTTTTATTGTAATACTATTCTTAAAACAATTTTATATACATTTTATAATCTAAGTGACACTAGATATCATAAATATTATCGATTTACACGCTTTTGCAAAATCACGGTTACGAACGTAGTCGAATACCTTAAGTAAGCGAAACATATACGAGCTTCAAAAATTATTTGAATATATCTTACTAAAAAAATGAGATCCATTCTTTCTTATCAAGGTTCCAAAAAACGAAAATTTCAAAGGAATGGTCTGTTTTCATTCCATTTTACCCTTAATGTATAATAGAACGTTTTTCTTATAAAAGTTTCACTCTCTCGAATACAGCGACCATTCCGAAGAAACTTACATTACAAAAGAAATCATGACAATATATTTTATCTCCAGCTGGATAAGAAAATTCTTTTCAAGATTGTCCACTGAAATCTGATTATGTAAAGAATTCTCTAGACCTTTATATCTCGCAAAAATGTTTTATTAGTATATATTATGCAAAACGGTGTATGAATGTTAAATATACTTTAGGGTATAAAGGCATCTGTTTTTCTATTATTTTTTTTAATTTCCAAGTGATACAGTACAATTCTATAATTCTTCATCCATAAATATCCATACAGTAAAATTCTTTAAAACACGATTAAAAACACTTTATTATGTTTGAATGATTTTTTATTCCTTGGAATGTAATTTTTTTCACAATTTTTTTATCTCTCTCGTTTTAATTTAATTAATTCAAATACATACCTTTCGAACACTAAATTAATTCTAAATTAATTAATTTTTATTTAAGTGAAATGAGAAAAAAATATATTCTATACCAAGGATTTGATATACAAATAAATAAGATAAATTAATTAAAATCATACAAGGAACTTAGCAAGAAAGTTTTTTTTCACTAGATGAGCATATTAAACAATATGAAAAAAATACTATTGGAAATCATCGAATTTCATCCGTAATTGATTCTTCAAATGCTAACGAAAATGTAAAATATAAATGAAATGCAATAATGAAAGTGCAAAGTGTATAAAAAAAATCATAGTGTTTTTAAAATACCAGTTTTAATAAGGCGTGCTAAACACATAATGCTTAATTAATTAGATTTTGATGATATTTTTAAAAATTCTTCAAAGAATATGTAAATTCTATTTTTCCCCCTCTTTCTTGATAAAAATACTTGAAACATGCCATGACACTTTTTACTGCACTTTTTATATCAAATATGTATGCCCAACCTAGAATCACTTTCTTATGTAGATGCATCAATGTTTATTACATACATTCCTGATTTTCACAGTCTTAACAATTAAAAAGAAATAACTTAATACTGTCGCATGACCGGCTGGGTGGCGTAGTTAGTTTGGCGATAGACCTTGTTTACGGATTACCCATAAGTTTACGGATTCAATCTCGGTCCAAGTCTGTGGATTTTCATGATACAAAAAAATGACAGCCTCCATATCGTATGATTATGCGGTATGTTAAAGATACCTAGTGTGCCTGTTTGGCTTGTGTGCTCTCATCAAAATTAAATTCCTGGTACAATTTCGCATCGTCAGACCTCAGTTACCTCCTTTAGGGGAAGAAACTGGGCACCAAAATTATATTGTTGCAATTGATATCCACCTGTAAAGTGCCACACTAAAAAGTTATACTAGTTCCCGAAGTATGTACTAGTTCTACAATGGTAAATACCAATCCGCAGTCCCATTAGAAAGGAAAAAAATACAGTTGTATATAAATCTTACATTTAAGTAAAGAGTGAAATGTAATTCAATTGCAAAATTTTTTTGTGTTGGATACTCTTTGCAATTAAGGGGACATGGTACGATTTACGCAAAAATTTTTAATTTAAGGATTTTTAAAATTTTTTTGGTTGTCTCCTATGTAAGTATACTATGTTAAACAGATTTTTTGTGTTCAAAATTTCATAAAAAACTAGAAATGTAATTTTTTAAGGAAAAAACTTAAAAATTTATGAAGTGATTTCAAAATGATACTCCTCCTACAAAAATGTACTTACATGCATGAAATTTGATTTACAAGTACGCCAAATTATGTATAATAAAAGTTGGTATGGGTTTTGCGTTAACGTGATTGGTATTTATACAATACTTCTTTTTATGAATGTTTATTGAAAATTCCTTAAAAAATGCATAAATTCTGAGTTCAACTATTTTTTAAAAAATAAATATTGCTTTGATTCAAAAATGTTTACCAACTTTTGTTACATGTACTATTAGCAATAGGTAAAAAAATTTCAAAGCTTTAGGCGCAATAGAAAAAAAGCCTTAGCATTTTAAATGAAGACAAACTAGTTATTTTATCTTTCTGAGAAAAGTCAGTTTAAAGTTTTGATTTTCCATAGAAATGTAAATAAAAACAAACATGAAAGCAATCATAATTTTGCGTTTTTTACGTTTAGAGCTTTCAAATTTTGTGAGGTTATAGAAAAGAATATATAAAATAATTTAGGCTAAAAAAAATAATTTTGATTTTTTGACCGATTTTGGTCAATTGAATCGTACTGTGTCCCCTTAAGAGTTTTGATCAGATGAGAAGAACGACACTTAAACTTGTGAGAGGTTGACACTTCTCTCTTGGGCACTTAGATATGTGGAAGGTAGGGAAGAAACACTCGCCATGGTCCAATGAATTTATTTATTTATCAAACAATGAAATGACACAAATTCAATTAATAATAGAAAGAGAATGTCTCGACAGTAACCGTGAAAGTGGAACAACGACGGTAATACATAAACGATTAGGAGACTATCAAACTCTATCCTTACTTTATAAAGTATCTAACTTAACATCGATTTAATCTCATCTCAATTTAATCTCAGTAAACCATCAGTAATAAATTCACCTGAATCGGGTTTATCTCTTCTGCTACTCTCTAATCTAGCTAGAGAAGTTCGACTACCCAAAGATTTCCCAAGAGAATTAGTTGAAGGATCTCGGATAGATCGTCACAAGCTAATATAAATCAAACGGTAACACGTTTTGTGCAACGGTTCCGCCACACGGGATCGGTTGCAGATGGGAAGCAATCGGGTAGAGCGTCCATAGTGAAAACGAAAGTGGCAGATGTTGAGACCGTTTTACAAAGAAGTCCAATGAAAATATTGTCCGTCTACATATACATCATTATGGAGTTCATATCCTTGCTAAACAGTGATGAACGGTATCTTGTTTGCAGCAAGACGGCTTAACGTGTCACACATCATGGAACATTATGGAAGTTTTAACTGAATTTTTCGATGACCGTGTCATTTCCAAAGGGCTTTGGCCACTATGTTCTCAGGACTTGTCAATTTCGGATTTTTTCCTCTGGGGATATCTGAAAATTGTCACCTTCAGGAATAATCCCCAATGCTTAATGAACTTAAGAGTAACATCCTTCATGCAATACCAGATATTAAATCTTACACTCTTCGTAAAGTGTCAATTAATCTGATAAAAACAGTTCGACTGTGTATCCAGGAAAACGGACATCATTTTGAAAATTTATTGTGGTTTTACCAAGTCTGACACCTGACAAGAAAGATAATCGTTCAACCTTTGTTTGTCCTCTACTACGTTTGCCAACATAATTCATCTGTCTTTAAAACTCAACCACAAAGGTCGATGTGCGTGACTTTTGAAACACCCTGTAGAAGGTTAATGCCCGTTAAATCTGTCGGGGCTCAAAGTTCTCACGATGACGTGATGGGGAAGCATGAAGAGGAGATTACAGCTTAGATGTCAAACTCATCCCTTGACCTCGATTCAAAAATACGAGGCTCATCCCCAAAAGATCGCAATACATCCTCAAGATGCCATGTCAGATGATGCAAGTATACTTTTATTTGATATTCAAAAGCTCGATTATATTCTGTGTAATGGTGTTAAGTAAAAAACTCATTTCACATACCATATGTCTCAAAGTTCGTGATCTTAATTTCTGAGTTGCCACAGGTGTGAATTCTCCTTATATTAAGACTACAACTACTCTCGAACAAGCTACTACTCGAAGCATCTCGTAAAATATTTCATGGGAGAAATTTATAGAAATACTAGCTGTTATACCCGTTCTTCGCACGGGTGAATTGAAAAATTAAACAATACAGATTGAGGGATAAAGAAGTTTTTAATGAGTTAATTTTACGTGAATTAAAAATTAAACAAAAAAAAGCTTTTTGCATATCTCAGCAGAATTTTAAAAAATCCCTGTTTGTTAAATTTTAAGTCTATAGATCTAATAATGGATAAAAAGGATTTTTTTTTATCTGTAACTCCCCGTAACTCTCTTGAGGGTCGATTTTTGGAAACACCTTCCTAAGCTGATCTCTGTTCAGCAAAAGTAACACATTGTTACAAGTTTTGTGTAATGAACGCTTAAAATAGTATAAATAATTTATATCTGGAAGTGTAATACGTTAATATTACATTATGTTGTATTTTTTTCTTATGTTAAAATTGTAATCAGCCTCACACTCCGCCTGTTGAAGCTTTTGTAGTTCCTGGCACCTGACGTAGACGAAACAAAAGGCAAAGTTTTGCTTCACACATTAAAGATAGATATATGCTGTCGAAGGCTTTTTTGTAGATGGCAGAATTTTTTCCTACTTACTTGACAATTATCGTTATATTTTGGACACTTCACACAATATCTTCAAAAATTATAGCCTATCTGTTATTCTGATGTATAAGCTATATTATTGCAAAGTTGCATTAAAATCCATTCAGTTGTTTTTGAGTGAAAGAGTACCAAATATCCACACAAACTTTCACGTTTATAATATTAGTAAGTATAGTTTTGTGTATTTTCGCAAGTGTGTCTGGAAGTGTATAAAGAGGCAAACTGGGCTGCAATAAACACTTCAATGTCCGGGACTTAAATAAGCAACTCTGCGATTCTCTAAAACCAAAATAATTATTTTTACCCAAACAAACTTTCAGTTTGAGAGATGCAAAAAAATAAACAACTACTTTAAGAAATAAATAATCAACTAAAACAGATGAAAGGATATAAATGCAATTTACAACTGAGTTGAAAACTAATCTCCAAATTTAAATGCAGACGCAATACATTTCAAATTTAATCTGCCTCAGATACTATAAGAGAAGCTGCAATAATATCTTTACAAGACATAAATTCCTAGAATATGCCTTTTAAGTCTTGAATATTCCATTCTCGTTTTTAATCTCTCTTTTCAATTGCATCCTACAATATCGTTAGATACTACAAGGAGATTTATAGAATGTAGTTCACATAATTTTTTAACGCATTTCCATAAACGAAATGTAAGAAATAAATAGAAAATTGTTTGAAAAAATAATATTCAAGTAAAAGATAAAACTGTATAAAATAAAATCAATAAAATTAAGAGCGAATCTACGGATGAATTTTTGAAATAAAAATCAAAAATAAGATTTTTTTTTAATTGCTAAAACTTTTAAAATATTCTACATAGGAAAAAAAATTTATTTAATTTCACTAAGTACATTTTGCAATATTTAATTTTTTTTAAACTGCCAGGAAATTTGAGAAAGCGTAATATACCTTAAGCATTGATAATTCTATTTGTACGAGGAATTGCAAATTATTTTAATAAATTTTTAAGGATACAATATCGTATATCTATTAATGATGTATAAAAATAACACGTCCAGTTTTTCGGGTTCGACCCCAACACAAGTTGGTGGATTTTCTTCATGCAAATGGTTATACGATATGATAAAAATAAAACCTAGACTGTCTGTTTGGCTAGGATGCTCCCATGAATATTCAATTCCTAAAGCAATTTCGCATCGTCAGAGCATAGGTGCCTCCCTTTCGGGAGGAAACTAAGCGTCAAAATTACAATGTGGCAATTGGTATCTACCTATGTGGTGCCACACTAAAAAGTGATACCAGCTCCCGGGTATGTACCAGTACTGCAATGACAATAATCAATCAGCAGCCTCATTGAAAAAAATAGAGAGAGAATAAATTCTACTTTCCATTAATAGTTTAAATCAGACAGAAGTAAGGGCTCAGCAAATTTTTTAGTTTTGTACAAAAATGCGACTTTATGCCAGATTCAATGATATTCCACATGGTATCTTACACAGATTTATAATTCACAAGTAACACCATACTAGATTCCCTACTAACAAAAAGGTTTTCAAATCAAGCAATGTATTGAAAAAATTTCCCCTTGAGGATTAGTTAGAACATGCGAAGAGAACCCGTTACATCGCGTAATAGTTTTTCCATTTATATTCCAAAAAAGGCTTAAATAAGTGAAAAAAGTTTTATCTTTACTATGGTATGGAACATAAGCAAATAAGGGAGTGATTACTTTTAAATAATTGAGAGTAAAAAGTTACTTAATGTATCATACTTTTAAATTTTGGAAATTATATTATGTGTGTGTGATATTTCTTAAAACTCCTTTAAGGTATCCGACTACGTTCGGAACCGTGATTTTGCAAAAGCGTATAAATTTATAATATTTATGATATTTAGTATCACTTAGATTAGAAAATATGTATAAAATTGTTTTAAGAATATATTATTACAATAAAAAATTATTTAAATACAATATTTTGACAAAAAACGAACATAGAATGGCCCATTTTTAAAATATATTCTCCTTTTGTGTGAAAAATGCTTCTATGATAATAATATTTCGCCTAATTTTAAGAATAAAACGCCGATAAAATTATTTCAAATGGTTGTAACTCTGAAAATAATGTGAATTTTTCAAATATCATAGCTATATACAGGCAAAATATTATTATAATAGAAGCATTTTTCACAAAAGTAGAACATTTTGAAAAAAGGTTATTCTAAGTTAATTTTTAGTCGAAATATATTGTATTTAAATAATTTTTTTTTTTTTTTTTTGTCAAAATGTGTGTTCTTAAAACAATTTTATACATGTATTCTAATCTAAGTGACACTAAATATCATAAAAATTATCCATTTATACGCTTTTTTAAAATCACGGTTCCGAACGTAGTCGGATACCTTAAAATCAGTTTATATTTTTTATATATGACTATTTTATCTCTCATAGAAAAGTAATAACAAAATTTGAGGTTAAAACTTAAATCCTGAGAAGTATATTTTCC